>JAYESA010000014.1:26904161-27279161 GCA_036927795.1 Iris macrosiphon | reverse complement strand
CTGTGGTGTCTTCCTTTACTGGTACATGATAATCTGCTATGCCATATGTGGCCTATTCTACCACACACTAAGCATTCACTAATCATCAACCTAGTCAAAATATTCTTATTACCGAGGGTTACCAAATACTAGTGATATACTATAGTTCTAGGTCGTGCTTCACTCACTGGCACTTGCTACCTAGGATACTATACAAAATACTACTAAAATACTACTTTCTTTATCCGTTTCAGTTCTTGTAATCACTAAAATTTCTCAACTATTTTCTTGCAAGGAACGCTTGTATACTTTTTCAATCATGTGTTTTATTAGCACACCCTTGTCCAACTTAAATATTCCCAATATGATGCCTTATTCAAATTTTGTTACTGTCTACACAAGGCACCAGTTCTCATATGCAGTTTAGAAGACATCCTCATACCAAGTTACTCATGTCTCACCTTATACTAGGTACTAAAATGCTTGTGCCTAAACTTTTATAATACTTGAGGTACTCTGGCTCTTGTTACTAGGGTATATCTTTCTATCTGATACATGGTGCAACTCATCCTCTAACATTTGTTAATCATCCTAAGGTTCTTATCTATACATTAGTATCACAATACATACACAATTACCTTTTAGCCATTACAACACCATGACATCTCACTGATATCCTTATACCCCTCGTAATATTCCCTAATACATACGACCTCTATAATCAAAATTAACAAGGTACTATGCCTACTAAATTTACTTATATATATATATATATATATATATATATTATCTCTCTCCTCTACTGCTTGGATCACTTGTACTATTACTTCCAAATTTTTTTATCCATATTAACTAATACACCAATCTAATATTATCACACAAGGTACTTACTGTTATTAGCACATTACTCAACTAATTCTTGATATAGAAATACTAGCACTCTTGATATAGTAACACTAGCTTCCTAACTACACAACATATGCCCTTAACCCTTAATATTCTAGGACACTAGCTTTATCATTAGATCATCTCATCACACTCACTAGAACTCATGATAACTTGTATCCAATGCTCTAGTTATTAACTTCTATAATACATATATTTTACTTCACTCTCAAAGGCAGGCACATGGTTCCATATCTCCATTGATGTATATGTATCTCTCGTTAAACCTTTTACAGACTGATACACTAATCAGTGATACACTACATATCTTTCATGACCAATCTTGATATTTCTCAACCCATGACACACTATTGAAATTTTTTAATACTTAGGCTTCCACTTTCTGATACTCATGAACTTCTATTCTGATACTCATCATCCATTGTGTATTCTGTACACAAATATCTAGATACTTCTTCCACCTATTGCTTCCAACACATCACTGGCCTCAATATCAGGTGATATACATATCACTAGTCATATACTGATATACTCCTATCTACTCACATCAACATATAACACAAGTTCTACTACTTTAGCACAATATATTATTATTCTCTCACACTCTCTTATACACTTATACGTACCATTCTACTATGGCACACTCACCAATACCCTTTATGTATATATATTTTTTTACTCTTGACACACCCAAGTATCAACCACCCAATTGAATATCATGCTCCATTGATTTCTAACATAATTTTCTTGATACTTAATTATTTACATGGATCATCCGACTACATGAATTCATGACTATCCAGAACTGGCATGCTGACTAACTTCTGGAACCACTACTGATACTCTTTACTCTCCCTTCTACTATTAGTACCAATACTAACTATACTGACACCTATCATAGAATTATTGCTACAAGGTACTACGCTATGAGTTATCACTAGATCGATGCTTATTGCTCACATGCTCAACCAAGAACCACTAACAGACTCACAAGCCACACTTCCAATAGTCAATACTGATACTCAAGACACAGACCTAATTATAAGTCATAAATTATCACAAGGAACCTTAATGGAAAGAAGCTCTATAATAAACTGGACTAAAAAACTGAAGGTATTTCTATTGCTAAGCTAAAGAATGATGGAACAAAGTCTTACAATAACATGAGTGGATAAGTATTGAGATGATAATTTAAGAACCAAATTAAGATACAATTTGATAATTATACACGTCTGTCCAAAATTATGACACTCAGAATCCTCGCCATACCAATAAGCATAGCTGCGATAAACGATAGATTTCATAACTTAGGTATGCACCTCTATAATCATGTTATCTAGAATCCTCGCTGTGCCGACTAGTATAGCTACGACAAATTCTAAATTTCATAACTAAGATATATACATCCAAAGTTAGGTCCCTACGTTTCTGCCATACTAGCTAATATGGCTGTGATAAACTCTATGCTCCATAACCAAAGTAGACGTTTCACCTTTCTCACTGTCCTTATCAACATATGTTATCGGATGATACCGTAATTTAATCCGTAAAATTTATCTCGATATGAAATCAAACTCAACAACGAATACCAAGAATTAAATTCAATAACCGATCATTAAGAACCAAATTCAATAACAACAAGTGAGAGCGGACGAAAATAAGGAAAAAGATTTGAATTAAAATTTATAATAAGATTCTTAAGGGTCGTCCTAGGAATCTCTCAAGAAATTTTATGATTGAGTAACCTCTCTCATCCTAGTATCCTATGTCGTATATCCTATCGTAGGCTTGCAGTAGTACAACTAAGTCGTCACACTACCACGATATCGTACAACTTGCGAAGTCTGACCTGCATGGGCCACCACTAAAATTGTGTCACGACCTGCACCCGGTGTAGGGATGCAAGTAGTAAACAATGTCCAGTCTACGCTGCAGCATCGACGGTAGAATGCTGTCTTGGTCAACTATACTATCTAATTATCTCACAATAATGCATAAATCTCCAATAATATCTCAACTCCAAGAAGAGTGTAATAAACTTAATTTAACACAATACTCAATCATAATTCTATAGAATGATAAGATATCAAGGAAGTTAAACATAACTATACAGTCAAAAATATATATAACAATAATCATAGAAACCAGATCCAAATCTCAAACTATATGCCAAAAACAAATTCGGTACCATAATACTAAAGAAAACTAACTATGAAAGACTAGAGATCCATATAAACCTCTCGACAATCACTCCAGAACTAGTGGGTCCAGGTCTGCATCATCTATAGGTCGAAGTCCATAGTATATCGGACACCAATATCTCGGATCCTCTAAAAAATATTTTCTAGTCAGGAATGCAGTACAGTACATCCCTAACAGCAGTTCTAATCAATAATATAAACTATGTAACATTAAATAGATTTGAATATATAAGATGCCATATATATATACAAGAGATACGCAATAAAGAAAATACTAGAAATAAATACAAGAATGAACAATATGGCAATGAACAAGAATACTAATGACTAAGTGAGTGAGTACCAGCTTTAACATGTAATCGACTTGGGAACTTGCACAAGAGTAAATGGCCTGGTTAATCATACGTGTGGTGTATGATCAACACTCACAAGGAACAAGACTTGCACAATGAAGATATTATCACATATCTACACTACATACTCCCCGTCCCCAACTGGTATAGTGGATCCAACCATGGTACGTCATGATATCAGTTTCCACAAGAAGGGCGCTACTCCTCTTATGAACCAATATTTGTACATGTACAAGAAAAATAATAAAATAAGGCTTGCATAAGATACACCATACATACCAAGGAATAACATAAGTCCAAATCTAAGTAGAATTAAATATTGGTCCATGGATCCAACCATGGTACGTCATGATATCAGTTTCCACAAGAAGGGCGCTACTCCTCTTATGAACCAATATTTGTACAGTTTCCACAAGAAGGGCGCTACTCCTCTCATGAAGAAATTAATTAAGGAGGAAATATTCTAGTCTAATGGGTTTAACTTAATTAATTCATACTCCTAATGAATGGGCTTACTATTGGGCTCAAATCTAAGTAGAATTAAATATTGGTCCATGGATCTAATCTAAACTAACTAGTTAGGTCTACTAACATAAGTCCAAAAATAAATCTAATATGCTAACAATAAATAAATAATAAAATAAATAAATATTCAATATGTATAATATTTAATTAATTACCAAATGACTAAAATATCCTTTCCTAGAAAATATGGTAGTGACACATTTGTTTGGAATTTATCGGTCGTCTTGTGGATTATAGCCATCGGTCTTCTTACTGTTAGGATGAGGTCACCCACTTGAAATATTCTATGTTTTACCCATTTATTGAAGGCTCCAGAGAGACGTACTTGATACAACTCTATGCGTTATTGGGCTAAGAGTCGTTTCTTGTCGAGTGCTTCCAACTCTTGTAACCGTCCAGGGTAGTTATCATCCGTGGTTAGTTGGTTGGAGAGAGCTACCCGTAGTAAAGTAATTCGGATCTCAAGCTGGAGTATTGCCTCACTTCCGTATACCAAAGAGAATGGCATATTCCCAGTAGCTATCCGAATTGTTGTTCGGTAGGCCCAGAGACATTCATCCAGCTTCTCATTCCAGTCGCATTTGTTGGAAGATATAAATTTCTTGAGGAGCTTGATAATGGTTTTGTTGAACGCTTCTGCCAGACTATTTTTGGTGGGGTTGTATGCCGTTGAGGCTATATTTTGGATTTGGTTCTTATTATAAAACTGATAGAAGGCGTGACTTACAAACTATAGACCATTGTCGTGGATAATCCTACGCGGCAAGCTGAAGCGATATATGACATGATGCTTGACGAAGTTAATCACGTTGGTTGTCTTAACTTCATCGAACGAAATAACTTCTGCCCATTTGGAGAAGTAGTCAGTGATCGCTAGGATGAACTAATATTCCTTTGATGAAGGCGGATTGATAGGCCTGATGATGTCCATTCCCCATGCCTCAAACGGCCAAGATGCTACAGTTGGGTGTAGGAACTTGGATGGCTGGTGGATGAAGTCCGCCTGGATTTGTCATGCTTGACACTTCCTCGGTTAATCGACACCATATGCTACCATCGTCGGCCAATAGTCGCCAATATACCCGGTGTACTACAAGGGCCGATCGTGCCTATTATTCTTCATAAACATGTCCTGTTGCGAGAAGATGATATTGGATATCACATCCATGGCCAAGATACTACAATATGGACAAGCAGTAGGATCTTTGGTTGACGGCTTTACTTGTGCCAGGTAGACATCAGTGTTCTACAGTGCCTCACTCAGGGTAGCCTGAGTGTCTTTAGAGAACCGTAAAAGCTCAAATAGTGACAATTTTTTCGGAGTGTGGGCTAATTGTTCTTAGATATCAAAATTATAGGGCCTCTCCATCCCTTGCGGTGTATCCTTGCGCAACAGTTTATTGAAGCACGTCTCCTTCTTTTTTGACTTGTCCACTGGTAGGGCTAAGATAGCCCGGGACCAATGGTGGTAGGCATAACAACCGAGTTCGTATTACTGTGCATCAGTTGGTATATTATGCCTGACCATGTTGCACCTACTGCCAGCTATCCAGCCGAGGAGGAAACTTTATAACAGGTCTTATATTTCCTGCCTTTGGATTTAGCGGTGGAGGATTTCGTGGGCTGTATCAAGTCTGGCACGAGATCGGGATGGACCTACATGACCTCTCCACGTGGTGTGGCAAGAGGTATTAGCCCGACCGTCTGGTCTCGAGCTGGTGAAAGGTTGACCACTTCCATAGTCGCCTTAGGGACCAGGACTACTCTGTCTTGGGCTTCCATTGGTGAAAAATTACCAAACTGGAGGGACACCATGTTGATGACGACCATTACATCATCAAAGTCCAGGAAAATAGCCTTGGTGTCAATCAGATATTGGATGTACCGCTTCAAGGTATAGCACTCATGCGTCGGGTGATGGACGTAACGATGGAAGTTACAATACTTTGTTGGCAATCTTTGTCACCTTAGGCAGACGTTTGATATCGGGGAGCCAAATTTTGCCTCCCTAGTATGTCGAAGATGATTTTGATATAAGCATCTTCGAAAGAGTAAGTCTTCTTTAGTTTTTGAGGCTCTGCTTACTTTTCCTCAGGCTTCTTGGTCAAGGTAGTGACCATAGCATATTTTTCCTTTCCGTCGCGGCTGCTAATGCTACTAGTATTGTTGTTGTTGTTGTTGTTGTTGTTGTTGCTATTGGGATGCTTGCCCTTTTCCTTAGTAGTAGGGGTATGGATCCCCAGTGCTGAGTGTCTTTGAGATTTTTCTCAATGTTGACAGTACTTACAATGAACGTTATCCAGTCTTTGAACTGACCCTCACCCATCCAGAGGCTGACTGTCGGGAGCATGTTCTTCCAGCACATCTCCATGAGTGTGGCCTCAGGATTGCAAGGAAGCAACCTTAGTACGTCCTGACAAAACTGCTCGATGTAGTTTTTTGCCAGTTCTTTCTTTCCCTAGGCGACGTCCATCAGAGAATACATTATCATATCATTTCCTGCCTCATAGAATCTGTTAAGGAACAGACACTTGAGGTTATCGAATGATGAGATACATTTATCTTCCAAACTGTAGAACCAATCGAAAGCTACCCCCGCCAATGATCCGACGAAGAGCCTGTTAAGGATAGCGTCGATGCGGGATAAGTGTCCCGTGGTGATCTCGAAGTATCTCATAAAGCGACGAAGGGAAGACTTCCCGTCAAACATGTTAACATTGAAGGGCTTGTACTTGGGCAGATACGGTACGTCCCTCCACTCTATCGGTATGGTTGCCACACCCCGAGATCACGGAGTGAGTCCTGATTGCTTATGAAGTCTAGGCGATTCAGAAGTTCTCGGACCTCCCTCATTGCTTTCTTAACTTTATCTACTGCCGAAGGCACCGACGAGCCAGGTAGGAGAGAATCGTCTTCCGTGGGTGGAGCGATCGTATTTGAATTCACGTTGATTCTGGGGTCCAGGTTTGCTTGACCAGAGGCCCTTGCTGGCTGGGAGGCCATGTTTGCCTTAATTTCTAGCATTGTCTGGGTCAAATCTTGGATTGATGCACTTATCGTGTACATTATGGCTTCGAGCATCTGGAGGCACTGCCGGTCACTGGGGCCTTCATGGTTATCTCTGGCCATGTACACCATCCTCACATGGAGAGAAATAGAGGGGGTAGTGGATGTCGTGCTCCATGTTTCATACCCTTGTAGTGAGTGTTCTTCAAGGAGGACATGAGCCGTTATGTCTTTCTCGGATTCGGAGGGGATATTACCTCCATCGTAGAAGATAGTGTCATCCTGATGGGAGTAGCTACCCTCCGGGATCTCAGAGTCTATTTCTTGAGAATCGTAGTCTCCTCGGAAAGCTGGGTTGTTGTGTACGTCCCCTAGCTTGGGCCACCCCCAGGGGTTCTTAGGATGAACTACCCCCAGGGGCTGACAGCTTCTTCCTTGATCGGGTGCCTTGGAAGATGCCTTTTGCGGGTGTCGTCATTGCCTTCCAAGTAATCGCCTTCGCGATGCTATGGTAGAGAGCACCAGACTAGAGGTATCTAACTGCTTTCTTCCCTTGGTGGTGGGAATCTTTCCAGTTGAGTAGCATGAGGTGAAGGAAAACTCCTCCTCCTTTGATACTTGCACATGATCTCCAGGTTGCCACCGGGTAGGTACTTTCTGTTGCAGTCACTGGAAGACCGAATGCCTGTCTGTGAGTAATATTGTTTTATTGCAGCAACAGTTGATAATGATGTTGGCGCAGCTGTGCCTCGGAAAAGGCATGTTGTACGCCGTAGTTATTTCTCTTGCTTTACGCTTGTGAGTAATTATGTCACGCAAATCATGCGAATGGTGTTTAACCTTTGCATCCTCTTTCTGAGTCCGGGTATCCCAGGCACACGGATGCATAGGTGTTGTCTTTGCTCCCTGGCCTGGGATTCATACACGAACTTGCCCCGAGGTACTGGTGGATGACTTTTGAAACTGGACCTGTCCATTAGTCCTTGTGGGCTGGACGCATGGGTCAGTCTTATACAAGTGTCCGTCAGAGGCTCGCATAATAACTAGCGATGCCTATTGGCGGTCGGTCGTATGAGCAGTTGGTTGAGCTTGAAAGGCTTGTACTGCCCTAGACTTATTCGGCTTAGCTACCGCAGGCACGTAATATGAAGAGTCCAGCTTTCGGTTTTCACCATTCTCAGTGGGTATCATAGGATCTGCGCCGCAGGAGATACGGTCGAAAATAGAGGTTCTGTTGCTATTGGGGCCACAAGCGACCTGTTGTCCGCGGTTGTGAGTTGATGCCGCATGGACAGTCTTATGAGACCTCGTCCTTGGTCGCATAGAAGCTGCCTCAGTACCAGGACGTCTGGCGTCATAGTATTTTTCTCTACTAGAGTTTGGGTGCTGAACAGTTTCTGCGTCAGCCCTGAATACCGCATGGATATGGACGTTACGGGTATTCATCTGACGGCATTCATTGGCAATAGAGTGAAAGGCTGGAAGCGTCTTCTCCGCAGCTGGGTGGGGCACAGCGGCCTTGGCCACCCACGTTCTGTGGGTCCTCGAGTTAGGAGAACCCTTTTGGCTGAAAGAGGCTGCCGAATAGACACTGGCCGCATGATGTGTAGTCCCTGTGGTTGGGAGAGAGACGGGGAGCGCATGCTCCACAGTTGGGTGAGGCATTGCGACCTTGGCTACCCACGTCCTGCGGGTCTTCTTGGGCTTTGCTTGCCTCAAAGAAGGACTCGCGCTGTCCCCAGAGAGCATGTCCTCGAACACTTGTCGGTCGAAGCGGACTACCAGTATCTTTTGTGTCGAGCCGAGCTTGGCCGCATCGGACTGCTTCACCGACTTCTCAAGTGAGGAGAAGGAAGTCCCCATCAGAGTCGCCACCGTGTTTGCCAATTTAATATCAAAACAAGAACTGTGAGAACTAGATTTGATTTAACAAACTAAGACAGTACAAAGAAGAGTTCTAGGAGATAATCTAAGTACAAATTTATTTCTGGAGGGTGACGATGGAGGGTTAGGAGTGTAGCAACTCTCGTTTACTCCGTGGATGATCCAATGTAGAAGCTCTTCTCTCTCCCTTGAGTGTTGATTCGCAGATAGACAACTAGCCTCTTGCATGGGGTAGTACCCTGCTATTTATAGTCATATTTATGGTCGCATATATTTTGGGCCAAATGGGTGGTGAGTTTTTCCATGTGTCCCCTCTCAATGGAAGGGTGCTGCAGCTATGTACGGGAATTCGGGCTTCGCTGCCACGTGAACATTGATTGAGATTTTTTTGTTTTGCTGAGTATCTGGGCGGTTCTCAACTATGTAGGCGTGACTTGGTCAAATAGATATATGGCAGCTATTTGGTTGGAGAGGACCAGTCAGCTGTAATAGCAAGACTTGGTCGACGTAGAATCTGAGACACATATGGCCAAGGATGCACGAGACGCACGAAGTCTAGAATGTACGAGGCCAGAGATGCATGGACCGCATGGATTCTAGAACGCATGGGCCAGAGTCGCTTGGAAGGCATGGAGTCTGGGACGCGTGGGCCAGAGACGCATGTATTTTGGGATGCATGAGCCAGATCCGCATAGGATCTTTTTGTCGCGTTATCCACGTGGCTCTGCACCATCCTTGGGACTTCTGTCTCTTAGTATATTTTCATCCTTCGAGGCAATCAGAAAAATCTTTTTTGTCAGGATTTTGTGTCAGGCGCCATCTTTGTTGTTAGGATGTCATGTCAGGTTGACCTACGGCAAGTTATAAGGACACTTTTTTGGACCGCATGGGTGTCCCATTTCTGGAGCGCATAGTGTCCATGCGATCCATCTGTTGAGTTTTTATTTGGGCCGCATGGACGTCGATCACATGGCTGCATCTTTTTCAGGCTTCTATATTCATCAAACTACTTGTCTAGACACTCCTGCTCAGAATGGGATGGTTGAACGCAAGAATAGAAATGGACTAGAAGTGGCATGTTCTTTGATGTTGACAATAAATGTGCCAAAATTCTTGTTGAGTGAGGCTGTTATGACAGTAACTTATCTAATCAACATGATGTCGTCAAGAGTATTCGGGATAAACATACCATATGAGATGCTCTTTTGCTCTAATGTTTTTATTGTTCCTTCTAAAGTATTTTGCTGCACATATTTTGTGCAAGATCATAGACTGGTGGTGATCAAGCTGGATCCACAAGAAGTTAAATATATTTTTGTGGGCTACTCACCAAGTCAGAAAGGATACAAATGTTGGTGTCCCACTGAAAGAAGGCTATTTGTCAGTATGGACGTGACCTTCAGGGAGTTTGAACCATTTTATAGGAAGAAGATAGAGTTAAGTTCCTTGTTCGAGGATGGCTCTACTGATGCTAGTAGAAGGGGGAGAATAGGAGTGGCATCGTGGTTGGTATAATTTTATGTCCTTTTGAATCACTGAGGAGTGACGGGGTCTTAGGAGGCGCCGACAGTCAGGGGGAGCTGAGAGTATATAGGGAGAGTGAGCAACAAGAGCAGCATAAGCTTCATCCTTCTATCCCTGTGCCAGTATACACAAATGCTGATATCCCAAGTCCCTCTTCTCTAGGACGTTCTTTGGCCCTTATACCTTAGTCACCTAGTAACAATTTCTCCCCAGATACTTCTAATACTCTTGTCTTTCTTTGTAGAACTTCTAGAGTCATTACTGGAAAACCTCAAGCTATGATTGGAAGTTGGGATACTGACATTGCACATTATATTTCATATGTATCCATTCCACTTGCATATAAGTCCTTTCTTGCATTATTATATTCAGTGCTTGTACCTAACAACTGGTAGATAGCTAAGCAAGATCCTAGGTGGTTGAGTGCCATACATAAGAAACTTCAAGCCTTGAAGAAGAACGACACATGGGAGATGGTAGCACTGCCAGCTGAAAAGCGTGTTGTTGGATGTAAATGGGTTTATACTGTTAAGCAAGATTCTAGAGAACAAGATTGACAGGTATAAGGCCAGATTGGTTGCTAAAGCCTACAACCAATCTTTTGGTATCGACTATGAGGGGACCTTTGCTCCAGTAGCAAAGATGAGTACTGTGCGAACGTTGGTCTCTTGCGTTGTCAACTTCAATTGGCAACTAGATCGGCTAGATGTCAAGAACACTTATTTGCATAGGGATCTTTAGGAGGAGGTGTATATGGAGATTCCACCAGGCTTTGCTACTTCATAAACAACTAGAAAGGTATACAAATTGAAGAAGTATTTGAATGAACTAAAGCAGTCTCCGAAAGCGTGGTTTGATAGATCCAGTCTTGCAGTCTGTGGTATGTGGTATAGATAGTACAATGGAGGTCATACTATATTTTATTGACACTCCAAGACTCGTATCACTATTCTTGCAGTCTATGTTGATGATATTATTATTATTGGAGATGATACAGAGGAGATCCTACGACTGAAGAAAAAATTTGGAGATGAATTTGAAATTAAGGATCTGAGACAGTTGAAGTACTTTATCGGAATTGAAATTACAAGGTCATGAAAGGGTATAGTGCTTTCTCAACGAAAGTATGCTCTGGACCTTCTTTCAGAGACATGGATGTTGGGTTACAGAGTTGCTTCTACTCCTATCGAACAGAATCATAAGTTGTATGCCGATGGTAGTGATCCGATCAGAAAGGAGCAATATCAAAGATTATTTGGTCGGCTTATATATCTATTCTATATAAGACCTGATATTACTCAGGCCATGAGTGTGGTGAGTATATATATGCATGATCCTAGAGAGCCACTTATGAAGGCAGTTCGCAGAATTCTCATGTATATTAAAGGAAGTCCGGGGTTATGGTTCAGAAGTTTTGGACATCTGAGAGTTGATGGCTACTGTGATGCAGATTGGATCAGTTGTATGGACGATCATAGGTCCACTACAGGTTACTGTATTTTTGTTGGAGGCAATTTTGTATCTTGGCGCAACAAAAAGAAATATGTAGTTGCTAGGTCAATAACTGAGGCCTGTAGAAGCATGAAAAATATGCTGCAGAGTTATACGCAGCATTTTAGTGCTGGGCTGCATAAAATATGACTTAAAAGCCATCGGCGTACAACAAAACTTTGTCGCTAGCACAGCGTAAAATATAAGCTCAAGAACAATCTGCGTAGTGCAGTATCTACAGACCGCCTCAGCATAAAAAGGGTATTATACCGCCTTTATGGCGTAAAACTCATCCGCTTTTAATGCAGCATGGAAGTGTACGAGGAACGCTTCGTATTCCTCAAATGAATCTGTCCGATCATGCAGTGAACCTGACGTCTGACTCCTGACAAAGAGTACTGCACGATTATCCAGACGACGACTGTAATGATAGTGCGGCACAGAGACCCAAACCGTCGTTTAGTGACGGTTCCCTGATACAAAGTGCTTTTACGTATACAAGGGAATACGTTGCCTAGTTTTACACAGGCAGATGTGAGCTTTTACGCTCAGCAGAAGACAAAACGAGCTGCCACGTCAAAAGCTTCTCTTCGTACAGAGCTCGAGGCACGTCTCTGCATTTAATGCTCATAATGGTGGCAGATCTTCGAGACACGTCTCTGCATTTAATGCTCAGGATGGGGGCAGATCTCTGCATTTAATGCAAGAGATTTGATTATATTTCCAAAGACTGGGAAAGCCATAATTACGGCTAATACGTCTACATCAGCACCTCTGCACATTATGCCATCAGGCTATTTTCAGCTATAGGAGCACGTTGTACGCTATCTCCTTGGAATACGCCACGGGGCTATTTTCAGCTATAAGGAGCACGTTGTACGCTATCTCCTTGAAATACGCCAACTCAGGATATATTTGCATTTGTGCGTGATAAGGCTATTCGGTCCAGAACATGCTCAAGGCCTCAGTCACAGAAGGAGGAACATCTATCTTTTACGCTAGCTACCTATCCATACAGCATAAGGCTTCTACGCCTATTTGGCTTCTACGCCAACCTGACAACTATTTGGCTTCTACGCCATGGTGACAGTTATTGGCTTCTACGCCAACCTTTTCTACGCGAGGGGCAGTTACCTACGTGGCTCTCATGCCGTGATATTCGCAGCAGTTATACGCATTTTCTTATCCTGGGACACGCGTCACACGCTTATTCAGAAGATCATTTATACGTGGGTGGCAGTTATTATAACCGCCGCGTAAAAAGTGCCATACTCTCCACTGTCCGGCTTTTATGCCGATTGGACGGTTACTGTCACTAAAACTCTATAAATAGAGACCTCTATTGACAGAGGTCCAGGGTCGAAAGTTTGTAGAAAAAGGGTCGAAAGGTCAGAAATTGATTTTGAGAGAGAAGAATCCAGAGCTCAGATAGAGAGTAGTGATCGACAATTTTGGCATCAAGCATCCACTCCCTCTTGCAATCTTTGAAGCATCTCCTTCTTCTAAGGCACTTCTTCATCATCGTGTGGTCCAAGGGACAAAGTGATCGACTGCAGATCAGACTCCTATAGCAATATTTACCTAGATTAAAATCTGTGCTTAATATCCTCGTATAGGATTAATAGTACTTCTTGTTTGTAAACCTAAGAAAGGGTATTGTATAAACCTAGTTTTATTTCTTCCGTTTGTTATTAAACACAAGATAGCGACTCTGCTGGGGACCTCTTTCTCATCTGACGAGAAAGCAATTGCTCAACACGATACAGTATCAGTTGGATCAAGGAAGAAGACCTTGGTCGTCCAGTTCGACCAGTCTGCCTACGAAGATATGCTTCGAGCAGGGGGTAGCTCTCACTCTCTCTCTGTTCAAGATAACATGAAACTGCGTAAGGTTTGGATGCCCAGGATATCCCCTACCATTCCTGTCGACTCTCCAGTTTCTCCGACCAACCAGGTTGTAGCTGCGCAACCTTCGCGCTCCGCGTGTAAAACTCTGTCTCCAGTCTGTGACGTGGCAGACAAAATTTCTGACAATGCCTCAGTGCTAGTCCAGAAGTCTACTCCGTGCTCCGCGCGTAAAGCTCTGTCTCCCGTCTGTGACATGGCAGACAAAATTTCTGACAATGCCTCAGTGCTAGTCCAGAAGTCTACTTCGCGTCCTGCGCGTAAAACTCTGTCTCCCGTCTGTGACATGGCAGACAAGATTTTTGATAATGCCTTAGCGCCAAATCAAAAATTCCAAACGCGCTCTGCGCGTAAGAATACATCTGCCCTTCGCGGAAAAGCAGATGGTCCCTGCAATCTACGCAAGGAAAAACAAGTGGCGGACTACTCAACTTCTCGGCCTTTACGCCAGCAAGAGAAAAATCTGCCCGCTCTCAAGATTACGCGAGAAACGGATGGCCGATTGAAGGCCTCTTCGGTTTTATGCCAGCTTGAGCAGAGTTCCAAATTACGCTAGGTTAAACCTCTCAGCGTAAAGAAAGCCCAGTTTGTGGAGAGACACACTCCTCGGGGATTATCTACTACTCAGATGGCTAACCTGTTGTACACGGGTGGCAGGAAAAAAGTGATGGTTTCCAATATCCGCATGCCAACTGATGTAAACAAGAGGAACAAGCCATCTTCTTCTTCTTCTTCTGTAAATCCTCCTGACTTGCGTAAGTATCTGATCCAGAAACGCAAGGATAGGGGATCTTCCAGCATGTCTATTATGCCTCATAGGGAGCACTATTGTAATAGTCATAGGATTGTAGTTAATTATTGCTGTTCTGAAGCAAAACGGTCAGTTTTCGACCGGTTGAACTACTCTCTGTCTTTCTAGGAAGAAGAGCCTGCACATGCATCAGTGAACATGGCTTCGCACGTTCCTAGAGGAAGGTCGAATTCAAGATGTCATCCCTCTAGAACTCCAAGCCAAAGGAGATTTGACAAGCTCCTTAAGAACACTGAAGCTGGGGTATTTTGAAACACCCGTTCAAAGTCGCGACAACCGGCTTCGTACTCTTCTGATTCCGATACTGGGGGTCGCCAGTTTCTCGAATCAGATGCTGAAAGTATAGAGTCATTCTCTACAGAGACCTATACTAGCCCTTCAATAACATCCAGAGAAATGGGAGTCTATGCCATTGGAGATGAACGCGAAGAAGCTTCCCCATCAGGAAGCACTGAGCAACGTATCGTTGTGTTGGAGACATCTCTGAAGGAGATACAGTCCATGATGGAGAATATGCACCAGATGATGCTAACTTAACACACAGCTGCTATAGCTCAGGCATCGGTCCCTCCGACTCAGATACGTGTGGGGGTGGACTTACCACCATCCAACGCGAATCAGGAGCCTGCTCTAGATCAAGAGTCAGCAGCTCCCCCACTTCCTAACTCGGAGAATATACTGCCTACTGTTGGAATTGCAGTATAACCGATCCCTCATCACTCCGTGGTCCCGCTATCGGCTGAAGATCCAATGCAGGCAGTGCGGGAGTTGAAAGCCCAATTTGATGCCTTGAAGCACAAAGATCAGCTCAAGAAATTGGAAATCAACCAGCCGTACCCAGCTATCTGGGATGAGGTCCCTTTCTCTCCTAAATACAAGCCACAGACTATGGCTTTGTTTGAGGAAAAGACATCACCGAGCCAGTACATGAATTACTTCAGTATGATGACGGTATTGTTGCAAGGGAATGACGCCCTTCTCACTCGAGTGTTCAAAGGCTGTCTCTCGAGAGCGGCTTATCAGTGGTACCGTAGTCTTGCGGACAACTGTATTACTTCCTTTGAAGATTTCAAGACTTTATTCTTCGGTCGATTCTACGAAGGAGGGATGGACATGTCTATGTTCTCTCTCATCGAAGTGAAGCAGAAGGAAAAAGAGAACATTCGCACTTTCATCGAACGTTTTTGTCAAGCCACTTTACAAATGCCTCCCGGAGTTCCAGACTTGGCATTGGTGCAGGAAAAACCTTCTTCCGGTGATCTCGGTGTTCACAGGTCCATATCAGTTCCATGATTGGCCCTCGTTCATCATCTCAGCAGTAGCCGCTGAGGACAACAGTCGGAAGACGCGTGATAATGGAATTATGATATCTACCTCTGATAAAGGTAAAAGGTTATCCTCCAACAGCGACCATCCCCGTGGTTCCAAAGGAAAAGAAGCTCTGGCGATCAATACGTCCAGGCCAAAGACTGCAGCAACTACACAGACGAAACCTGGGACTTCCAGGCCCATTGAAGTGTACTCTTTTGACGATGACGATATTCTGAGCATATTCGAGTGTCTCGTCAAAAGCGAAAAGATTACCCTCCCTGAGGTGAAGCGGCCCAATGAAGTCGGCAGTACTAATAACCCCAAGTACTACATTTTCTATAGGTATATATATCACCCCACAAAGGCGTGTTATGTACTGAAGAGGAAGATACAGGAGCTGATCGATGCTAAGGCCATTACTCTGCGCAACAGCGAGAAGACGGTCACAGCCAACATGATCTCTCTGTAATTTGGCAATCTACCTCCCCAAGAAGTTCCGGATGGTGTTGTACCTATTTCTCGGACAACGATGAACATCATTAATCTCCCTCCAGCCAGAGGTCAAAATCATGACCTGGTACCCCTAACTACCCAGAGGGGCGAGATTATGTGGGTTCATCCAGATCTGGTGTCAGAGATCGAGGAAGAGACTCAAGCTGCTAAGGCTAAGTCTAAGAAGAACTCGAAACATAAACCATGTCACATGGTTACAGTACACTCGGCATTAGAAGAAGAGGTTTTGGCTACTGGAACCCGTTCAGGGAAAGCCTACCTCAAGGACTATGGAGGAAGTCAGGAAGAAGCATCGGCAGACACTCCAGCTGCCAAGCCTTCAGAACCGGAACTTGTCATACCAGAGGCCGGTCCTTCGAGACCAACTTCAGCAGACAAGGGGAAGCAAAAGGAAGTATGCTTCGATAAACCTTTGAAGAATATTCAAAGCAAAGGTTTAGAGAAGCCGTATAACTTCGATATCCTGGCCCAGTTGGCTCATACACCAGCCAGATTGTCCATTTTTGAATTACTCAGGCTCTCTAAAGACACTCGTTAAGCCCTGAGTAAAGCATTAATGCAGGCGGATGCATACTTGACCCAGCTCAAGTCCCCTAATGAAGAACCTGTGGCATGTCCTCAATGCCATAGTGTGATGGAGGTGGTCCCGAATATCACTTTCACTCAAGATGACATGCTGTTGAAACACAACAAGCATGACAGACCCCTCTATTATACTGGATATGTTGGTTCCATGGAGGTTGACCGGATTCACATAGATTCGGGATCATCGATCAGCATCATTCCTCATAGTCTACTCAGACCGCTGAGGATTCCTACCAGCGAATTGGCTTATACTACCACTACAATCGTGGGTTTCAACGCCAGAAAAAGTAAGTCGTTGGGGAAGATTCGTCTGAGGATCCAGATTGGCGACCTCAGATCAGTGGCTACATGTTATGTCATTGATTCAGAGGTGTCCTATAATATTCTGCTGGGCAGACCATGGATCCATGACCACAACATCGTTCCTTCGACTCTACATCAATGCTTTAAATATGTAGATGCCCAAGAAACAGTACAAACAGAGTTTGCTGACCTTAACCCGTTTAAAGAAGTAGAATCCTACTACTCTGATGCCATGTTGTATACCCAAGACTACATGGAGGAGGTGTCAAGCAAAGTAGAGGAGGAATCCCACCGGGAACCAGAAGAACCCTCTGCCGAACAACCTCTGTCAATCAAGGTGAAAGGGCGAACTACTCGTCCGAAAGCCATGGAGCCCATGGCTATCCACATGAACAAAACCAGAAGCCTCCGCCATTGGTCATCAACCTTCGGCGCAACAAGCAGCCGATTGATGTAAATACAACCAGGAACATGGTTTCTGATGATAATAAATATCCTCTTTTCTCGTACATTGACGCTCAAATTCCTGAGCAGGAATCCTCTCCCCATAACGATATAGAACCTATAGCAGAAAGATTCTTGAAAGCTATGGATTCCTATCATCTGTATGTGTGGAAAGTAGCGTCATCATCTAATGTCATCACGACATATGGACCACATGAGGATTCTATCTTCATTATCCCGCCTACTCGCAGTGGTCAGTGTTCAATAGTCTTCGGTTGCATGCGCAATAAACCGACTATACAAGAAGATTCTTCCGATGACGATGCTGGTAAAATACAAGTTCACAGATATAGCCCGCAAGCTTTGAAGATTATGCAAAGTATGGGTTATGACTTGAAGCTGGGACCAGGTCTCAACTACGGGAAAGGCAGACGAATGTCGTTGCACGGTGATCCCTACTGTCAACAAACTCATTTCGGGTTAGGGTATACTACCTCCCTTGCAACTTCTGAGTCAAATGATGATCTCGAACGAGCATTATCAGTAAATACGGTATTGACAGATTCCCTTGAAGCAGACGAACAAGAATCTGAATCGTTTGAGAATGACTCTTGGGCTCAGCAAATGGATACACAGTGGGAACTTCGGTTCGAGTAGAGAGAACCTTCCACTGAAGATAAAGTTATCCAGATTGATGTCGGGGATGAACTTTTGCCAAAGCCGATATTTATCAGTAACAATCTTTCCGAAGAAGAAAGGAAAGAAATGATCCAGCTGATAAGAGAATATATCGACGTCTTTGCGTGGAATTATGAGGATATGCCAGGTCTCGATCCAAAAGTGGCTACTCATAAGCTCAATATATTACTCAATTCGAAGCCTATGAAGCAACATCAGCGCCGGTTTTGCCCGGATATGATGGACACCATCGAAACTGAAATCAAGAAGTTGATAGCCTGAAGCTTCATCCGGGAAGAACAACATCCCGACTGGGTCACCAATGTTGTCCCGGTCATAAAAAAAAGAAGGAAAGTACGTGTTTGCATCGATTACCGAGATCTGAACGCAGCCTGCCCCAAGGATGAGTTTCCTCTTCCTATTACAGACGTCATGATCGATAATACATGCGGTTTCGAACGTATATCTTTCATGGATGGATTTTCAGGATATAATCAAATCAAGATGCATCATGAAGACGAAAAGCATACTGCCTTCCGGACACCATTGGGGGTATATTGCTATACGGTCATGCCCTTCGGACTGAAAAATGCCGGAGCTACGTACCAACGAGCCATGAGTAACATATTCCATGAGCATCTACGCAAAACCGTGGAGTGTTACATAGACGATATAGTCAAAAGTCGCCACAAGGATAATCACATCCAAGACTTGAAGAAAGTGTTCGAGTTGATGCGCCAACATCAACTCAAAATGAATCCTACAAAGTCCTTTTTGGGTGTATCCAGTAGCAAATTCCTGGGATTTGTCATAACCGCTAAAGGCATTCAAGTGGACCCTGATAAAGTCAAGGCCATTTTAGAAATGCGACCACCCCGCAATCTGAGAGAACTCAAGGGATATCAAGGTCGTCTGGCTTATATTCGGAGATTCATATCCAACCTCTCTGGGAGATGTCAGCCTTTTTCTCGTCTCATGAAGAAAGGTGTATCCTTTGTATGGGATGAAGCCTGTCAGCAAGCGTTTAATGACATCAAACGCTACCTTACTAATCCTCCAGTTCTGGTGCCTCCCGTCATAGGAAGACCATTCTTGCTGTATGTTCGAGCAATGGATCATTCTTTGGGAGCTCTCCTCGCACAGAAGAACGATGAAGGTCATGAACAGACTATCTACTACCTCAGCAGGATGATGATCGGAGCTGAACATCGGTACAATCCAGTAGAAAAAGAATGCTTGGCCCTAATGTTTGCCGTTCCGAAAATGCGACACTATGTTACAGGCCAGACTATTCATATCATCTCCAGGATCAATCCTCTTCGGGTATTGATGAACAAGCCAAACGTTCTTAATTCCCGACTCACGACTTGGACGATGTTATTAACACCGTATGATATGGTGTACGTCCCCCAAAAGTCCATCAAAGGCCAAGCATTGGCTGATTTCCTAGCTGCTCATCCGATTCTAGAAACCTCCAAACTATACGAGGACATTCCGGACGAAGTTGCAGAATGTAATTCTGTGATGGAGAGTGAGGCATGGCAACTATTCTTCGATGGCGCCTCTAGGACTGGTCCCAGGGGAAATATGGTTTCAGGAGTAGGAATCGTCCTGGTTACTCCTGAGAAACTCGTCATCTATCGAGCATATTCTCTTAGAGAGCCCTGCTCTAATAACGTGGCAGAATATAATGCCCTACTAATCGGGCTCCAAGTCGCTAAAGAATTAGATGTCGAATACCTGAAAGCTTTCGGTGATCCTCTGTTGATCGTCAATCAAGTCAGAGGAATATATGAAGTCCGAAATCCCGACCTCATCCCTTATCACCAAGCAACGATCGAAATAGGCATGTCTTTTAAAGGATTTTTCCTAGAGCATGTACCTCGATCTCAGAATCTGGAAGCTGATGCCCTAGCCAGTCTAGCTGCAGATTTAGCTATTTCTATAAGAAGGCAGAATTTGGTGATCCTTCTTAACAGAGATTTATTCTGTGTGAAAAACAACTTTCACATAGAACGCAGCTACGCTGTGAACATAGATCTTCCAAAGAGAGACTAGAGAAGTCCCTTTATAGATTTTATAGCATACGGAATCCTGCCGGAAGACCCTAAAGAAGTAGTATCCGTCAAAAGACGATCATTACGCTTCTATTTCGATGCATCTTCACAATATCTATATCGCCGGACTTATGACGGACTATTATTACGATGTCTCTCTGGTGAGAAAGTACAGCAGATTATCCCTGAAGCTCACGATAGCGTATGCGGAGCGCATCAACCCGGTCCTAAGCTACAGGATCGTATCAGGAGGATGGGTTATTACTAGCCTACTATGATCACAGATGCAATAAAATATGCAAGACAATGCAAAGCCTGCCAGGTTCATGCAGATTTTATACATCAACCTTCTGAACATTTACATCCTACAGTAGTATCATGGCCGTTTGAAGCATGGGGTATGGATATCATTGGTCCTATTCACCCGTCTTCTTCCAGAGGTCATCGGTTCATATTAGCCATCACGGATTATTTCTCTAAATGGGCGGAGGCAATCCCCCTTGCTGAGGTAAAGACATCCAATGTGATCAGCTTTATCAAGCATCATGTCATTTATCGCTTTGGGATTCCCAGAAGGATAATTCATGACAACGGGCCTCAATTCATCAGCCAAGCGTTCCACCAATTTTGCGATAAAAATCGGATACAAAATGTGGCCTCTACGGCATACAATCCTGCTGCTAATGGTTTGGTGGAAGCTTTCAACAAAACTATTATCAAACTCTTGAAAAAGTTTGTCTCTTCGAACAAAAGAGATTGGAACGAGAAGTTAGGAGAATGTCTCTGGGCATACCGCACAACGGTACGAGCACCAACGGGTTGCACCCTATTCTCATTGGTTTATGTGAGTGAAGCAGTTCTCCCCATTGAAATCCAAATTCTGTCACTCAGAATACCAGTAGCTAATGAGTTGACTCAGGAAAATAATGATCGACTACGGCTTCAAGAGCTAGAAGGATTAGACGAGAAATGCCTCCAAGCTCAACAGCGCATCGCATTCTACCAGGCACGCATTTCCAAAGCTTTTAATCAAAAAGTAAAAGAAATAGTGTTCAAAGTTGGCGAGCTAGTTCTAGCCGTACGAAGGCCAATGATCATTACTCACA
Organism: Iris macrosiphon; assembly: GCA_036927795.1. Taxonomy (NCBI): domain Eukaryota; kingdom Viridiplantae; phylum Streptophyta; class Magnoliopsida; order Asparagales; family Iridaceae; genus Iris; species Iris macrosiphon. The sequence continues at coordinate 27,257,579 of JAYESA010000014.1, read as the reverse complement.
AGAGTAAGGGTAAATTCTAACCCAAATGGGAAGGCCCTTATGTGATCGAGACGACGTTCTCAAACGGTGCTTACAGATTAGCCAAGCCTAATGGAGACTTGTTAATGGCTCCTATCAACGACAAATTCCTGAAGAGGTACTATGCTTAATCTCCTTTGCTAAATGGAGTATGATGGAGATCTCATTCTGACAATACTACTTCCAAAACAAAACTAGTTGGAGCATATTCTATCATGTCCATATAACCTCTGAATAAATATGTTCAACTAATTTGGAACTTCAAGACCTATCACGTCCATAATACCTCTGATAGTGTTTTGTGTACAAATTTTAGTTGGAGCATATTCTATCATGTCCATATAACCTCTGAATAGATATATCCAACTGAAGCTTACCGAAAGTATACCACGTCCATATTACCTCTGATATCACTTTCACCCTAACCTGTCATTTATATTCCAAAATGATGGGTCCACAAAGTCAGATAAAGTCTATTTATTATTCCCGAAAAGAGCAAAATTATATATGAAAAAGCAAAAAGGTACATCATTTGGGAGGAGCAGTTAAGTCGCGAATCTGCCGTGCCAGAGCAACCATTCTCTCATCCCTGGAGTTCAAGACATCGGCGCGAGCCCGCTCCAACCTTGCTGCATCATTGTTCGAAGCAGATAGCTCGGACCGAGCACGTACAAAGCCTGCATGGATGACACCCACATGTGTCAGGTTCTGCTGAGCAGTCTCCATTCGATCCTTCAGCATATTTTGGGTTACCGACAAAGAGAGAGCCTTCGCCTCTGCTTGAACAAGCTCATATTTCAGTTTGCGGACTCTCGTTGTCTCTTCCTCATATTCGGCTTCATACTGAGTCAGCTGGGGAATGACATACTCCAATTCAGTACGCTCTTGATCCATCTCCTGCTGCTATTCCTGGACGGATTTGTTCAGGGATTCCAATTGCCCAGCAAGCTCTGTAGTTAAGGAGTCATACCTAGCTTGAACGAGGCCGTCAATGTTGCCTCGAGATAGCTGCAAATAATCGTTAATGGGTTGTTCCAAACCATTAACTATCTGCTCCAGTGTATCAGCTCTTCCAGCGTCGTTGAAGTTTCTGATCGGCACTATAGCAAACTGGGAGGACCTCCTCAGAGCTTCGAAACCTAGATTCTTCTCCAGCACCATTGATATCAGCATTTTCAAGGTGGTGTAGAAAATACTAGTATACTGCTCAGTCAACATGGCTAGATCCGAATGGACGCTGAGAGTGGCTACAATATCGACGAATTCTCCTCCAGGAATGACTGTAGACGAGGTTGCTACAGTCGTCGCCTCAGCAGATGGCGCGACAAAAGAAGAAGCACCAACAACGGACGAAGTGGCTGGCGTACTCAAAGGAGGCATTATCGTAATGACAGGCTCATCCTCCTCTCGAGATATCGGAACCATTTCGGGCGAGCCAGCACCCAAAAATGCTTCCTCTTCGAAGTCGGGCACCTCCATGTCATCAGCAGGAGCTGAAACAGAGCCAAAAGGCGCGTCAACACTGCCCTCCTTGTAGATGTCTTCCCCTGAAAAAAAGATAAGAGAAAGTTAATATCAACCTGATGTTAATTTTTGCTAAAAAGAGGCATAAAGACGAAATTTATCCATGGTCGATGGTATATATGTCGCGTCGGCGGCCAGTACAGCTAAATCATTTTTTAATGATGCTAAGCGAGCTATCATACCTGGAGAAGGGGGTGTGTCAACTGACATTGGCAGGTATTCTTCCAAGTCTTCACCCAGATCTAATCGAGGTTCATCAGGTGGAATCTCGCTGGGTATACTTACAGACGCGGCAGGGATTTCTCCCGTTGCTGATCTGGAAAAAGATATCCTTATTTTGCTCGGCCTTGAAGGCGATCTCGTACCACTACCCGAAGCGGTAGCAAGCCCAGTCTTGCCCCGAACACCAAACGTACTGCAGGCCATAAGGTATTACGGTGAATGCGATCCGAAGATGCAATGCCGGGTACTACCAGTCGACGCAGCCATATAGAGAGGAAGCTAGCCAGTTGAGCTTCCTTGGACAGAGGCCTGCGGTAATGCCTCAAATAACTGTAGGCTTTAGTGCCCGCAGGATATTTCTCTATCCCTTCATCGATAATCTGATCCGGAGCCCCAGCTTCTTCCATAAGATCATCGACTACCTGAGCACTAAGCACGCTCAGAAAGCTCAAAGGCCTATCCCTGCTATCCACGACTTTGTCTGGCTTAGCAGTCCTAGCCTGATGGAAGAAGAGGTAGGATGCCCATTTGTTGGTATGAGCCAAATCAGAGGGCTCATTATAAAAGGCGGTGCAAGCAAGGTAGTGACACATCAGCTCCTGGTACACTGCCACTACCCGAGGGTCTGTATCCCCCAGCTCCCGGTTTGTGGGAACATACTCGTCATAAGGAGTATCCCCCATTGGCAGTCTTGAAATCTCTGCCATTTCATGAAGGGCCAATCCCAACTCCCCCAGTGGAGTGGTGAAAGTCCCGGTGAGCGAGATATATCGCTCCATCAAAGCCAGAAACAGGTTGGGATTGAGAGGTAACCCAACACTGGTGGCACTCACAGCCGCGTACAGACCAATGCTCTCTAGCTCAGTCTGAAAATGCTTCAGGGCCCAGTCAGCTAAACGAGCCCATCGAAGATTTGTAGGGATAACCCACCCATTGGTCCAAGGATTAACCTTAGGGTATACTCCTCCATGACCCATGAAGTCATTGCAGAAAGTCGATAATTGGACTGGTTGGAGCAGTGAAGTGTCTTCACTCGGGACACTGCCCGGATACAATCCCCTGAACGGCATGACCGAGCCGGAAGGGTGGCTTATAAATGACCCTTGGTCTGATCCTTTCTGGTAAAATATCTTCCCCGACTGGCCGTGAAGATTGGGAGTCAGGGTCCACGACATCCTCCTAGGATGTGTGGCATGGAAGAATGCCGAGATAGGATAATCTCTCAGCATCTTGGGCAGATATAGGACCAAGCCCCCGGCAGAAAAAACCCAGAGTTCTTTCTTGGGCTTCGTCTGGGATTGTTTGTCAATCATATCCCCGAAGAGAAAAGCCGATTTTATATATTGTGCCCCGTCTATATACGCTAGGGGCTCTCCGTTGATCATGCTTAACGGCATTCGCTCTCCTTGAGACGATATCAGGATTCTCTTTCCTTCAGGATATTGGGGTCCAGAAATAGGAAATGTCACATGGGATAAATCCTCCAGGTAATTGGAATGCAGCATTCCAGCAGCAGAACCCATCACCTCAACCAACGGAGATGCATGTAAGTTAACTACAAAGTACAAGAAAAATACGTCAGTTTCTATACTAGATCTCATAATCTTGCAACTTATGCCAGAAAGCAACAGTCTATGCTTTTACGCCAAGACTGTAAAAACTTGACTTTTTACGCTGGAATCTCAATCCAAGGCATAAAATTCAAGATTAGCAGTATACACAAAAAATCTGACAGTCTGTGTTTTACGCCAGACTGCCAAAGTTTGAGTTATTATGCCAGAATTCTCATCCAGAGCGTAACACTCAAAGTTTGTAGTATACGCCAATTTTCGACAGTCAAAGCTTTTTACGCCAGACTGCGAAAATGTAGAGTTTTTACGCTGACACATTAGAAATGTGGGCATAAAAGATAAAATATCTCTGTGCATCATCTTCATCGAAGGACTATCAGCACAGGAAATGACCTAGCGCGTTCATGTACAACGTGTGCGAAGGATTTTCTTCGTTCTTGTCATCTCAAAAAAAGCTTTACCTTTAACGCCCGGTGCACAGCTCGTCGGTGGGACACTTCATTCAGAGTGGGGCTCGCCCTGCCCGACGAGAGTCGCTCTTGCTTGGGCAGAGGAGCGAGAAGAAGAGGCAGCCTTCTTTTCTTTAGAGGAGGAAATTGGTTTTGGGGCCATTGCTAAAAACTCAGAATGCTCAGAGAAGAAACGAAGGCGAGAACTCAAAGAGTCGAAAGTTTTATTTTTTCAAAAGATAGGTGAAGAGTCTTCTCTCTGAAAATCTTGGGATATATATAGAGTTCAGATGGACTCCTCGAATCCCTAACCAAATCCGATATTTAATATTCGGTTATGATTGGGGACTACATCAGCCTATTACTTAGGGAAGACGAACAGTCAGCGAATTCAAAAAGTTTTCGTGCAAAGCATATTCGTGGTTTTACGCCAAGGAGCTTTTTACGCTTGGCAGCTACAAATCTACGATTTTACGCTCAGAGGCTATAAGTCTATGGTTTTACGCCCGGATGCTTTTACGCTCGGTAGCTTTTACGCTCGAGAGGCTACAAACCTACGACTTCACGCTCAGAGGCTACAAATCTATGATTTCACGCTCAGAAGCTTTTTACGCTCAGAGGCGACAAATCTACGATTTCATGCTCGGAAGTTTTCTTTACAGAAGCTACAAATCTACAGTTTCTACGCCCGGATGCTCTTATGCTCAGCAGCTTTTACGCTCGAGAGGCTACAAACTTACGATTTTTATGCTCATATACACTATGGATCTATGACTTTCCGTATATCTGAAAATACGCAGGCCAGTATATGCGTATATCTGAACAAATCTTAAGGCGATCAATTGCAAGGGTTCACGCAGAAGAGGATCCTCTTTGACCTCAAAATATCCCAAGTACCCAAAGTATACAGAGTTCAGCATTGGAAATGACTCTTCTTCTTGGGTCGATTGGAGTTTCATCCAGAATCCAGTCTGAATATTTTCTCTACAGTTCAAAATGGCGACTCAGTTTTTGACAGCCATTTCTCACCCTATTTCAAGGGATTTTTGGGAAATATTCTTGAAGACGATGATCTGAACAAAAATTCTCCTTCTCAGAAGAGGTGACAGTTCAGAATTCTACGCAGTTCCCTATTCCAAACGGAAGGACAGTTCGAATATTCGACTTAAATGCTAAACAAGCTTTCTTGCGCATCTTCAGTTATGCGTAAAAGACAGGACGGGACCAAATACTCTTTTTATCAGAGTCGACGTAAAGTCTTCCAAACGTGTTGGAGCTACACATATTCAGACTTCATCACAGCAAATAATATGGCAAAATCATCAGATATGAAAAAAAAGACGATTTTATTAAATCATGATTACATATGAGGAAAATCCAGTCTACAAAGGTTTTCTTCATCTTCATGATTACATATGAGGAAAATCCCGTCTACAAAGGGCTTCTCATCCTCACTTAAAGATCACCCCCAAAATCTGTTCTGCCAGTTTCTCGCATTGAGGGAGATCTTTATCCGTCTTCTGCAGCAGTTCATCGACTTCCACAGTCGATGAACAAGAAAATGATCAATGGCGGGAGGATACAACTGGGCCTGTATAAATTATTCAAGAGCCCATCCTCCATACGCCATGACAGATTGATTTGAGGTGTTAGACCCAACTCAATACTCGAGGACAGAGCTAGTTTGTCTGCTCCCGTCCACGAACGATAGGAGAAAATATAGCTTACAAGCCGTGTGGTCAAATGTGACTCTTCCTCTCTCCTGGACGAATTGCCATATGAAGTTGCTGATTATCCCGAGCAAAGAAAGCTATGATATCCTTCCATGATCCATAGTTGCAGAGGACATTTGCTCGAAGATGCCTTCTTTTTCGGCTCCTTACATGCTGGAAGAACATGATCTTCTTCTTCCTCAAGTCGACCTGACAAACTCCGGCAATCATCTCTGTGTGGTAAAGGAAATATGGGAAGAAAATATTAACTCCTCAGCCTTTATATAGGCAAAAGAGAACACACTGAATCCCAATAAATCCCTAAAAATCTGCCAAGAAATTAGCCTCGAAGAACAAGTCAGACTTGACCGTTTTATGCTTCATTCAAAGTGTTTCAAATTACGAGGAATTTGAAAACTTTGAAGGGGGTCTTGTAGAAGCATAAAAAATACGCTACAGAGTTATATGCAGCATTTTAGTGCTGGGCTGCGTAAAATATGACTTAAAAGCCATCGGCGTACAACAGAGCTTTGTCGCTAGCACAGCGTAAAATATAAGCTCAAGGACAAACCGCGTAATGCAGTATCTACAGATCGCCTCAGCGTAAAAAGGGTATTATACCGCCTCTATGACGTAAAACTCATCCGCTTTTAATGCAGCATGGAAGTGTACGAGGAACGCTTCGTATTCCTCGAATAAATCTGTCAGATCATGCAGTGAACCTGACGTCTGACTCCTGACAAAGAGTACTGCACGATTATCCAGACGACGGCTGTAATGATAGTGCGGCACAGAGACCCAAACCGTCGTTTATTGACGGTTTCCTGATACAAAGTGCTTTTATGCATACAAGGGAATACGCTGCCTAGTTTTACACAGGCAGATGTGAGCTTTTATGCTCAGCAGAAGACAAAATGAGCTGCCACGTCAAAAGCTGCTCTTCGTACAGAGCTCGAGGCACGTCTCTGCATTTAATGCTCAGAATGGTGGCAGATCTTCGAGACACGTCTCTGCATTTAATGCTCAGGATGGGGGCAGATCTTTGCATTTAATGCAAGAGATTTGATTATATTTCCAAAGACTGGGCAAGCCATAATTACGACTAATACGTCTACATCAGCACCTCTGCACATTACGCCATCAGGCTATTTTTAGCTATAGGAGCACGCTGTACGCTATCTCCTTGGAATACGCCACCAGGCTATTTTCAGCTATAAGGAGCACGTTGTACGCTATCTCCTTGAAATACGCCAACTCAGGCTATATTTACATTTGTGCGTGATAAGGCTATTCGGTCCAGAACATGCTCAAGGCCTCAGTCAAAGAAGGAGGAACAACTATCTTTTACGCTAGCTACCTATCCATACAGCATAAGGCTTCTACGCCTATTTGGCTTCTACGCCAACCTGATAACTATTTGGCTTCTACGCCATGGTGACAGTTATAGGCTTCTACGCCAACCTTTTCTACGCGAGGGGCGGTTACCTACGTGGCTCTCATGCCGTGATCTTCGCAGCAGTTATACGCATTTTCTCATCATGGGACACGCGTCACAATCTTATTCAGAAGATCATTTATACGTGGGTGGCAGTTATTATAACCGCCGCGTAAAAAGTGCCATACTCTCCACTGTCCGACTTTTACGCTGACTGGACGGTTACTGTCACTAAAACTCTATAAATAGAGACCTCTATTGACAGAGGTCCAGGGTCAAAAGTTTGGAGAAAAAAGGGTCGAAAGGTCGGAAATTGATTTTGAGAGAGAAGAATCCAGAGCTCAGATAGAGAGTAGTGATCGACGATTTTGGCATCAAGCATCCACTCTCTCTTGCAATCTTTGAAGTATCTCCTTCTTCTACGGCACTTCTTCATCATCGTGTGGTCCAAGGGACAAAGTGATCGACTGCAGATCAGACTCCTATAGCAATATTTACCCAGATTAAAATCTGTGCTTAACATCCTCGTATAGGATTAATAGTACTTCTTGTTTGTAAACCTAAGAAAGAATTTTGTATAAACCTAGTTTTATTTCTTTCGTTTATTATCAAACAAGGCCGAGTATAGGGCTATGTTAGTTAGCTTATATGAGATAATGTGGATAAAGAGTTTGTTGTCTGAGATACCTTTGTTTAGTGGAGACTTCCTGCAACTTTGGTATGACAACAAATCAAAAATTGATATTGCAAACAATCCAATTCAGCATGATCGCACCAAACTTGTGAAGATTGATCGGTTCTTTATCAAGGAGAAGCTGAATAGAAGAATTTTGACTTTGAGCTATGCAAAATCAGCAGGGCAGTTAGCTGATTGTTTAACTAAAGGTTTAGGTCCTAGAGAGTTTGATACATTTTGTAAGAAGATGGAGATGATAGATATTTATCGTCCATCTTGAGGTGGAGTGTTGAGTTATGGGAGACTTATTTAGTCCCACGTCACAAAGAAAATAAGGAGGCGGCTAGTCTTCTCCTATATATATGTACCTCAAGGTGTATAAAAGGGCGGACGGCCCGGAACCCGGCCAGGGCCTGGCCAGGTCAAACCCGGTCCAGGCTGGCCCGGACCCGGTCAACGGATTGGTCCGCTCTGGCCCACTCCCTCCCTCCACGAGTCTGGGCTGGGTCGGAGGATCCGACCCGCAAGCCCGGCCAGGCCCAACCCAGTCTCGTCTTTGTTAGGGTTGGATCTAATTCGGTCGGCCCGGTTGGCCTGGGTTCAGCTGATTTATAATTTTTTTGGATATATCCGTTGGGGTATCTTTTTACCAAAATATCCCTATTATATTTGCTGTTCTTTTGAATATTTTAGGGGTACTTTGATCATTTTGCTAAAAATGACCATAATACCCATTATAATAATTCTTTTTTGAGGTTATTTGGCCCCAAAAAATTTCTATAAATAGTCCATAATTCATGAAAAATAAACACAACACAATTTTTTTCCTCCTACAAATTTTGTTTCCTCTCTTACAAAGTTTAGAAGAAGGCAATTATAAAGTTTAGAAGCAAAGCAATTACTGGAGTCCAACTTTTCCTCTCAACATATTTTCTTGCGATTTCTTTTGGAGGCTTCTAGTAGACGTTATAAGTAACTTTAATATTATCATTTTTTTTTCTGATTTGATATTTTTCTTTCTTCTCTCTTCTCTCTCTCTCTCTTTTGGTAGATAAGTTATTAATTTTGCTCTAAATTTTTTTGAAAAATTATTTTTTTAAAATATGGATGGACAAGATTCAAATCAACCTTTGGAATTTATGATTATTATAATAATATTTGAAAATAATCCTATTTCTGATTTTGTGCCACAGACACAAATATCACATCCTGAAGTTAGGAGTATGGCTACAGCTACAAATATTGACAATAGGAAAAGAAATCTTTTTATGGAATTATTTTACAAAAATATTTGTCACTGATAGTGAGGGCGCACCAGTTTAGATCCAAAAGATCAAAACCAATACCTAAGACTGCAAAATATAAGAAATGTAAGCGGGTTTACGAATAGAAAAAAATGATGGCACGGGCACTTTAAAAAGACACTACGAAAGTTGCTATGACAAAGACACACTGCAGCTAGATACACACAGCTAAGTACCGGTGGTCAAGGATCTTCTATAGGTAACTTTACTTATTCTGATGCTCGTAAAAAGACTGAGTTAGCAAGATATATTATTTGTGAGGAACAACCATTGACATTTGGTGAAAGTGATTTCTTTTATAATTATGCAAGTAATAATCTTAATCCTTGTTTTACTAAAGTTTATAGATCTACTGTTAGAGCAGAGGCTCTGATTTTTTTTAAAAAAGATAAGGCTGTTTTAAAGAAAGTTTTATGCATGTTAGTAAATTAGCTCTAACTTATGATATATGGACTAGTAAGCAAAATTATGCTTTTATTTTTATCATATTACATTAAATAGATCCAAGATAGATGTTGCAAAAGTACATCATTTGTCTAAGGTCTTTAGAATTTTTACATAGCAGCGCTGTAATCAGTGGCGCTATAATGCAATTTGTGCATGATTATGATATTCACAACAAAATATTTTTTTATTTCTTTTGATAATGCTAGTAATAATATTTCTTCTATTAATGTTTTGAAAACACAATTTGCGCCTATGTTAGAAGGTAGACTTTTTCATGTTAGATTTGCTGGTCATATTATTAATTTGATTGTACAAGAATGTCTTAAATTCTTTCAATTAAATTTAGAATATGTTAGATTATGTTTACAAAGTTTGAACACTTCTGCAAGTAGACAACAAGCTTTTAAAATTTTATGTAAAGAATATGGTATTACTTTTAGGCGATTTGTTAAGGATGCATCACATAGATTAAATTCTACTTATTTAATGCTGAAATCTTTCATGAAGTTTAAAGATGTTATTACACATTATTGTAATGCTAATCCTAGTTTTGATTATCAAGTAACTGAGAATGATTGGTTAATTGCTACTTCTATTTTTGAATTTTTTAAATTATTTTACAATGCTACAACTATTCTACCCAGAGTTTATTATCCAATTTCTCCTATAGCTTTAACAGAAATTCTTAACATGTCTCATTTATTTTCTAGATATAGAAATATTCCTGTTTTGATTATATGGTTTCCAAAATGGAAACCAAATTTAAAAAAATATTGGGGTAATATACCTCTTCTATAATGTTTGGCTTTGATTTTTGCTCCCAAGATTAAATTAGATGGTGTATATATTTTATTAGACAAATTTGAAGAAAATATGAGAGTTGACATAGGTAGCTTGAAAGTAGAAATTAAGGAAGTTTTAGATAGTTTAATTGCTTTATATGAAGAAAGAGTTGTATCCATTCGACCCGGTACAACCGTTCAAAATAGTATCTCTGGTTTTGTGTCTAAATTATGATATGTTAAAAGTGTACTACAAAGAAAAAAATAAAAAAAATCTTCCCAACCACTCAAGATTTGTTCTTATATCTAAATTCTTATAAAGAAGATGAAGATGACTCTTCAACTTATTATTCAATTTTAGAATGGTGAAAGAGACGCGAAAAAACTTATCCTGTACTTTCTTCTATAGCACGTGATATTTTAATGGTCTCGTTGTCTACGGTACCATCGTAATCTTGTTTTAGTGCAGGTTCAAGGATGTTAAGCAAGAAGAGGAGTCGGTTGCTGCCAGATATTTTGGAAGCTTGTGTCTGTGTTCATGATTGGACCCGTGCTAAAAAAAGAAATCAAGACTCAAGAGATGAAAGTGCTGATATATCAGAGTTGGACTTTCAATCTCTTACTATGGATGACGCTACTGAAGGGGGAGCTGAGCAATAAACTTCAGCGAAAGACGGACGACAATTTTTTTTGAAAAGACTTGTATATTTTTTTACAAGCTTTATGTAAATAAAATATCATTTACTAGTTGTTTTTTTTTTTTTTACTTAATGTTATAATACATTTATAATTTTATTGTCATTAATAAAAGAAATTCAGCTTTTTCTTACTTAATTTTCTAAGTTGTTTACATTTGACTTATTTATTTCTATATAAATAACTTCTTTATATTTTAAATTAAAAAAAATGTATACATTTTATTATAAGTTATTCGAAAAAATTCGAAAAAATATCTACTTCTAAATATTTAGATTTTAACTTATACTTAAAGTTATATGAATATTGATATAAAGAAATCAAATAAAATTTTCTTACTTAATGTTTATATAAACTTTTACATAAATTATACAAAAAAAAATTATAACAAATAACTTATAAATTTTAAATTATACAAAATTAACTTAGTAACAAAAAATCTATAAATTTTAAATTGAATTTATTAACATATAAGTTATATCATATAGATTATATATAAAATATATATAAATAAACGTAAAAAAAATTAAAAAAAAATAATGTCGGCCCGACCCGACCGTGAACCGGCTCGGACCCAGACATGTTCGGCCCAGTCCACTGCAGAACGGGTCACGGGTCCGGACTGGGTCGGATGCCAAGCCGACCGGACCGGGCCGGGCCGGCCCGCTATCTCCGTCAGGTTGGGTCCGGACCGACCCGAATCCGATCAAAATCGGTCAAATCGGACCGTGGACCAGACCGGTCTGACCCAATACACATCTTGATATGTATCCCTTCTCTTGAAAATAGATCGATCAAGTCTTTTCTACAAAGTGAAATGGTATTACGAATGGTACACTGGACCATTTCCCCTGTTCTCTTTCAGTTGGCCACATGCCATCACAAGCCAGTGTTGCCTTTGCTGCATTGGTTTAGTCTTCTAATCCTACACTTAGCGGCGAAGCCAATGTAACCTATGTCTACTATTTCAGCCCAGGACAACAGTGGTTGCGGAGACAACAATATCGTCAAAAGAAAAGAAAAGAAAAAATGGCTGCGGAGAACTTGAAGATCACACTTAGAAACTGAACATTTTAGGAAATCTCATAGTTCATGTAACACATCAAAAGAGTCCAACTAAGAACAATACATATTAAGTATCGAACACTAAAAAAATACAGCAAAAGAGCGATACGCCTATGTCCATCCCATCAATGTTACGGTGGAGGTTACAATACAACCCACTAAACTTTTGTTTTTTTTTGTTTTGTTATGGAGGATGCTTCCTTATAAATAGCTCTACGCCCGCTTTTAATGGCATCGCGGCCTTGTGCTCCTATATGTTCAACATGGCAACTCCTCTTCTTTATTCACTCCTCATCAGTACTGCCCTCATTCTAACTTGTCATTGCCACGAAGGGGAAAGAGAGGTCGCCAGCTCCATTATCCATTGCAAATTGAACGTTGATGCTTTCTCAAAATCCTAACTAAGAAGCCGTCGTTATTTATTTTCTTGCAGATTCACGTCGTGTACATGGGAGAGAAACCCAGCGTAGCGCTCGGGGCATCATCGCTGCACCGCTCAATACTCGAAGATGTCGTCGGAAGGTATCCATGATCTTGTTGCTATAATAAGTTGTTGTTTGGTTCGCAGACTGGGAACACGAAAATGGCCAATATTCAGGATTTTGGACCACCTCTTATATTTGGTTGGAACATTTGCAGACAAAAGTCCTAACTTTCTTGTATAACTTGTAAGAGTGATACTTTTTAACAATTGCTGACAAGTAGTAGTACTCTCCCGATCGATGCAGTAGCGCTAAGGACTCTCTGGTGTACAGCTACCAGAAAAGCTTCCACGGATTCGCAGCAAAGCTGACGAAAGCGGAAGCTGCAAGGATCAAAGGCATGATAACATGCATCACTATATATCAGCTCGAATCAAAATCATGTCAATTCTTATGCAGTGCTGTCGCATTCTAATTATATTTTTCTTGTCTGTGAATTGATAGCAGAAATGGATGGAGTCGTATCCGTTCTACCAAACACAATCTACAACCTCCATACAACAAGATCCTGGGACTTCATGGGCATGACAACTGATAGAACAATACGCTTCCCTACCGAAGGAGACGTCGTTGTGGGACTACTAGATACAGGTACTGAGTTTTATATATATATATATATATATATATATATATATATATATATATATATATATATATATATGACTAAATTTTCGACTCAACGATTAAGATTAGATAACTTAAACAACATCCAACGGATACTATTATGAAAATGGACGGAATACAAAAATAGCGAAAATGTTGATCATTCATATATATATATATATATATATATATATATATATATATATGACTAAATCTCCGACTATATGTATTCCACAGCACAACACTGCACATTTACTACAAAAAATACAGCAAAATAGTGACAGAAGTTTCCGTCGCTATTTTAACATATTTCTATATTTTGACATATTTCGTCGCTAAACAATAATAATAGTGATGGAACGACGACCGATAATTTTATTGCTAGTTCATATGTCGATGTTTATTTTACGTCGCTGATCCGTCGTTGGATCGACTAATCAGTGGCGGAAAGAGCACCAGCAGCATCGACTAAATCATCGACTCTCTGCACATTGAACCTGTCATTTAATTTACTCAATTTCAGGAATTTGGCCGGAATCGCAAAGTTTCAGTGACAAAGATATGGGACCACCTCCTGCCAAATGGAAGGGAACCTGCCAGGCAGTCAACTTCACTTGCAACAAGTGATCCACTCGATCTGCTCTTAATATATAACTTGCTCTCAGGCTTTTAACAATAGATTCAAGAAGCATATATATATATATATATATATTTCTCTCTCATTTAATTCTCTTCCAGCAAGATCATCGGAGCTCGATTCTACAACAGCATGGGCAGCTACGGCGACACCGACTTCAAGTCTCCGCGGGACTCCGAGGGCCACGGCAGCCACACCTCCTCCACCGCCGCGGGCGCGCCGGTGCCCCGCACGGGCTACTTCGGCCTCGCGGAAGGCACCGCGCGCGGCGCCGTCCCGGGCGCGAGGATCGCGATGTACAAGGTCTGCTGGTCCACGGGGTGCCGGCTGGCCGACATCCTGGCCGCGTTCGACGACGCCATTGCGGACGGCGTCGACGTCCTGTCGGTCTCCCTCGGCGGGCCCCCTGAGCCCCACTTCGAAGACCCCGTCGCCATAGGGTCCTTCCACGCGATGAGGATGGGGATCCTGACCGTCAACTCGGCTGGTAACTCCGGCCCCCATCCGGGAAGTGTCGCCAACGTTGCTCCGTGGACGCTCACGGTGGCAGCTAGCAGCATCGACAGGAAATTCATAGCTAAAGTGGTGCTCGGAGATGGACAAACATTTATAGTAAGCTTTGTCTATACAAATATGAAGCCCTCAACCCTTACCAACACCAGCGAACTGGACTGACCAGTCTTCAACGTACAATTTTTTCAGGGCAGCTCCATCAACCGTTTCAACTTCGAAGGTTCAGGAATCCCTTTGGTATACGGAGGTGCCGCTCCCAACGTGTCAGCAGGTGATAACGATGAGATATCCAGGTTCTGCTCTCCAGGAACCCTAAATTCTTTCAAGGTTGAGGACAAGATAGTCCTCTGCGAATTGCTCACGTCCGGTTCCGGAGTCCTGGTAGCCAAAGGGATTGGCGCGATCATGAGCGGATCGGATCTCGACGTTGCCTTCTCTTTCCCTTTGCCGGCGACCGTGATCAGCGACGAAGACACTGCCAAGATATTAGCCTACATCCAATCTACCAGGTAGCAACTCTTTCCTTGCACTGATCTTGGCATTGTACTAACCTATTGGAAAATTGAAAAAAAAAAATATATATCCTCAAAATATTTACATTTTTTTGCAACATATATATATATATATATATATATATATATATATATATATATATATATATATTTGCAAAATATTTACATTTTTAAAATTTTTAATTTCGTGCAATTTGTATCTATATTGAACAACGACGTCAATGAACAACCAATTTACAGTCAACAAGACTTATTTGGATTATTTACGTAGAAAATAAAATAATATAATAAGAGTAATGCTATTCGTACCTCCAAAATATTTCTCCAAATTATCCCTTGTTATGTGGCGGCTGACGTGGCATGCTAAATAGCATTATATGATAGTTGACATGACAGCTGACATGGAAAATTTTAACCCAAAAAATTAATCACCCAATTTTTTTAATGTTAATATTAATGATAATTTTAATTTTAATATTAATTTTAATGTTAATATTAATATTAATGTTAATTTTTATGTTAATGTTAATGTTAACGTTAATGTTAATGTTAATGTTAATATTAATTTTAATTTTAATGTTAATGTTAATATTAATTTTAATTTTAATTTTAACTTTAATTTTAATTTTAATTTTAATTTTAATTTTAATTTTAATTTTAATTTTAATGTTAATGTTAATTTTAATGTTAATTTTAATTTATAATTTGTCATGTTAGCTGCCACATTAATAATCATGTCATCTGCCACATAAGGAGAGATAGTTTGGAGGGATACTTTGGAGGTACAAATAGCATTATTCGTATAATAATATACAAATGTGAAAAAGAATGGAAACAAACGAAACATGGGAGTTAAAACAAAAGAATGGTAAAATATGAGCTTTTTTAACCTATATACAGAAGGATACTAAGACCATTGCAATCCTTAACGATCACGTGCATTAGTATTTTGAATATTTTTGCATTTTTAGTCAAAATTTGACTATAACGTTCAATTTGTAACTACTAGTGGATGGAAGGGTGATTTGATCAAAGTATCCAAAATATGAAAATTTAATTGATTAAAAAATATAGGATTATTTACACTAACAATTTCTATATTTTATATTTATTCTACTGGTTATTCCTACTTTTAAACTAATTATAATGACCATTCCTACTTTTTTAGTTTATTACACGAGATACCCTTATTTTAAGATAAAAATAAAAAATTATAACACTAACTATTCCTAGTTAGAATTTTTTCTAAAGGAAGGAATGGTAAGTGTAATTAGTTTAAAAGCAGGAATAATCCGTATTATAAACAAAAAAAATTAGAAATAATTAGTATAAATAAGCCAAAAAATTCTATTTAGTCTTTCTTTTTTCTTTTTTTATTTACTAAAAGTGTAAATCTTGCGAGTATTTTTTGTACTTTATCTACTAATACTGAGGTTCGACAAAACCTTTCAGCAATCCGATTGCAGCCATCATGCCCGGTGAGACAATGTACGATGTCATGGCGCCTACGGTCGTCTCCTTCTCGTCGAGAGGGCCGAACAGGATCGATCCCAGCGTACTCAAGCCCGACCTCACCGCCCCGGGTGTGGACATTCTTGCCGCCTGGTCCCCCGTGGCTTCCCCTTCCGGCTCCGCCCACGACCAGGCGAGGGTGAACTACAATGTGATCTCCGGCACATCCATGTCTTGTCCCCACGTAAGTGGTGCCGCTGCGTACATCAAATCTGTCCATCCTCATTGGTCTCCAGCTGCCATCAAATCTGCTCTCATGACTACAGGTACAGTGCTTTGAAAACACTTTGAAGCTAAACTTTTTGTTACTTCATTACTTCACCAGAGATTTAAAGTATCGGTATCGGAATCAGTATTGGATCGAAGATATCGACAATATCGATTTCGAATCGGAGTATCGAATTTTTTTTTATCGAAAAGCAGTAACTATTAAGTAATTAATTATTAAGATTTTTGAAAAATATATTTTATACCTTTAGACATAATTTTAAATATTTTTCGGTGTTATTTGTTAGTAGTTTTGACATTGAATGAAATAGTAGTCACCCTTGCTGATTAATTTATACGATAGATAGATTTTTATCTTTTACATGATTTTACAAACTTATACTATGCTTTTACGGACTTTGCTAATTAGTCTTTTTCGTCCAATTGATATCGATCAATCTTGAGCCACGATGAGGATTTGGTATTAAATATTTAACTCTAGTACGCCTCCGCCTGGGAGATCTAGTTTTGTCAGAGAGTTGAATTGACGCAAGCTTATGATTTTTTAAAAAAAAAAATCTACTCAAAATGTTCATCGCAATATATTCAAACATTGGTTGCTCCCGTTATCATTGTACCAAAATCCTAGAGTTATAAGAGGATGATTAAATACTTGTATTCAAAACTGTCTATATGTAGACCATATTTAAGGTTGAAATTATAGTAATGCACAATTGCAAGGATTGGAGTCGATCACGAAAAACAATCTTTCCCAAATGTTGTTGATCTTGATCCTTCCTAAACCGCCGTGCATTAGTTGGATCCTCCCGACACTAGAAATATTCTTTATCGGGATGCTGATAAATATTCTCTTGTATATATATGTTGTGTAGCCACTGTGATGGATTCAAGAAAGCACAAAGATGCAGAATTCTCCTACGGCTCGGGCCACATAGACCCAATCAAGGCTTTGAACCCAGGACTAGTCTTCGATGCGTCCGAGCAAGACTACATCGATTTCCTCTGCAACCAAGGCTACAACGCAACCAAGCTCCAGCTTCTCACCGGCCACCCGAGCCAGTGCTCTAATTCTTCTTTTCGGCTTTGGGACAGCTTCAACTACCCTTCCTTCGCGCTTGCCATCCCCGACGGGCAGCCCACACTGCGCGCCTTCAGCAGAACGGTGACCAACGTCGGGGCGCCCAACTCGACCTACTACGCGACCGTGTCCTCGCCCTACGCCTTCACGGTGAAGGTCACGCCTCCGGTGCTCTCGTTCTCGTCGGTCGGAGAGGCGAAGTCCTTCACGGTGACGGTGAAGGGCGGAGTGGTGTGCCAACGGGAGATCATCTCGGGGTACATTCTCTGGAGGGATGGGACCCACGAGGTGAGGACCCCTATTGCAGTCTATACTGTACTTCCTCAGCTCGGGAGTAGTACTACTACGAACAAGGTCTCGACATCGTTTGGTGGCTCGTCCTTGTACCGCAAGAATGGGATCCTCGTCCGCGATTGATGGTGGTGATACGTACGCTTCTAACACTGAGTATGCTCTGTTTTGTACGGGGAGATCTCCAGCGTGAATAAAGCCATATGAAACATGATATGATAATCATTACTTAATAACTGAAAACTGAGGGTGGATTTGTGTTCCGAATTTAATGTTGCTCGCTGAATTTACAACCGTTGAAGAGTAGGATTAATCCACTTTATATATATATATATATATATATATATATATATATATATATATATATATATATATATATATATACTGTTTCTAGGAATCAAATTCAAGCAACAAAAAAATAAACCTCCCGTTTTAACCACTTGAGTTAGAATTGTTTACATGTAAATAAATAATATTAAATAGTTAAATAATTAGTGAAGTATTTTAAAACAAAATAGTGGAGTATTTATATATGGCTTAGACGGCTCAATTTTGAGCCATTTCAAAGTCTCTGGTCCGTCACAAATATAAGTTTTACTTACTCGGTTTTGTGAATTAAAAACAAAGTGTACAAAGAGTCCTTAAATAAGAAATCTAAGTACAATTAAAATTCTTGAGAGTGTGACAATGGAGATCGAGTACTGCAGCTGATTCCTTTACTCCGTTGACGGTTCGAGGACGAAGGAACTTGCTAGATCTCTGGCTCACTGGCACGAAAGACAATAACTGGGCTCCTGAGAATGCTTTCTCTACGTCAACCTGTACATCCCTTCCCGTGCGGGAATGCCTCCCTGCTATTTATAGCAAATTACACTGACTGGCTATGCGCGGGCATGTGCTATGCGAGCATGTCTTTTGGGTTGTCGCAAGGTCATCCTTAACAGAATACAGTTACAACCGTGAGCGCATGTCACGGTCGGACTGCCACGTGGCATTGGTTACGATAGACTGTTGATGAGATCTCGGCCTGCTGTGTGCGTGACTTGGTCAACTTGACATGTGGCCGGCAATGATTGTCGAGGATATCTCGTCAGTTGTAACAGAAAGATTTGTCCCCATGGAGACTGGGCTGCATGGAGACTGGGCCGCATGAACTCTCGGTCGCATAAGGGCTATGTCTCATGGAGATTATGGCGTATAGAGATGCTGCCACATGGAAGCTTGTCTTATGTATACGTGGCACTACACAGCTGTATACAGACAAAGGTAATTATGATAGTGATGTACGCACTGAACTGCCAAAGTGGCACTTAGCACTCCAACTAATGGCCTTAAGACTGTTGCGTTCACTGTCAGCATCGAATTCAAGGCGTTTAGAGTCACTACCAAAATAAGTCAAATTAGCGACTTCTAGAAACGTCGTTAAATGGCATAAAAACATCGCTAAAAAAATTTAGCGAGGTAATTAATGATGTTTCAATGAAGTCGTGTTTAAGCTAGTCGCTGATAGAAAAAAAGTCGCAAAACGTCGCTATATCGACATTTTCTAGCGACGTATTCGCGTCGCTAATATTTTATATATTAGCGACGCTGCGTAGCTAAATTAGCGACGTGGTGTGTGTCACTAAATGTCGCTAATATTTTTCTATTTAGCAATATTTTATAAAACATTTAGCGACATTTTGTTGACCTGGTAAATACTATCATGTCAGCAATTTAGCGATGTTCAGCGACGTATTTAGCAACGTATTTAGCGACCTATTAAGTGACGTATTTAGGAACAAATTTAGCAACGAATATAAATATCGCTAAACATCGCAAATAGTCGCTAAACATCGCTAAATTTCCAAAAAATAAAAAATTAGAATATAAAATAGTTTTCAAACCAATCTTCCTATAGTTTTTGAATTCACAATTTATATAAATAGGCCCGGAGCAACCCTACGTTGAATTTTTTTGGTTTGTCAACCCCTTCGATAGAACACTCAACACCGGTAAATTAACATACAATTAATATGAATAATGAAGTAAAATTTGAAGAAAATGAAATATTGAAATTATAAACCGAGTCTGAAAAAAAATCTCGTCGTAAAGAATACAATAAATATCCACACAACTGAGTGAAAAAAATAAAGTCTGAAAGCCTCAAAAATGTATAATATTCATAAATGACCCAATATCATGGGTCAAAACATAAACAACCAGTAAATTATCCTAACTAGGACTATTGTGGATCTGTAGAAGGATGACCACCGACGCACATCAGGGATAAGAACAAAACATACTGATCCCGTGTCACGCCCCAGTCCTAAAATACGTAGGACCAGAACACGTAAACATACCAGCCGCATGTATATGGCAACTCCAATATATGAAAACCCTAACACATGCGTACGCTGTATTATAAACAATAATTCATAAGTGGTATATATTTATCACAATTCACAGGGCATAACTAAATCTCATTCCACAGAAATCAAATTGACAAAAATAACCAATATCTATGAAACTAGATCTTAATACAAAGTATCTAAAGAGGATAGGTGGATGGAAACAAATCCACTACCAACTAGAATATATAAGTGCAATACAACAAACACAATATAAGAATATCTGCAAACCATCATGGGGCTCGAAGAGAATACCTCCTCGAAATATATAAGTAACCAGTCCGGATCTGCGCTCCTGCAAATACTCATGAACATCTACACCTGGAAAGGGACCAGGCCCTCAGAGGGACATAACAAGATACATAAAAGCATGCCATAAAGTAAATACTGAATAAATAAAAGGAGTGCGCTAACCATCTAAGTGAATGCAATTTGAGGACAACATTGGTACGTATGGAAAAGTGTAGGCTAGACATATGCTGACGTAATTCACCAATCGTCATGATTGGCTAGTATATGCCACATATGCCCCCTATAACACGGGCGCGGGAATATAATAACGTCCAACATTCTATAGAGTGTGGTATCTGTAAAAATTATCAAGTAACGTCCAACACTCTAAAGAACGTGGTATCTGTAATAATAGATATGTTTGTATCACTCCGTCGAGTGCGATATCTGTATAAAGGAGGTGGGTGTCCCATAGGCCTACTAGTCGTCCTCCCCAACCAATGTAGATATACCAGTCGTGAACACGACGTGGACATCTCGTACTATAATGCAAGTCTATATAGAAATAAATACTAAGCTAAATACCGTCACACGTGTTGCTCACCCTGATGGCCAGTCGAGCATGAGGCATGCGTCCCTACATGAACTCACTCTGTGACGTGTAATGATACGTGTCAAGGCCTGGGGAGTCATACCGATAACTCCACAACTTTAGGTGGGTCTACTAGACTCTAAGTCAGACACAAGTCCTAACGTCAACGCATTCGTTAACTGCACATGAGTCTCTCTAGGACGCGCACAGTTATATAATATTAAAATAAATAAACATGCAACTAAATAATAACTGAATTTAAACAGTACAACAAGGCAAGGTATACTTGCCTGACAAAAAAGCTGTGCAGTACCAATAACCTGCTCCTGAAGTCGCACAGAACAATCTGGTATGTCCTATATACATATAATATAATACAACACAACATTAGTCATTACACTAGCACATACACAATCATAAATACCTTGAACTAAGGGCATAGCTAGGTAAGTCACTAGTCGACTAGGGTCAAGTGTGCGTCTAATCGCACGGGTGTCGCATCTAAAATTGTTGTGCAAGACAGACAGTCCAAATGATACGGGGCTCACCAGTACGTTAGTGTACATAATGGCAGTCTGCTAGCAATATTACATGGTTACAGGTCAACATAACTACGGGACATCCGTGGTTACACTCGGGTCACCTAATAAATATATAAATATACAATTTTATTATCTAGCATATATCCTTAATACTTATAATACATATATACACCAAATAAATATATATACCATATATATATATATGTATATATACTAATTAAATACGTATGCCATATATATATTGTATATACACTAATTGGATTTATACTATATATATTAACATATACTAGGGATACATATATATTATATATACATGTGTATGTATACCAATTGAGAAATTTACTATAAATATATATATATATATATATATATATATATATATATATATATATATATATATATATATATATATATATATATATATATATATATATATATATATATATACCAATATTAATATTAATATTAATACATACTAATAGGATACCTAAATATATACACATACACACACATAAAATATGAAAGGAGGGGTACACATTCGTACCTCGGGGTACGTGCACGGAGACGATGATGACGATGATGTGGTTGATGATGATGAAGACGAGGACGACGATGTTGATCACAACGACGATAAAGACAATGATAATGGCAACGATGACGATGATAGTGATCATGGTGATGATTATGAAGATGATGATGGTGATGGGGTATCGATGTGCTCCGGCCAGTGGGGGGGGAGGTCCGGCCAGTGGGAGAAGGAGCTCGTGTTGGTGCTGGTGGTGTGGGGTGCTGGAGTTAATGGTGGGTTGATGATGATGATGATTGCTGACCAAAATCCGGCCAGGGGAGGGCTACTCCGACGAGGGTGACGGAGGACAGGGGAGTAAGGAAGGTCGGAGGAGTTTGTCGAGGCTGATGGGTCCGCGGTGATGGCAGGCTATGCTCAGGGACGGAGCTCGGTGCTCAGGCGAAGAGGGAAGGGAACGGCGAGGTCGGGTGGAGGTTGATAACAATGGAAAAGACGGTGGTGGTGAGCGGCATTGGTGGTGTCTCTGCGGGGAGGTGGCAAGGTGGATGAGTCGAGGGGTGAGGTCGATGGGGTGCTCGGTATAGGCGGTGGTATAGAACCGAAGAAGGAGAAGGCTGACAGGGAAGGGTGGTGGTGCAGTCGTACGGGATGCGGGTGTAGCGGCTCGGGATGATGTCGTCGAGGCCGGCGGAGGAAGTGGAAGAGGGTGGATCAGAGATGGAGGTGATGGAGGAAAAGACCGGAGGGATTGAAGGAGGTCGGGTGGAAGTCGGGAACGGTCGGTGGTGCTCCGGCGGGGTAGGGAGAGGAAGAAGAAGATGAGATGAAAAGGGAATTCGGCTGTGAAAAATAGGTTTGGGTTTTGAGTTTGGAATTTTGGGAAAATAAAGGAATATGTGATATATATACATGTAAAATTTTAGGTTTGGGTTTGTCCTAGAAGATTTGGGCTTGGGCCTTGGCCTCCTATAGGAATGTTTGGAGGCTAAAATTTGCATTGTTTAAATGTAAGGGCTAGGATTCAATGAGGGCCGATGTTGCGCGTTTGCACATTCCGAAAATTATGAAAAAAATTTATGTGAAGGAAAAACGAGTTTTCATGTATTGTCCAATGGTGTGGACACCTCAATGCGCTTTTGCATAAAAACGTCCAACAATTAGAAAATTACACAAAGACAAAATTCAAATTAAATTAATTAAAATTTATGAGCATGTTGTTCTGGAATTAATTAGAAGTACATGGGGATAAAATTAGGTGGGACACAAGTATTATGGACATAGAGGGCTCCGAGTAAAATATTAATAAAATTTGGTTTGCACAAAACGGGTCAAGATTGTGTCTCCAATTTCGATTGGAATGCACAAGGATACAAAAAATATATTTAATTAGATTAAATACAAACATCCTCGACGAATATTGTGTGACTAAAATATAGCACAAGAGAGCATAATTATAAGTTACACAAAGGTCAGAATGGTAGGCGGACACGTCTAGGACAAGGTTATGAAATCTATTGGAAGGCAACCGCTAGAGTAGTGCTCTAATTATCGAAGCAACGGTAAGGTGCACTAAGTGATATAAATATTGTATAATTAAATGAAACTACCGTGTTCTCTTTCTAACTGGATTCTAATTAGCCCTAATTTCTCTGTCTAAGCCTAGTAGACCTAATTTTAGGTGAGGGGGTTTACAATCTACCCAACTAAAAAGATAATTTCGTTCTCGAAATTAAAATAAGGCATAATGGAATAATTCCTTCACATTCGTACATAAGGCAAGTCAATTGCAATCTCTTCCAAAAAAAAAATTAAACATTTTCAATCCATCGCAATCACTTCAAAATTAAGATAATCACTGTTCGATTCAAAATTCAACCTGTTGTAATCTCTTCTCACTTTTTCTAATCATCAACACCCAAATTTAAATTGAATCCATATAACATCTTCAATATTTAATTATCCCTCATCAATTTTTATATCACGATCTCCAACTATCATAAT
Organism: Iris macrosiphon; assembly: GCA_036927795.1. Taxonomy (NCBI): domain Eukaryota; kingdom Viridiplantae; phylum Streptophyta; class Magnoliopsida; order Asparagales; family Iridaceae; genus Iris; species Iris macrosiphon. The sequence continues at coordinate 27,233,537 of JAYESA010000014.1, read as the reverse complement.
CTCCTTTAGAAAATAATTATAACCACATGTTATTTCTATTTTCAACTTGTGAATTTCGTACTCTTCAAATTTAAATTAAATTTATATCCTCAATATTTCAAATAGGCAATCCCACAATCAACATTTAACTTTTAATTTAAGGCCTCAAATTATGAAATTTAAAATCTAATTCACCAATTGTTCAAGTCTAGATTTCTATATTTATCCTCAAGGTTTAAATCGGTGATTCAACCTTCAATATTCAAAATTTAAATCATCTGCTCAAGTATAATTATTTGGTTCGCCATATCACGATTTTTAAAAATTCATAAATCCTCATCATCTTAATCCTTCTACTAAAATTCTCAAAATTAAAATAACTTGAACCTCTCAATCTAATTTTACTTGATTACAATCTAAAAAAAAATTCTCTCAAGTTGACAATGCAACTTCTACCCAACTTAGAATTTATCCATCTATCATATAAGGATCTTACATTTAAGAATACTTATTCCTCAAATTTACTTAATCATGTTACTCAATCCTCAAAAATTTAACACCAATTATATCATATATGATATACCTTAATCAGTTATAAAAGGTAGTCATCTAGCAATGTGATTGGCCTATGGGGTATATCTAGTACTCTCTGTATATCATACTTATACTAAGCACGAGGTTTTATCTTTCCGAAATAAGGAAGGAAGGAAAATAATAATAAAAAGTTCAAGGGGGAGGTAATAGAATAGAAGTGTGGGGATCAAGGCATTTTAAAGAATTCAAATAAAAATTGTCAAGGCAGTTGTGGATTGAAATCCTATTTTGGTAATTCCTATTCATATGCTCGTATCAGTATAGCTATGTAACTGATACGATATGCTCAAACATATCTAGAGGACAAGTATATTCGTCTACTAATCACTATATATATCCCAATCCACGTAAAGTAGTTACGCGAAGGGCGAACCAGGCGCACTATGGTTGATCAGACCGTAATGCACTGATTCTGAAATGTATCATTGTAGTACTCCAATAATACATATGTCATAAACAAGTTTGATAAAGAAAAGCTTGCAAAACTAGGCTATAATAGCAGCATAAGTCAAGGTAGTACAACAAATTTAAGTACGCTAGATTATGATGAGAGAAATTACAAAATAATTCAAGTTCATAAAAAGATAAGACTTTACAATATCTACAGTTGTCATACTAACTCCTGGTCTAAGTCGTTAGTCGACCAAATAGGGGTATGGGCCTCTAAGTTCTACATTCTTAATAAACACTATCGTCTTATGCTAGTATACAGTTAATGTCATTCAGTTATACTTCAATAATGAGTCAAGAGGACTATGTGTTACTAGGTTGTGAGGCATACTACCCAACTTAAAAATAATAAACTAATACTGTAGCTGTCTTGAGGGGATCCTACAAAATAATATCGTTCTTGTAAATAAAGTATGAACTCTTATTGGGGTATATGCGAAAAAGATCTTAGTACTTATTAGGGTCTCTTATTGAATCATATAGGTAATGGTCATCTTAAATCTTAAGTCATAGTGTTCATAGAATACAAGTGTTAATACTAAGAATGGAGAAGTTACTGACTCTCGAGTGAAAGAGGATGTAAATTATATCGAGGTGGGGGTACAATTTATGTGATTCAAAACTAAAGGATAATCATCAGGTCACTATCTACAAGAATAACTCAAAACTATCAAGTCCTAATTATTAAGCACAAAATTCAAAGTTCAAGATTACAACTATAATCCTAGCAACTATATATCCTTAACATAAGATAAATCACTTAGCCTACAATCATAAGAGTTAGGTGGCACAATTTGAAAGATGAAGAAAAGAAAATATAATTAGTCGTCGCAAAATAGCGAGCGCTAAGGTTGCAGAGGAACAATATATGCAATTAAAATAGAGGGACTCTAGATAATATTATGGTTTTCTAAGGGGAAGGTGGTATGCTAATCTCTGTGTTCGAGGCATGATCAAAGGAATATTCTATCCATTCCTCTCGGCTTCCTAAGGTATTATTCGGCTACTATAAGACAAGGAGCTAAAGTTATAGTTTTCTAGTACTATCTCACCGAGAAAATCTAGGTTCAGTCAAAATGTTCAATCTTGGAATTCTATTGGTTCCTCAATACTATGGTCAAACAATATGGTTAAATTTATAACTCACTCTAGTTGTGTCTATACTACTCTCAGGTCATACATAAACACATCAAGGGATAATGGTAAATTAATCTATAGGTAAGGGACACTATGGTTCATTAGGTAGTAAGGAAGACTAGGGTTCATTAAGTATTCTAAACTTAGTGATGTGTCAATACTCTAGTTGTGTTCTTAATAGGAATGTTACCCTAATTATCATCCTAACAACATGGATTCCTATATTCTAGCAGAACTATACTCAAGGAACTATTAGGGAAGCACATGAATCAATCATGATACAATTATTTAAATAGAACAGACTGGAAGGAAGATAAGTCATAGTCAATGTGGATGAGATCCTATACTTTAATCATATTTGCAGGCTTGCTCGGTACAGTAACATAACCGAGTCAATATGCTCTCGACCTTCATGGGCCACCAGTAAAAACATATCATACCCCAGTCCCAAAATAAGTAAGACCAGGACACGTAAGCATGCCAGCCGCATGTATATGGCAACTCCAATATATGGAAATCCTAACACACGCGTACGATGTATCATGAACAATAATTCATAAGTAGAATATATTTATCACATGTCACAGGACATAACTAAATCTCATTCCACAAAAATCAAATAGACAAAAATAACCAATATCTATGAAACTAGATCTCAATACAAAGTATCTAAAGAGGATAGGTGGATGGAAACAAATCCACTACCAACTAGAATATATAAGTACAACACAATAAACACAATATAAGAATATCAGCTAACCATCACGTGGCTCGAAGAGAAGACCTCCTCGAAATATATAAGTAACCAGTCCGGATCTGCGCTCCTGCAAATACTCATAAACATCTACACCTAGAAAGGGACCAGGTCCTCAGAGGGACATAACTAGATACATATAAGCATGCCATAAAGTAAATACTGAATAAATAAAAGGGGTGCTCTAACCATCTAAGTGAATACAATTTGAGGACAATATTGGTACGTATGAAAAATTATAGGCTAGACATATGCTGACGTAATTCACCAATCGTCATGACTGGCTAGTATATGCCACATATGCCTCCTATAACACGGGCGCGAGAATATAATAACGTCCAACGTTCTGTAGAGTGTGGTATCTGTAAAAAACACTAAGTAACGTCCAACACTCTAAAGAACGTGATATCTGTAATAATATATACGTCTGTATCACTCCGTCGAGTGCGGTATCTATATAAAAGAGGTGGGTGTCCCATACGCCTAATAGTCATCCTCCCCGCCCAATATAGATATACAAGTCATGAACACGACGTGGACATCTTATACTATAATGCAAGTCTCTATAGAAATAAATAGTAAGCTAAATACCGTTACACGTGTTGCTCACCCCGATGGCCAGTCGAGCATGAGGCACACATCCCTACATGAACTCACACTGTGACGTGTAATGATACGTGTCAAGGCCTGGGGAGTCATACCGATAACTTTACAACTTTAGGTGGGTCTACTAGACTCTAAGTCAGACACAAGTCCTAACGTCAACGCATTCGTTGACTGCACCTGAGTCTCTCTCGAACGCGCACAATTATATAATAGTAAAATAAATAAATATACAACTAAATAATAACTGAATTTAAATAGTACAACAAGACAAGGTATACTTGTCTGGCAAGAAAGCTGTGCAGTACCAATAACCTGCTCCTGAAGTCGCACAGAACAATCCGGTATATCCTATATATATATAATATAATACAACACAACATTAGTCATTACACTAGCATATATACAATCATAAATACCTTGAACTCAGGGCATAGCTAGGTAAGTCACTAGTCAACTAGGGTCAAGTGTGCGTCTAATCACACGGGTATCACGTCTGAAATTGATGTACAAGACAGACAGTCCAAATGATACGAGGCTCGCCAGTACGTCAGTGTACATAATGGCAGTCTGCTAGCAATATTACATGGTTACAGGTCAACGTAACTACGGGACATCTGTGGTTACACTCGGGTCACCTAGTAAATATATAAATATATATTTTTATTATCTAGCATATATCCTTAATACTTATAATACATACATACACCAAATAAATACATATACCATATATATATGTATATATACTAATTAAATATGTATGCCATATATATATTGTATATACACTAATTGGATTTATACTATATATATATTAACATATACTAGGGATATATATATATTACATATACATGTGTATGTATACCAGTTGAGAAATTTACTATATATATATATATATATATATATATATATATATATATATATATATATATATATATATATATATATATATATCAATATTAATATTTAATACATACGAATAGGATACCTAAATATATACACATACACATACATAAAATATGAAAGGAGGGGTACACATTCGTACCTCGGGGTACGTGCACGGAGACGATGATGAGGACGATGTGGTTGACGACGATGAAGACAATGATGATGGCAACGATGATGATGATAGTGATAATGGTGATGATTATGAAGATGATGGGAGATGATGATGGTGATGGGGTATCGATGTGCTCCGGCCAGTGGGGGGAAGGTCCGACCAGTGGGAGGAGGAGCTCGTAGTGGTGTTGGTGGTATGGGGTGCTGGAGTTAATGTTGGGTTGATGATGATGATGATTGCTGACTGGAATCCGGCCAGGGGAGGGCTACTCCGGCAAGGGTGACGGAGGACAGGGGAGTAGGGAAGGTCGGAGGAGTTCGTCGAGGCTGATGGGTTGGCGGTGGTGGCAGGCTGTGCTCAGGGACGGAGCTCGGTGCTCAGGTGAAGAGGGAAGGGAACGGCGAGGTCGGGTGGAGGTTGATAACAATGGGGAAGACGGTGGTGGTGAGCGGCATTGGTGGTGGCTCTGCGGGGAGGTGGCAAGGGTGATGAGTCGAGGGGTAAGGTCGACGGGGTGCTCGCTGTAGGCGTTGGTGTAGAACCGGAGAAGGAGGAGGCTGACAGGAAAGGGTGGTGGTGTAGTCGTGCAGGATGCGGGTGTAGCGGCTCGGAATGATGTCATCGAGACCGGCGGAGGAAGTGGAAGAGGGTGGAGCAGAGATGGAGGTGATAGAGGAGAAGACCGGAGGGAGTGGAGGAGGTCGATTGGAAGTTGGGAACGACCGGTGGTGCTCAGGCGGGGTAGGGAGAGGAAGAAGAAGATGAGATGAAAAGGGAATTCGGCTATGGAAAATAGGTTTGGGTTTTGAGTTTGGAATTTTGGAAAAATAAAAGAATATGTGATATATATATATATATATATATATATATATATATATATATATATATATATATATATATAGAATTTTAGGTTTGGGTTTGACCTAGGAGATTTTGGCTTGGTCAACTCTTGGGGTTGGGCCTTGGCCTCCCATGGGAATGTTTGGAGGCTAAAATTTGTATTGTTTAAATGCAAGGGCTAGGATTCAATGAGGGCCGATGTTGCGCATTTGCACATTCCAAAAATTATGAGAAAAATTCATGTGAAGGGGAAAATAAATTTTTTTCATGTATTGTCCAATGGTGTGGACACCTCAATGCACTTTTTGCATAAAAATACCTAACAATTAGAAGACTGTAAAAAGACAGAATTCAAATTAAATTAATTAAAATTTGTGCGCAGTTGTTCTGGAATTAATTAGAAGTACATGAGAATAAAATTAGGTAGAACACAAGTATTATGGACATAGAGGGCTCAGAGTAGAATATTAACAAAATTCGGTTTGTACAAAACGGGTCAAGATTGTGTCTCCAATTTCGATTGGAAGGCACACGGATACAAAAATCGTATTTAATTAGAATTAAATACAAACATCCACGACAAATATTGTGCGACTAAAATGTAGCACAAGAGAGCACAATTATAAGTTATACAAAGGTCATAATGGTTGGCGGGCATGTCTAGGACAAGGTTGTAAAATCTGTTGGAAGGCAACCGCTAGAGTAGTGCTCTAATTATCGAAGCAACGGTAAGGTGCACTAAGTGATATAAATATTGTATAATTAAATGAAACTATTTTGTTCTCTTTCTAACTGGATTCTAATTAGCCCTAATTTCTCTATCTAAGCCTAGTAGACCTAATTTTAGGTGAGGGGGTTTACATCCCGTAAAATTGACACCGAAGTGGATGAAGAAGGAAGTGACGTCGGTAGAGTCTGTGTTGATGAAGGCGCACCAGGAGGACGTATCTGCTCTAACTCTGCTAGTCGATAGTTGTATGAATCCAAGGTAGATGACAGACTTGTACTGCTATGAACCATTGAATCATGTATCATCGTTAGCCTCTCGTCCATGGACATCTTTGATGCCTACAGTTCCGTCACGCTGCGCTCTATCGACGCTCTAAGATCAGCTGTCATATCCCTTAGCTCCATGATGTTGTGCTCGAGCATATCAAATCATGCAATGAGCATCACATAGTCCACCTGCGGTTGGGACAGGGGCTGCTCCTCCATCCTTTATGGCAACTCGTCACAGAGAGACACAATCTGACGGTCAACAGTCTCTTGGACTTGGACCGACGCCTGCGAGGGCTATGGGGAATGCGCACTTGTAGTGGAGGCCCTAGAGGAAATCGTCGTAACAAGGGCGTCATAGGATCTCGTACCGTAGTACGTACCCCTCTGGAGACCACCAGCGAAGGTCAGCCACAGCTCGTCCGCTGACGGAGCTGGAGAGGGTTGCGAGAAAGTACCAGCCTCTCCCATTGTAGGTGCACTAGCAGTCGTCCGCTCACGCAGCCTAGAATAGTATGTATACTCGATAATTGCTAATGTCTAAGGTACTTATTACTAACTACATGAATATTTATTTGCATATTTTCTAAGTTATATTAAAATTAACATAAAATAAAGTAATACTTACATAGGTCTGTGAGGCCCTCTCATCAATGAGATTCTCGGCTTTCGATGGGTGGCCAGGAAGAAGGTCACCATGTAGGCATCCTCACCCCTCTATATATGTTAAAAAATATTATTTAGTACTAAAATTAAATATTTTATTCTGCTACCATTTTATCACACTTGTATTAAAATAATATATCTAAAATAAAAAATATACCAAATGACAGAAATATTCCATCATCGGAATCGAGTCACCACACCACGTTGTTGCCTTATTCCTAGTAGCCTCGGCCTTCTCAGACCTTTCCTTGTACCTTGGATCATCTAATCTAGCCCTCATCGCAGTCCACTGCTCAGGCGTGATCCAACCTTCGATCGATTTTTCTTCACGATCACGAGCCTTCTGGTCATCCAGAGCATCACGAATTAGCTTGGCTGCAATGGCAGGAAATATCTGCTCGATTAACTTGGCCCGGTGCGGTGGATTGAAATACGTTTGCTATAAGAAGTAATTTAGTACGTTATATAATATGCATAAATTAGATGATTTATATTAAAACCAAATATACTTTTAACTTGAAGTACGCAAACCATAACGCCTTCCTCTCATTCGGAGCATCATCCAAGAGCCACCATAGTTGTACCTCAGAAAGTGGCTCAGGTGTCTTTGTACCGATGATGGTTGATATCTATACAGAGATAATTATTTTTATCAAAATTTTTAATATATGATAAATAAAGAAATATACAAAATATATGCAAAGTGAAATGGGAAGGCAAAAGAGGGCTGTGCACTGCTTGCACAAATCTGTCCAGATTTGGACACTTCGTCTCGTAGCTACTGTCCGGGGTTTCAAAATATTTTTCCAAGTACTTTGGAGATTATAGAGATTAGGAAAGATGTAGATGATGAGGATAGGGTGGTTGTTGAATGGGTTTTGGTGCTAGAAGTGGTGGCAACAAGGTGTTGAAGTGGTGCTATTGCTGGCGGATTTAGCAGATGTCTTCGTTTTGTAGGGGGTGTTTGGGGGGAGTTGTGGGATGATTTAGGTGCTGGTTTATAAATAAAACTTGTTAAGAAGAGGTAGGGGAAGAATATTTGAATGCTTTGGTGGTGGTTTGGAGGCTATGGAGGTGGTGGAGTAGCCTGAGAAGAGGATACTCTAAATTCGGATTTAGCCTGTACACCTCTGATGGAGGGATGTTTTGAGGAACTTAGAGTAAATTTTGATGGAAGATTTGTTAAGAGAAAGTGATAAGGACAGGGATAGGAAGAAGCATACAAAATTTGAGAGAAAGATAATTACTGTGAGGGAGATAGGGCCAGATTGGTGGAGGTGTTGCTGAATTTAGATTCAGCCTGGGTAGGGTTGGATAGATAGAGGTGTGGAGGGAGAGAGAGAAAGAATTTGGAGATGGTTTTTGAAGAGAAAATATGAGGAAGAGAGTTAGAAAGAAGTTTGCTTCAAGTGGTTTGAATGGAGAAGGTGAAGAGAGGGGGGTTATAGGAAGCCTAGTGGGGAGGAGAAGGGTTTGGAGTTACCAATGGGGTAAGGAAAGGTCACAAGTTATAACCCCTTCCCTTTCATATTCCATCATAATAATTTAATAAACCCATGGCTGTCCAAAACTGAAATGATGTTTAATATTGATAGTCAAACCTAGCTTAGTCAACCTAGGTTAAGTCCAACTACTTCTAGTTGGGCCAAGTTCGGGTCGTTGCAGTTTAATTTGACTAGGTTGGTCCGATTCACTAGGAAATTGGTCATTTGTGACTATTAAGAGTAGGTAGCACATAAAGATTTAATAGAGTGGGACAAAAGTATCATGTGTGTCTTAGACCTAGTTTAGATCATGATCATGCTTTAGGTCGAAAGAATTGGTCGAAATTGGATCTCCAATTTAAATTGCAATGGTCAATGGTTGCACTGTAGGTGCTAAAAATTAAATTTTTGATCCGAATATTTTACATTAAAAATAGAGCACAAGGAGATGTGTTTGAGTGAGATATGATAATCATAAATTAAGGTGGACTCGTCTAGATCATGCATATAAAATTTGTTTGAAGATAATGGCTAAAGTTGTGCTCCTAAAAATTAAAGCTACAGAAAATATTTTTAAAGGATACTTTTGTTTACTTAATCCTAATTAATAATAAAAATAATAATTCTAAATACTATATTAAATTAAAATAACTAAATCTCTGGGTGAGGGGGTTTACACCTTTGGCAGCAAGTTGCTGTTGAACACCCTCAATTATAGGTCTGAAACATACCTATTCTCCCCCTCTACGATACCCAAACATCCCAACATGCTATATTATAAATATATAGCACCTAAACCACTTCACAGTGCAACCCGAGCATAACAACCTCATCACACACCTGTTGTCAACACACAACACACTCCCACAACTCATCCAACAACACACACTCACAAACACAGACACTATATATATATATATATATATATATATATAGGGTAAACGGGATATAAGCCATAGTGCTCATTTTTTTATATGAACCTTGCACATGTGTACCAATAGGAATAGAGTCTACTAGTGCACATTGGTGCACATGGGATGTGAAAGTCTATTCCTATTGGTCCACATGTGCATAACTCTTGTAAAAAATGAGTACTATGGCTCATATCCCGTTTACCCATATATATATATATATATATATATATATATATATATATATATATATAATCCCTCACACTAGCAATAAGTCATTTAGTCAAACACCTTGAGTGCACTATTAGGATACTCTTGATACGCACCCAAACCAAATATCAATTCTCCACAATTATCAATTATACATATCAACTACAACTATATATAACCAATATAATGAGTCACAATAAAAATTGGAAGAAATTTACACTATCATGCACAATTAACCTAAATTGAACCCTGTATCCTAGCGTATTATAAAATGCCATGATACGCCATACTCGTGTCTAATTGTGGACACGTAGCTAATCCCACATTACAAATCTGTCTAATTGGACCTAAATGTCCTAATGATAAATACTTTGTGCACCAATCTCGAATTTCTTCCAAATTAGGAATAAATCTCCATGTAGAAGTCACAATTAGGGTCAAATGAACTTAGTTCTTCTTCCTATGGGTAGTCCTAAGCCATAGAAGAGTTTCTAATGGTCAAATTCAAAAATTATAGTCTAATTGAAAGGAAAATTCATAATTATATCTATTGGGAGATGGATTCTCAATGAATTGCTCAAATGGACACAATTATGATACAAGCTCCTAGCCAAATTATTTTTCTCCAAGTGCTCCTTGCAATTTAAGCTCCAATGCTCCTTAGATAATAAAAATAGAAGAAAATGAGAGTGATTTAAGAAAAAAATGGTGGAGGGATGAGTGAAATTGGGAAAAAATACAATTGGGGATCTAATTGACTGAATTGTGAGGAGGAGAGAGAGAGAGAGAGAGAATTCCCTCTTTATGTGGCCGGCCCATGTCTCCCCTTCTCCAAGTAACATACAATGTCAAATATGTCCTCATTAATTATTCATGAAGGATATTTAATTAGGAAGGCTAATTATGGAAGCTTCTAGCCTAATGAGAGTTTTATTTAATCTCCTAACTAATGAAGAGTGATGAGTCTAATGGGCCTAGTCCAATGTTGGGTTCATGAGCCATGACAAGTCTAATTAGGTCCACTAGTGTCAAGTCCAATCAATAGGCTAGTTCACTAACCATTAAATACTAACACACACACTATATATATATATATATATATATATATATATATATATATATATATATATATATATATATATATTCCTATCTAGAAATGTAGTAGTGACATGCATGCAGTTTCTATACTGCATTCTTTGAGAGTTAACTGGCCTAAGTAAGTGTCTTCTTCTCTATTAAATAAGTTTATGTTGGATTATAAATTTATTAATGTGAAAAAAGTTTGTTTGAACTGATTAATTATGAGATTTATAACTTTTGTCATGAATGTTACACTATGAAAGCTTATAGAAGATCGTATGCTGGTGCTATATGTCCTTTAGAAGACATTATTTATTGGGGGGCTGTAAGTGATCATCTTTTTTTTTATTTATAAGAAACTATACAAAATATCTTATTAAAATTAAAATCAGTTATTTTTATTATAAATGTTACTTTTACTTGCAGCACTATAGAGAGGTGCTATCTCCTATAACAAAGAGACCACCAAGTAGACCAAGGATGACTAGGAGAAGGAAAGCAAATGAACCTGCTCCAAGGAAGCAAAGAAGGTTTGGTAATTGTCATCAATTGGATCACAACAAGAAAAGATGCAACATGGGTGGTACTATTTAAGTAACTTGACATGTCACGTGTTATTAAGAAATATTACGAGTCTAGTTTAACAGGTAGCTAACGATCCCATCCAAAATAAGCTTATTTCTTAAACTATAAACATAGTGGAGTTACCATTGGCGAGTCGACCGCCTCCAAGAATCGATCCATCCCTAACCTCTCCTCCTCCATCCAAGTCTCAATTTTCTGTCGACGTCCGCAATCTTCACAATTGGCGAGTCGACCACCTCCAAGAATCGATCGATGAGCTTTGCTCGAGCCAACCGGTCAGCGCTAGCCCTTTGGTCACAAATACCCCCCCCCCTACACCACCTCCTGACAACCCTTTTTCTTCCCGCAGTTCGTGTGCATATTGTAGATGCCCAATCGATAGTTCCCGTCCAATCCCTGATCGATGGTCGCCTCAGTACCTAGCTCGCCTTTTTGGACTCGAATGTATAAATTCAAGTTGATGGCAGGGACATACTTTTGAACACAAATCATACACTGTAGTTGGTGGTCTAAAAACTCCACTGACAATTGTAGATAGATATTATGTATCGCAGTAGCATCATACTTTGCAAATTAAACTATGGATATGTGACAGACATCCTTAATGCTATGTTTGGGAAGGGACGAAAATAGGGAAAAGAAAAAATTTGAGAAAAAATTAAAAGAAAAATTGAAAGTTGTGATGTTTGGAAAGGGAGGAGGAAAGTGGTGGAGAGGAATTTGGAAGAAAAATTTATGTAGGTCCCACCCAAAAAATTTCTCCCAAGAATGGAAGGAAAATGAACACACAAGAGAAAAATTTGGTAAATTTATTCAATTGTCCCTCAATTAATTTGTTATCTTTTTCTATGTTGAATAAGTCAAAGGCTAAATAGTCATTTTATTTATGTCCCACAAACAAACAAAAATAGTTTTTCACTTTTTTTTTTCCTACTTTTTTGTCATCCAAACAAGTAAAGATAAAATTAATTTTTTTTCTCCTCAATTTTCTTTCCTCTCAAATTTTCATTCCCCATTTCCCTAAAGTTCCCAAACATTGTTCAAGGATTCATGAAACTTTTGAGTTTTAAGAACTCCGTTGACGATGTATGATGTAAAAATTCTTTCAAACATTTTATCATTACTAGAAATACCCAAAATTATTTTACTGGGTATTTGATATTAGTGTTTTTTACTTGGCTTTGAAAATTTTAGTCCCACATTGAAGATCATAGAGTCAAGTCTATTATGAATTCTATTTTCCGATCAAATCCTTCAAGCTCTTGAAGTCTTAAACGATCATTATTTTCCTGAGTGAGCTCGTTAGCCACTGCTATTCTGAGCGATGGAATTTGAACTTCAATGGAAAGAACTGCTTCACACCCATAAACCAATAAAAATGGAGTACAACCCGTTGGTGTTCGTACCGTTGTGCGGTATGCCCAGAGGCATTCTCCCAGCTTCTCATTCCAATCTCTTTTGTTCGAAGAGACAAACTTCTTCAAGAGTTTGATGATGGTTTTGTTAAAGGCTTCCGCCAAACCATTAGCAGCAGGATTATATGCCGTTGAGGCCACATTTTGTATCCGATTCTTATCGCAAAATCGGTGAAACGCTTGGCTGATGAATTGAGGCTCGTTGTCATGAATTATCCTTCGGGGTATCCCAAAGCGATAAATTACATGGTGCTTGATAAAGCTGACCACGTTGGATGTCTTTACCTCAGCAAGAGGGATCGCCTCCGCCCATTTGGAGAAATAATCGGTGATAGCCAATATGAATCGATGTCCTCTAGAAGACGAGATGAATCGGACCAATGATATCCATACCCCATGCTTCAAAGGGCCATGATGCAATAGTAGGATGTAAATAATCAGAAGGTTGGTATATGAAATCTGCATGAATCTGACAAGCTTTGCATTATCTCGTATATTTTACGGCATCTGCAATCATAGTAGGCCAATAGTAGCCCATCCTCCTGATACGGTCCTGTAACTTAGGACCGGGTTGATGTGCTCCACATACTCCGTCATGAGCTTCTCAAATAACCGCTTTGCATCATCGTCAAAGAGACATCATAACAATAGTCCATTATATGTTTGGCGATATAGACTTTGTGAAGAGGCATCAAAATAGAAACGTAGTGATCATCTTTTGATAGATACTGCTTCTTTAGGATCCTCTGGTAAGATTATGTATGACACGAAGTCTATAAAGGGACTTCTCCAGTCTCTCTCAAGAGGAACCGTGTTTATAGCGTAGCTGCATTCTATGTGAAAATTATTTTTCACACAAAACAAATCTCTGTTAAGAAGGATCACCGAATTATGCCTTCTTATAGGAATAGCTAGATCTGAAGCTAGACTGGCAAGAGCATCAGCTTCCAAATTTTGAGATCGAGGAACATGCTCTAAGAAGAATCCTTTAAAAGACAATGTTATCTCGGTCGTTGTTTGGTGATAAGGAATGAGGTCTGGATTGCGGACTTCATATATTCCTCTGACCTGATTGACGATCAGCTGAGAATCACCAAAAGCTTCCAAATATTCAACATCCAATTCTTTAGCTACTTGAAGCCCGATTAGTAGAGTATTATACTCTGCCACATTATTAGAGCAGGGTTCGCTAAGAGAATATGCTCGATAGATGACGAGTTTATCGGGAGTCACCAGAACAATTCCTACTCCTCAAAACAATATTTCCCTTCGGACCAATCCTGGAAGCACCATCAAAGAATAGCTGCCATATATCACCTTCCATTGCTGAATTATATTCTGCAACCTCGGCGGGAATGTCCTCATATAATTTGGAGGTTTCCGGAACTGGATGGGCAGCTAAGAAATCAGCCAAGGCTTGACCTTTCATGGACTTCTGAGGGACGTACACCATATCATACGGTGTCAGTAGCATTGCCCAAGTCACGAGTCAGGAATTAAGAACACTCGGCTTATTCATCAATACTCGAAGTGGATTGATTCTGGAGATGATATGAATAGTTTGGTCCGTCACGTAATGACACGTCTTCTGAATGGCGAACATTAGAGCCAAGCATTCTTTTTCCATTAGATTGTACCGGTGTTCAGCTCCGACCATCATCCTGGTTAGATAGTAGATAGCCTGTTCATGACCTTCATTATTCTTTTGTGCGAGAAGAGCCCCTAGAGAATGATCCATTGCTTAAACATACAGCAAAAATGGTTTTCCTATGACGGAAGGCACCAGAACTGGAGGATTAGTAAGATAGCGTTTGATATCATTCAACGCTTGCTGACAGGCTTCGTCCCACACGAATGACACACCTTTCTTCATTAGAAGAGAAAAAGGTTGACATCTTCCAGAGAGGTTGGATATGAATCTCCTGATATAAGCTAGACGATATTGAAATCCCCTAAGTTCTCTCAGATTACGGGGTGGTCACATTTCGAGGATAGCTTTCACTTTGTCAGGGTCAACTTGAATGCCTTTAGCAGTGATGACAAATCCCATAAATTTGCCACTGGATACACCAAGAAAGGAATTTGTAGGGTTCATTTTGAGTTGATGTTGGCGCATCAACTCGAATACTGTCTTCAAGTCTTGGATGTGATTATCCTTGATACAGCTTTTGATAACAATATCATCTACATAACACTCTACCGTTTTGTGTAGATGCTCATGGAATATGTTACTCATAGCTCGTTGATATGTAGCCCCGACATTCTTCAATCCAAAAGGCATGACTGTGTAGTAATATACCCCCAATAGTGTACGAAAGGCAGTATGCTTCTCATCTTCAGGATTCATCTTAATTTGATTATACCCTAAAAATCCGTCCATGAAAGACATGCGCTCAAAACAACATGTATTATCATTCATGACGTCTGTAATGGGAAGAGGAAACTCGTCTTTGGGGCAGGCTGCATTTAGATCTCGGAAGTCGATGCAAATACGAACTTTTCTGTTTTTCTTCATAACCGGGACAACATTAGCGACCCAATCAGGATGATGTTCTTCCCAGATGAATCTACAAGCTATTAGTTTCTTGATTTTAGCTTCAATGGCATCCATCATATACGGACGGAACCGGTATTGGTGTTGCTTTACAGGCTTTGAATTGGACAGTATATTGAGTTTATGGGTAGCCACTTTAGGATCAAGACCTGGCATATCCTCATAATTCCAAGCAAAGACATCGATTTATTCTTTTATCAGCTGGATCATTTCTTCCTTTTCTCCTTTGGAAAGATTATTACTGATAAATATCGGCTTTGATGAAAACTCATCCCCAACATTGACTTGGATAACCTTATCTTCAGTGGGTGGTTCTTTTTGTTCGAACCGGAGTTCCCATTGTGTATACATTTGCTGTGCCCAGGATTCATTCTCCAAGGGTTCAAATTCTTCTTCCTCTGTTTCGAGGGAATCTGTCAACACCGTATTTGCTGATAATACCCGTTCGAGTTCATCATCGGAATCGGAGGACGACAAACCATCCCGAGAAGAGGAAATAGTCTCCTCACTCGACTCAGAGTTGTTCAAAGTTGCAAGAGATGTGGTATACCCTAACCCGAAACGAGTTCATTGACAGTAAGGATCACCATGCAACGACATTCGTATGTCTTTTCCATAGTTGAGGCCTGGCTCCAACTTCAAATCATAACCCATGCTTTGCATAATCTTCAAAGCCTGTGGGCTATATCTGTGGACTTGCATTTTTTCAGCATCAAACTCATGAGAATCTTCTTGTACAATCGGTCTATTCCGCATGCGACCGAAAACTATTGGATGTTGATCGTTGCGAGTAGGTGGAACAATAAAGATAGAATCTTCATGTGGCCCATATATCGTGATGACATTAGATGTTGACGCCACTTCCCACACATATGGATGATAGAAGTCTATAGGTTCCAAGAATTTTTGTGCTATAGGCTCTATATCGTTATGAGGGAAAGATTCCTGATTAGGAAATTGAGCGTTAGTATACTGGAAAGGAGAATCTTTATTATCGTTAGAAACCACGTTCCCGGTTATATTTACATTAGTCGGCTGCTTGTTGGGCCTAAGTTCAATGACCAAGGGTGGAAGCTTCTCGTTCAGATTGATCACTAGATGATCATTTCCTCCTCCCGATTTGGTTTTGCCCAAGTGGATAGTCATAGGTTCCATGACTTTCGGACGGGTAATCCGCCCTTTCACCTGGATTGACAAAGGTTGCTCAGCAGATGGTTCTCCTGGCTCCTGATGGGATTCCTCCTCTGTCTTGCCTGACACCTCCTTCATGTAGTCTTGGGTGTACAACATGGCATCGGAATAGTAAGATTCAACCCCTTTGAAAGGATTGAGATCAGCGAATTCTGTCTTCACTGTTCCTTGGACGTCTACATATTTGAAGCATTGATGTAGAGTTGAAGGAACAATATTGTGATCGTGGATCCATGGTCTGCCCAACAAAATATTTTAAGATACCTCCGAATCAATGACATAGCATGTAGCCACTGATCTAAGGTCACCAATCTGGATCCTCAGATGAATCTTTCCCAATGGCTTGCTTTTCCTGGCATTGAAGCCCACGATTGTAGTGGTAGTGTAAGCCAGTTCGCTTGTAGGAATTCTCAACGATCTCTGCAGACTATGAGGGATAATGCTGATCGACGATCCCGGATCTATGTGAATCCGGTCTACCTCCATGGAGCCGACGTATCTAGTGTAATAAAGAGGCCTGTCGTGTTTGTTATGTTTCAACAACATGTCCTCTTGAGTGAAAGTGATGTTAGGGACCAATTTTATCATACTATGGCATTGAGGACATGCCACAGGCTCTTTATCAGGAGATTTGAACTGAGTCAAGGATACATCTTGTCACTACCACATTTTAGGAAAAAGGGTATTTTAGTAATTTCCTATTTAAATAAATATTGTGCATGGTAAATAATTTTTGTTGTATTATTTAATTGTTTTTGGATGTTATTTAATTATTTTGAACTTATTTTAGTAGACCCAACTAGTTTAGTTTGGACCCATGGACCAACATGAATTAAATAGTTAGACTTGGCCCATTTAGAAAGCCCATGGTTAAGGAGATGGATTAAATTAATTAAGTAATTAGACTAGAAGCTTCCTTCCTTAATTATTTCTTCATGAGAGGCCCCAAGGGGTACATTGGACATTTTATAATTGCTTGGGAGAGGGACAAGGCCGGCCTATTAAAAGAGGGGGAAAATTTCTCTCTCCTCTCATTCTCATTCCAAATCTAGATCTAGAATTCCCCACTTCCAAATTCTTTCTATTCCCATTCCAATTCTCCACCAAATTCATCCCAAATTCTTCCCAATTCACCATTAGAAAGTTGAGAAGCAAGGATCTAGAAGGAGGAAGCAAGGATCTACAAAGAGGAGCAAGGATCTACAATTTGGAAGCAAGTTCATCTCAATTGGAGGTTTCATTGGGAATCCATCTCCCAATAGGTATAATTCAGTTTTTTCTATTAAAATAGCTTCTAAATATGAGATTTAATCATGTAAAATCAACCTATATGTATGTACTACCCATAGGACTTTGTTTTGTGTTCATAGGAGACCCATAGAGAAAGTTATGGTGCTTTTTGTGTCAATTTTGTTGAAATTCCGAATTTATATTTTGTTGTGTATGTCAATTGATCCTATAGATCAATTGGGCATGTGCTTATCTGTTTGGGGCTTGTGTCGTGTCCATATTTGGTACATGTGGTTCGTATCCCAACTATTTGGTGATACGTGTCATTTTGGGGGGTTTCCCTCCGACACGGGACTTTGAACATGTCGTATTTTGACACGGACACATAGATCTAATTTTAACACTTTGATTTGTTCATAAATATTATTTGTGACTTGTTTGTGTCCTTCGGGGTGCAATTGGTTGTGTGTTGGACTCGTGTCACATGCGTATCTTAGATCTAGTGGGATACGGTGTGATACTCTCCAAATTGGTGTGTTTATGTGTAGATCTAATTATTTATGCTTTAAATTCTTTATTTATAATTAGTAAATATATATAGATATTATATATTATTTTAGTGTATTTATTATGGTATTTATTGTAGCATAGATCTATATATTTCTATGTGTTCTAATGTGATGTATAAATATATGTATGTAGCTTTCTTGCATGCAATTATATATATACTTATGTTAATAACATAAATTATATATAAATATTTTATAAAATATATTTATGTGTTTAAATGTGTAATTATATTATTTATAATTATTATATATTTAATTGTTAATTTAATGAATGTATTTTTATGTGTGCTTCTAGCCATATAAAATACGTACATTAATATGTGCATTGTGTTTTGTAACTAATAGTATTTAATTGTATATACATAAGTATATAGTTATTAATTGTTTTATATATATATATATATATATATATATATATATATATATATATTGATTTATATGTTTATATATGTATTATATATATATATATATATATATATATATATATATATATATATATATATATATATATATATATATATATATATATATATATATATATATATATATATATATTTATTTTTGGTGACAGTAGGTTTAATGACAGTTGAAAACTGTCATTATTTCGATCGGTTACAGCAGCCGCTGTAACAGTGGTTCGGCATTAATGACAGATCTGTCATTAATGCTGCGGACAGTTTTGAGCGGCAAATCCTTCAGCGACGGTTTTCTGTGACAGTTTGAAACTGTCATCAAACTGTGACAGCAGTGGTTTATATATAGAGTTTCTGCGACAGATTTTCTGTGACAGTTGAGACTGTCACTATAAGCTGTTTTATTTAAATTGTATTTTCAGCTCACTGTTTTCAGTGACAATTTGGCAGATTTAATTTATATATTATATATTATATATTATATATTATATTTGTATATATATATATGTATATAAATAGGTGTTTTTGTGAGGTATAATACTAATAATAATATATTATTTTATTTGTATAAATATTGGTTTGTATATATATTATTTAGAGTGTATAATATTATATTTTTAGTATACTTTGTGTGGGTATCAATTAGAATTTAATTTTGATTCCTAAATTGTTGTATTTTATTTTCTATATTATTTATATAGATGTCTTGTGAGGATGACCTTGGTTTGACCATGTTTGACTTTAGTTGACTTTAGAGTTGACCATAGTTGACTTTTGACTTAGAATTTACTTATTGACCTAGAAGTTGACTAGTTTGACTTGTTCTCTTTCCGGGACCTTGTTTTAATGTGGTATTCCATATCTAGGTCTTCGAGGCACCGAGTCAGACATCTGTGAGACTTTTCATTGGACTTCAGGCGAGTACATTCTCTGATAGTTTCTCATTTATGATATCCTCTATGTTCGTTGTATCTAGTGTAGATATACATGTTTCTCTTGACACTATGGTTACACGAATTGGTATATCCGGATCTTGTCATGAGATGTTATTCCTTGGTATATGGTGTATATGGTGCAAGTATTGTTTCATTGGTTATCTTGTACATGTACAGACACCGATTTTTGGGAGGAGTCGCTCTCTTCTTGGGAAATATAGTGCCATAGCATACCGTGGTTGGATCTATTATACTAGTTGGGGGTGGGAAGTATTAGTATAGATATGTGATCAAATCCCTATTGAATAAAGTATTGGTAAGCGAATAGTGTTGATCATGCACCGCACGTATGATTAGCCAGGCCGCATTGTATCTTGCCCAAGCCGATCACATGTTAAGCTAGTACTCACACACTTAGACATTAGTATTATTGTTTCATTGGCATATTGTTCATTATTGTATTTCTTTCCAGTATTTCCTTATTGTCTATATATCTCTTGTATCTATTGTGCATCTTGTTTATCCATAGCTATTTACTGTTACATAGTTTTTATCATGGATTAGAACTGCTGTTAGAGATGTACTCTGCTTCTTTCCTGACTGGATATATTTTTCCAGATGACACTGAGGAGTACCCTACCTATTATGGACCCCAGGATGTTGTGGGTTTAGATTCGGAGACCCTGGCTCAAGAGGGACTTATCCCAACTGAGACAGTTGACCCTGGAGTGTAGCTTTGTAGTATGGTAGTATTCTTTTGTACTGGATTTGTCTCCAGCTTATTTTTGTTACTCTTCAAACTCATTGATGTATTATTTTAAACTCATGAGTTGTATTGTGACTATTCTATTCTTTATCTGATTCGTGCTCATTCTATCTTAGTTCTGTGATTGAGTATACTATCATTATTGGTGGTTTATTATTCTGTTAGATAGATTATCTAGACAGCGTTCTACCGCCGATTCTGCGGCGTAGGCTGGGCGTTGTTTCCGACTAGTACCCTTATACCGGGTGCGGGTCGTGACACATTTTTGGTGGTGGCCCATGCAGGTCTAGCTTCACAAGTATGTGATATCGTGGTAGTGCGACAACTTAGTTGTACTACTGCGAGCCTGTAATAAGATATAGGATATAGGCTGAGATACTCAATCACATCTAGAAAAATTCTTTTGATTCAACTATTCTCCTTTGACATTGATACTTGATCCTTTAAACTGTCCTTTCCTTGATGTCTTACATCATGTGCCATATTGATCCTCATTCCGTCTTTTTATGAGACATACTCGGAGATACTTGAGGAGGCACGCAAGGTTGAGCGGGATCTGGGTTTGAAGACCAAGAGAGACCGTAATTCTTTTCTGGGGGCCAACGGCAGTGCAGTATCTGCCAAACGTCCTCATTTCCAGTCCAGACCTTTCCAGCAGCCATAGCAGAACCAGACTCCAGCTAGAGCACCTTTTCACCAGGCACCTCAGCAGCAGAGACAGTTACAGCAAGCTCCATGCAACTTCTGTAAGAAGCCCGGCTACATCTGGGAAGTTTGCAGGAGGAGGCTAGGAGTTTGTTTGTATTGTGGTACTGAAGGGCATCAATCAAGGGAGTGTCCTCGTCGTACAGTTCAGGGAGCAGCTCCAGCTCCGAGGACACAGACGAGACCACCTGCAGCACAGCCGAGGGGACCGCTTCCGACACAACAGCAGCGTTTTGTCCAGCATCAACAGCAGGAAGGTGCTCGATAGGGACGAGCGTTTGTTATGACCGTCGAAGAGGAGGAACCCACCGGAGATGTCATCGCAGGTTCTATTCTTCTTGATTCCATTCCAGCTTTAGCTTTGTTTGATAGTGGTGCTTCTCATAGTTTTGTATCTGTTTCTTTTGCTCTGAAGCATGGTTTGGTAGCTGAGTCTTTGCTTAGGACTTGCAAGATCATGACCGGGGGAGGCATTATCCTGGTTAATGATATTTGCAAGGATCGGAGAGTTACTCTGGGAGGCCGGAAGTTGAGTGCGTGTCTACTTGTAATGCCACTTCTGAGCTATGACATTATACTTGGGATAGATTGGTTGAGTAGGCACCGTGCTAGCATAGACTGTAGAGGAGGTAGAGTTTTATTTGGTTCACCAGGAGAGCCAGAGTTCGAGTTTGCTACAGGAGCTGCGGAGCAGGGGGAAGGCATTATTTGTGGAGCTATGGTGGAAGACAAGGAGTTGCCGCATCCGTTGATAGCAGAATTTTTGGATATGTTTCCTGAGGAATTGCCAGGATTACCGCCAGATCGAGATGTTAAATTTTCTATAGATTTGGTGCCAGGTGCAGAACCAATTTCGCAACATGTCTATAGAGTAAACAACAGCGAGCTGGTCGAGTTGAAGAAGCAGGTGGACGAATTGCAGGATAAGGGGTTTATCAGATCGAGTTCTTCACCATGGGGAGCCCCGGTATTGTTTGTACCGAAGAAGGATGGATCGGTGCGTATGTGCATTGATTACAGGGCTTTGAATAATCTCACTATCAAGAATAAGTATCCTTTGCCACGGATTGATGATCTGTTTGATCAGTTGAGTGGTGCGAAGGTATTTTCTAAGATAGATTTGAGATCAGGCTACCATCAAGTGAAGGTGAAGCCGGAGGACATACCGAAGACTGCTTTTAGAACTCGGTATGGTCAGTACGAGTTTATGGTGATGCCGTTTGGTTTGACTAATGCACCGGCGGTATTTATGAACTTGATGAACAAGGTGTTCCACCAGTACCTTGACAAGTTCGTGGTGGTGTTCATCGACGACATACTCATATACTCGAGGACACCGGAGGAGCATGAGGAGCATTTGAGGATTGTGTTGGATGTGCTGAGGAATGAGAAGTTGTATGGGAAGTTGTCCAAATGTGAGTTTTTCTTGGACAAGGTAGAATTCTTGGGGCATGTTGTGACTGGTGATGGTATTTCAGTGGATCCGAAGAAGATTTCAGCAGTGGAATCTTGGAAGACTCCGAGTTCGGTAGCAGAGATCAGGAGTTTCTTGGGATTGGCAGGCTACTACAGAAAGTTTGTGCAAGATTTTTCAAGGATTGCCGAGCCGATGACCAGACTCACAAGGAAGGATGTGGAGTTTGTTTGGATGGAAGATTGCCAGGTTGCTTTTGAAGAGTTGAAGAAGAGGTTGATGTCTGCTCCTATTTTGACGTTGTCATCAGGGTCCGGAGGTTTCACTATTTATAGTGATGCATCGGGAAAGGGTTTAGGTTGTGTTCTTCAGCAGCATGGGAAAGTGATTGCCTATGCATCCAGGCAATTGCGTCCTCATGAAAAGAACTATCCTACCCATGATTTGGAGTTGGCAGCTGTCATATTCGCCCTGAAGTTGTGGAAACATTATTTGTACGGAGAGCGTGTGGAGATCTTCACAGACCACAAAAGCTTGAAGTACGTTTTCATGCAGAAGGAGTTGAACATGAGGCAGCGTCGGTGGTTGGAACTGATGAAGGATTTTGATATCTCTTTGCAATATCATCCTGGGAAAGCCAATGTAGTTGCCGATGCTTTGAGCAGGTATCCGGTAGCTATGTTCTTAACGCAGGATCGATATTTGTTGGAGGACTTGGAGAGCTTGGGCATTGAGGTGATTGTTCCTGGGTGTGCTATGCAGATGTGGGGATTGCAGATACACTCAGATTTGATGGACAGGATTAAGGCAGCACAGTATGATGATGTATCTTTGAGGAGTATCAGAGCTCAAGTGAGGACAGGATTGGAGGATGATTTCACTATTGCAGAGGATGGATCTTTGAGGCATGGAGTTAGATTGTGTGTGCCTAGTGGGGAGTTGCACGAGGAGGTGTTGCAGGAAGCGCATCGCTCTCAGTATTCCATACATCCAGGTGCTAACAAGATGTATCGGGATATGCGAGAGAGTGTGTGGTGGTATGGCATGAAGAGGGAAGTGGCACAGTTTGTATCCAGATGCTTAGTGTGCCAGCAGGTGAAAGTCGAGAGGCAGAGGCCAGGAGGTTTACTTCAGCCATTACCCATTCCAGAGTGGAAGTGGGAACACATTACTATTGATTTTGTGTCTGGACTTCCACGATCTCCAGGAGGGAAAGACGCGATTTGGGTCATTGTTGATAGGTTGACCAAGTCGGCCCACTTTTTTCCTTTCAAGGTGGGTTTGTCTACGGAGAAGCTGGCAGAGATGTATGTGAGGCAGATCGTTCGGATACATGGAGTTCCCGTCAGCATAGTCTCAGATCGGGATAGTCGTTTCACTTCTCATTTCTGGAGGAGTTTACAGGAGAGTTTGGGCACTCAGCTCAAGTTCAGTACTGCATATCATCCCCAGACAGATGGGCAGTCAGAGAGGACTATCCAGACTCTCGAGGATATGTTGCGTACTTGTGTACTAGATTTCGGGGGTTCTTGGGAGGACCATCTCCATTTGGTAGAGTTAGCTTACAACAACAGTCACCAGGCCAGTATAGAGATGTCACCTTTTGAAGCTCTATATGGTCGGAGGTGTCGTACTCCTTTGTCTTGGGACGATGTTGGAGAGAGAGTTTTGCTTGGGGCAGAGATGGTTGTGGATGCAGCGGAGAAGGTTCAGTTGATCAGAGACAGACTTCGAGTGGCGCAGGACAGACAGCGGCATTGGGCCGAT
Source organism: Iris macrosiphon (assembly GCA_036927795.1). Taxonomy (NCBI): domain Eukaryota; kingdom Viridiplantae; phylum Streptophyta; class Magnoliopsida; order Asparagales; family Iridaceae; genus Iris; species Iris macrosiphon. Next base: position 27,209,232 of record JAYESA010000014.1, on the reverse strand, counting down.
AGCCATCGAAGACCTTTGGAGTTCGAGGTATAGTTTAGATTTTGTTTGTGCTTGTTCTTGTTTGTTATAGATTAAGTTCTTAAGATGGTGTTTTATTCTAGGTGGGTGGTTTGGTGTTTCTGAGGATTTCTCCGACACGAGACACGATTCGCTTCGGTGGAGGCGGAAAGCTTAGTCCGCGATTCATCGGACCTTTCACTATTCTAGAGAGGGTCGGTGCAGTTGCTTATAGACTAGACTTGCCACCTGCATTGGAGGGAGTGCACAACGTGTTTCATGTGTCGCAGTTGAGACGATACGTGGCAGATCCTAGTCATGTATTGGATCACTCAGAGATAGAGGTGGGCCCTACTCTTAGCTATCCAGAGCAGCCAGTTGAGATTCTGGATCGGAGAGAGAAGGTGCTGAGGAACCAGACTATTCCTTTGGTACGCGTCGCCTGGAGGCACCACTCTCCGGGGGAGTCTACCTGGGAGAGAGAGGATGACATGCGAGAGCGTTATCCATATTTGTTTGTACCTTGAGGTATGTTATTTTCTAGTTATGTTCTGTTCATTAGTTAATTGTGATTCTTTAGTTCTGTTCTGTGATTTTTCTGGGGGTAGTTTTCATCTTTAAATTTCGAGGACGAAAATATTTTAAGGAGGGTAGACTTGTCACTACCACATTTTAGGAAAAAGGGTATTTTAGTAATTTCCTATTTAAATAAATATTGTGCATGGTAAATAATTTTTGTTGTATTATTTAATTGTTGTTGGATGTTATTTAATTATTTTGGACTTATTTTAGTAGACCCAACTAGTTTAGTTTGGACCCATGGACCAACATGAATTAAATAGTTAGACTTGGCCCATTTAGAAAGCCCATGGTTAAGGAGATGGATTAAATTAATTAAGTGAGTAGACTATAAGCTTCCTTCCTTAATTATTTCTTCATGAGAGGCCCCAAGGGGTACATTGAACATTTTACAATTGCTTGGGAGAGGGGCAAGGCCGGCCTATTAAAAGAGGGGGAAAATTTCTCTCTCCTCTCATTCTCATTCCAAATCTAGATCTAGAATTCCCCACTTCCAAATTCTTTCCATTCCCATTCCAATTCTCCACCAAATTCATCCCAAATTCTTCCCAATTCACAATTAGAAAGTTGAGAAGCAAGGATCTAGAAGGAGGAAGCAAGGATCTACAAAGAGGAGCAAGGATCTACAATTTGGAAGCAAGTTCATCTCAATTGGAGGTTTCATTGGGAATCCATCTCCCAATAGGTATAATTCAGTTTTTCCCATTAAAATAGCTTCTAAATCTGAGATTTAATCATGTAAAATCAACCTATATGTATGTACTACCCATAGGACTTTGTTTTGTGTTTATAGGAGACCCATGGAGAAAGTTATGGTGCTTTTTGTGTCAATTTTGTTGGAATTCTGAATTTACATTTTGTTGTGTGTGTCAATTGATCCTATAGATCAATTGGGCATGTGCTTATGTGTTTGGGGCTTGTGTCGTGTCCATATTTGGTACATGTGGTTCGTATCCCAACTATTTGGTGATACGTGTCATTTTGGGGGGTTTCTCTCCGACACGGGGCTTTGAACATGTCGTATTTTAACACGGACACATAGATCTACTTTTGACACTTTGAGTTGTTCATAAATATTATTTGTGACTTGTTTGTGTCCTTCGGGGTGCAATTGGTTGTGTGTTGGACTCGTGTCACATGCGTATCCTAGATCTAGTGGGATACGGTGTGATACTCTTCAAATTGGTGTATTTATGTATAGATCTAATTATTTATACTTTAAATTCTTTATTTATAATTAGTAAATATATATATATATTATATATTATTTTAGTGTATTTATTATGGTATTTATTGTAGCATAGATCTATATATTTCTATGTGTTCTAATGTGATGTATAAATATATGTATGTAGCTTTCTTGCATGCAATTATATATGTACTTATGTTAATAACATAAATTATACATAAATATTTTATAAAATATATTTATGTGTTTAAATGTGTAATTATATTATTTATAATTATTATATATTTAATTGTTAATTTAATGAATGTATTTTTATGTGTACTTCTAGCCATGTAAAATACGTACATTAATATGTGCATTGTGTTTTGTAACTAATAGTATTTAATTGTATATACATAAGTATATAGTTATTAATTGTTTTATATATATATATATATATATATATATATATATATATATATATATATATATTGATTTATATGTTTATATATGTATTATATATATATATATATATTTTTTTTTTGGTGACAGTAGGTTTAATGACAGTTGAAAACTGTCATTATTTTGATCGGTTACAACAGCCGCTGTAACAGTGGTTCGGCATTAATGACAGATTTGTCATTAATGCTGCGGACAGTTTTGAGCGGCAAATCCTTCAGCGACGGTTTTCTGTGACAGTTTGAAACTGTCATCAAACTGTGACAGCAGTGGTTTATATATAGAGTTTCTGCGACAAATTTTCTGTGACAGTTGAGACTGTCACTATAAGCTGTTTTATTTAAATTGTATTTTCAGCTCACTGTTTTCAGTGACGATTTGGCAGATTTAATTTATATATTATATATTATATTTGTATATATATATATGTATATATATAGGTGTTTTTGTGAGGTATAATACTAATAATAATATATTATTTTATTTGTATAAATATTGGTTTGTATATATATTATTTAGAGTGTATTATATTGTATTATTAGTATACTTTGTGTGGGTATCAATTGGGATTTAATTTTGATTCCTAAATTGTTGTATTTTATTTTCTATATTATTTATATAGATGTCTTGTGAGGATGACCTTGGTTTGACCATGTTTGACTTTAGTTGACTTTAGAGTTGACCATAGTTGACTTTTGACTTAGAATTTATTTATTGACCTAGAAGTTGACTAGTTTGACTTGTTCTCTTTCCGGGACCTTGTTTTAATGTGGTATTCCATATCTAGGTCTTCGAGGCACCGAGTCAGACATCTGTGAGACTTTTCATTGGACTTCAGACGAGTATATTCTCTGATAGTTTCTCATTTATGATATCCTCTATGTTCGTTGTATCTAGTGTAGATATACATGTTTCTCTTGACACTATGGTTACACGGATTGATATATCCGGATCTCGTCATGAGATGTTATTCCTTGGTATATGGTGTATATGGTGCAAGTATTGTTTCATTGGTTATCTTGTACATGTACAGACACCGATTTTTAGGACGAGTCGCTCTCTTCTTGGGGAATCTAGTGCCATAGCATACCGTGGTTGGATCTATTATACCAGTTGGGGGTGGGGAGTATTAGTATAGATATGTGATCAAATCCCTATTGAATAAAGTATTGGTAAGCGAATAGTGTTGATCATGCACCGCACGTATGATTAGCCAGGCCGCATTGTATCTTGCCCAAGCCGATCACATGTTAAGCTAGTACTCACACACTTAGACATTAGTATTATTGTTTCATTGGCATATTGTTCATTATTGTATTTCTTTCCAGTATTTCCTTATTGTCTATATATCTCTTGTATCTATTGTGCATCTTGTTTATCCATAGCTATTTACTGTTACATAGTTTTTATCATGGATTAGAACTGCTGTTAGAGATGTACTATGCTCCTTTCCTGACTGGATATATTTTTCCAGATGACACTGAGGAGTACCCTACCTATTATGGACCCCAGGATGTTGTGGATTTAGATTCGGAGACCCTGGCTCAAGAGGGACTTATCCCAACTGAGACAGTTGACCCTGGAGTGTAGCTTTGTAGTATAGTAATATTCTTTTGTACTGGATTTGTCTTCAGCTTATTTTTGTTACTCTTCAAACTCATTGATGTATTATTTTAAACTCATGAGTTGTATTATGACTATTCTATTCTTTATCTGATTCGTGCTCATTCTATCTTAGTTCTGTGATTGAGTATACTATCATTATTGGTGGTTCATTATTCTGTTAGATAGATTATCTAGACAGCGTTCTACCGCCGATTCTGCGGCGTAGGCTGGGCGTTGTTTTCGACTAGTACCCTTGCACCGGGTGCGGGTCGTGACACATCTGCCTGCATTAATGCTTCACTCAAGGCTTGACGAGTGTCTTTGGATAGCCTAAGTAGCTAAAAAATGGACAATCTGGCTGGAGTATTAGCCAAATGAGCCAAGATGTCGAAGTTATATGGTTTCTCTAAACCTTTGTTTTGAATATTCTTCAAAGGTTTATCAAAACGAACTTCTTTTTTCTTGCCTTTGTCCGCCGAAGTTGGTCTAGAAGGACCTGCCTCTGGTATAACAGGTTCAGGTTCTGGAGGTTTGGCAGCTGAAGTGTCTGTCGTTGCTTCCCCCTGGTTCCCTCCATAGTCCTTGAGGTAGGCTTTCCCTGACCGGGTTCCGGTTGCCAAAGCCCCTTCTTCCGATGTCGGAGATATTGCAACCATATGGCATGGTTTACCTCTTGAGTTCTTTTTAGACTTAGCTTTAGCAGCTTTAGTCTCTTCCTCAATTTCTGACACCAAATCAGGGTGAACCCACATGATCTCCCCACGCTTGGTAGTTAGGGGCACTAAGTCATGATTTTGACCCCTAGTTGGAGGGAGATTAACAATGTTCATCATCGCCGAGGAATAGGTACCATACCATCCGGGACTTCTTGAGGGGACAGATTGCCAAATTGGAGGGAGATCATGTTGGCAGTAACCGTCTTCTCGCTATTACGCAGAGTGATGGCCTTGGCGTCGATCAACTCCTGGATTTTCCTTTTTAGTATATAGCATGCCTTTATGGGATGATATATGTACCTGTGAAAAATACAGTACTTAGGATTATTTGTACTGCCGACTTCGTTTGGCTGTTTTATCTCTGGGAGAGTAAGCTTGCCACTTTTGACTAGACAATCGAATATGCTCGGAATATCGTCGTCGTCAAAAGAATATTCTTCTTTAGGCCTGGAAGTCCCAAGATTCGTCTGCATAGTTATTGGAGTATGTTGCCTGGACGTATTGATTGCCAGAGCTTCCTTTCCTTTGGAACTACGAGTATGGTCGTTATTGGAGCATGACCGCTTCCCTCTATCAGAGGTAGAGATCATGATTCTGTTGTCACGAGCCTTACGACTGTTATCTTCAGCGGCTACCGCAGATATGATAAATGAGGGCCAATCATGGAACTGATATGGTCCCGTGAACAATGAGATCAGTGGGAGAAGGTTCTTTCTGCAAATGTCCACCAGGGTTGAATCCAGAACTCCAGGAGGCATCTGCAAAGTAGCTTGACGAAAACGTTCAATAAAAGTACGAACGTTCTCTTTTTCCTTCTGCTTCACTTCGATGAGCGATGACATAGACATGTCCATTCCTCCTTCATAGAATCGAGCGAAGAACAGAGTCTTGAAATCTTCAAAAGAAGTAATGCAGTTGTCTTCTAGACTATGGTACCACTGGTAGGCTACTCCAGACAGACAGCCCTTAAACACTCAAGTGAGAAGGGCGTCATTCCCCTGAAACAACACTGTCATCATGCTAAAGTAATTCATGTACTATCTTGGTGACATCTTTCCCTCAAACAAAACCATAGCCTGTGGTTTATATTTTGGCGGGAAAGGGATCTCATCCCAGACAGCTGGGTATGGCTGGTTGATTCTCAACTTCATGAGCTGATCCTTATGCTTCAGGGCATCAAATTGGGCTTTTAATTCCCGAACTGCCTGTATCGGATCTTCAGTTGGGAAAGGGACAGCAGAGAGGTGAGAGATCGGTTGTATTGTAACCCCAATAGGAGGTAATACATTCTCCGGGTTAAGGGGTTGAGGAGCAGCTGACTCTTGATTTGGAACGGGCTCCTGGCTTGCATTGAATGGTGGTATGTCTACCCCCACACGTAGTTGAGTCGGAGGAACCGGTGTTTGAGCTATCGCAGCTGCATGTTGAGTCACCATCATCTGACGCATACTCTCCATCATGGAATGCATCTCTTTAAGCGATGCTTCCAATACAGCGATGCGTTGCTCAGTACTTCCTGGTGGGGAAGCCTCTTCATGTTTATCTCCAATGGCATAAACTCCCATTTCTCTGGATGCTACCGAGGGATTGGTATAGATCTCTGTAGAGATCGAGTCTATACTATCAGCATCAAATTCAGGAAACTAGCGACCCCCAGTGTCAGAATCGAAAGAATATGAAGCCGATTGTCGCGACCTCGAGCGAGTGTTTCGAAAAACACCTGCTTCAATATTCTCAAGGAGTCTGTCAAATCTTCTTTGGCTTGGAGTTCTAGAGGGATGCCGTCTTGAACTTGACCTTCCTCTAGGAATGTGTGAAGCCATGTTTACTGATGCGAATGTCGGTTCTTCTTCCTGTAAGGGCAAAGAGTAGTTCAACCGATCGAAAACTGACCGTTTTGCCTTAAAATAACAGTAGTTAATTACAACTTTATGACTATTACAACAATGCTCCCTAGGGGGTGTAATAGACATATTAGAAGATTCCCTATCTTTGCGTTTCTGGATCAAAAAATCACACAAATCAGGGGGATTAACAGAAGAAGAAGAAGGCTTATTCTACCTTTTTACATCAGTAGGGGCGTGGAGATTGGGAATCATAAGAATACAGCAGTTCAGCCAAGTAAGTAGCATATGATCCATCATCCGTCTGAGGAGCATATTTTCCCGTAAAACGGGTCTTCTTTACGCGGACAGACTTATCCTGGCGTAATTTGGAGTTTTGCACAGGTTCGCGTAAAACAGGAAAAGTCCTCAAACGGCCTCCAGCGTTACGCGTAATCTGAAGAGTGGGCAACTTCTTCTCTTAGGGGCGTACAAGCCTAGAGGTCGGGAGATTCGCCACTCATTTTCCCTTGATGTGATCCAAGGGTCCATCTGCCTCATCATAGACGGGAGATATATTTTTACGCGCATGGCGCGTTTGAAATTTCTGGATTGGCACTGAGGCCTTGCCAGAAATTTTTTCTGACACGTCACAGACGGGAGAAATTTTACGCGCAGGGCGTATGATAGACTTCTGGATTGGCACTGGAGCATTGCCAGAAGTTTTGTCTGCCACGTCACAAATGGGAGACGGAGTTTTATGTGCAGGGCGGATGTTAGACTTCTGGATTGGCACTGGGGCATTGCCAGAAGTTTTGTCTGCCACATCACAGACGGGAGACGAAGTTTTACGCGCAGGACGCATAGGCTGTGTTGTCACAACCTTGTTGATCAGAGAAGGAGAGCTTGCAGGAAGGATAGAGGATGTCTTGGGCATCCATACTTTACGCAGCTTCCTGTTGTCCTAGACAGAGAGGGAATGAGAGCTACCCCCTGCACGAAGCATTTCTTCATAAGCAGATTGGTCGAATTAGATGACCAAAGACTTCTTCGTCGATCCAATGGATACAGCATCATGTTGAGCAATTTTTTTCTCGTCAAAAGAGAAAGTAGTCCCCAGCAGAGTCGCCATCTTGTGTTTGATGATAAACAAAAATAAAACTAGGTTTATATGAAACCCTTTCTTTTTTTACAAATAAGAAAAAGAGTATAATTAATTCTATACGAGGATGTTAAGTACAATAAAAATAATTCTGGGAAAAATTTGCTATAGGAGTCTGATCTGCGGTCGATCACTTTGTCCCTTGGACCACACGATGATGAAGAAGTGTTGTAGAAGAAGAAGAAGCTTCAAATATTGCAGGAGGGATTGGATTCTCGTTGCCAAAGTCGTCAATCACTACTCTCTGTCTGTGCTCTCTCTCTCTCTCTGATCTCTTGATCTCTGATCTTGATCCTCCCCTCCCCCTTGATCTTCTGTGACCAGAGGTCTCTATTTATAGAGACCAGTCACAATAATTGTCCAGTCGACGTAAAAGCCAAGCTGTGAAGAGATTTGCATCTTTTACGTGGCGGTTATAATAACTGCTACCCACGTCTGAATGACCTTCTAAATCTGCATATAACACATGCACCATTATAAGGTAATGTATATAACTGCTTCTCGAAGATCACGGCATGCAAGCCACGTAGGTAATTGTCCCTCGCATAAAGATGGTTGGCATAAAAGCCAAATTGCTGTCTTGTTGGCGTAAAAGCCAAATAGCTGTCTTGTTGGCGTAAAAGCCAAATAGATTTATCACGTACCTTTGCAAATATAGCCTGAGTTGGCGTATTTCGAGGAGATAGCATACGGCGTACTCCTATAGTTGAAAATAGCCTGGTTGGCATAAAATGCAAGGATGGTGAGGTGAGCGTATTAGTCACAGTTTTAGCTTTCTCAGTCATTTAAAAAAAGAATGAAATATCGTTCATTAAATGCAGAGATCTGCCCCCATCTCGTGCATTAAATGCAAAGATATACCTCGATTTCTGTACGAGAAGAAGCTTTTGACGTGACGTCTGATTTCGTCTCGTCTTGAGCGTAAAGACTCATTTCTGCCCATGTAGAATAGGCAGCATATTCTTTGAATGCGTAAAAATGACTTGTATCAAGAATATGTCACTAAACGACAACCTGGGTCTTTGTGCAGAATCATCACAGTCGTCCTCTCGATCGTCGTGCAGTACTTTTTGTCAGGAGTCAGGTTCACTGTTTTGTCTGACAGATTCATTCGAGGAATACGAAGAGTTCCTCATACAACTTCACGCTGCATTAAAAGCAAATATATTTTACGCAGGGGGTATAGTAACATTTTTACGCCAAAACAGCCTTGGAGTGTTGCTTTACGCGGGCTGTTCTGAAGCCATATTTTACGCTACATAGCGTTGAAGATCTGTTTTAGGCGTATAATTCTGAAGTCATATTTTATGCCATACAGCGCTGAGGCTCTTTTTTACGCAAACTTCATGTATGTTGGGGGTTTTTACGCGTATAATTCTCCAGCGTATTTCATGCTTCTACAGTCTCATGTCCACAATGTCTCATGTCCATAACATGCAAGATCATGACCTCTAGCTAGTACAAAGAGTCATAATGATATCTCTATATATGTAAGTCTCATATGATGAATCATGTAAGCCTATACAGAATTATCATGAATAACTCAAGAAAGATCCTGTCACATGAAATAGTGTCAAGTGTCCTACGGTATGACATACTTGGTAAAGCAAGCACGCAAAAGTATATGATCGTGTAATCAACTCTCTAAGTGATGTTACACGACTCCGTGTACGGCGTCGACATCCGAATCTTGTTCGGACGCTAAACAATGTCTCACGGTCCTAAGTTGAACAGGTACATCATAAAAGTATTTATATAAAAAGAACACAAGCAATTAATATCACAGTATCTACTGCAAGTTGGCAAGGTACACTTGCCTGGGTTCTGAACTCCGTCAGTTGCTCCTATAAAAGTGGAGCCTCCAACTACGCCTCCGGATGCTGAAACAAACATCACTATTATTTTCAGAATACTTAAAATAGCTAGGATTGACTACCCATAAGTCCAATTTGGACACAGGGACAGAATCGACAGTTTTTGGGTCAAAGCGGGATCCACATTTGGCCCACTTCACACCAAACAATGTGCCAGAGATAAAGTTCTCCAAAATTATCAAACTTAGTATCTACGAGTCCAGAACAATGATACGAACCCAACAGAGTGTCCGAAATTGAATTTCGGTAAGCCGGTCACCAAATCACCCGTCAAGTGGAAACGTGGGGCCTACGAAACGGTAGATCGTCAACATTTTCAGCATCGAACCAAACTTGGGTCACAGGATCAGCGTAACGCTACGAATCCGATGGCACAAATTTTGTTGCGAAACGACAAGCACACACAAAATTATGACATGTGTCAGAACAGGCCGATACGGTATTTTTCGTCGAATACGCGTTGATTTTGGTGTGCAAGCACATCAAAATTAAGTTTCGCGAAATCTCACACGTCTGCGTTGATGATACGCGTCTTTCGGTGAAATTTTCATACGGACACCACGTATCGAGAAAATTTTGGTTTATGAAATCAAAATTTTGACATATTTTAGCAATAAATAAATCACAGAATAATTCGAATTAAAAGAAAGTGTTTAAAGGGATTAAAACTAGGTTATGTCGTCTAAAATACTATTTAAGTATATTTTTAAAATGATTAATATTCTGGGAGAAAATAGGCTTGAAATATGGGGGTTTGAGACAGTTTTTAACTTATTTTAAAATAAGATTTTTGTTTGACTTTTGAGTCGATTTATACGAGATTTAAAACAGTAAATAAAAATATAATTAAAGGGTCTTGAAGGGGGTAATGTTGTGGTTACAACGAATCAATCAGAACGAAAAACAATAGAGCGAGATAGAAGAAAATTCACCGAGAAAACGGGGTCACGAGTGGCCTGTTGTCCGTGCAAACTCTGTTGCTGTTGTCGTCGGCGGCTATGGACGGCGGTCGGGCGGTCGCTGGCGGCGGTCGTCTGGACTGAGAAGAAGTATGGCTGATGGGGTGGTCTGGGGATGTATATATTGGGGTGAATGGGGGTACTGAAGGGGAAAGGATGGGTCGGGGCGGTTTCGGGGAGAGGAAGGGAGCGGTCGGCTGCGAGGGTTTCCAGGGAGAGGAAGGGGTGTGGGGCTTTGCGGTTACTGTATCGGGGTTACAGCAACTGGGGGGTTCGGGTTTGGGTTTGGGTGCGGGTCTCGGGTTGAGTTTAGGGTTTAGGTTTGATTTGGGTTTAGGGTTTAGTATTATTTTATTTATTATTATTATTTAATATATATAGGTATATATATAGCCATTATAATTAGGTTTGAACCTCAAATAATTTTCAGAAAAATTCTACAATATTTTAATAATAGTTGTACACCCAAAAATATATTTTTTGTATAATATTAGTAATTAATTACATATACAAAAATATCTATCCATAAATTTATATTTATCTAATTAGCTAAAATTAATGAAAATTCTTCCTAAATCTCAATAATTACATAATACCAATAATTTAAAATTTAAAATTTAATTCTAAAAAAATCAGGGGGTTTACACATAACAATCTCAAAACAAGATCCGTAGAAAGATTTAAAATATCTGATCAAATCTTCTCGGCAACAAGTTTTCACAAACTTGAGAAGATTGACGGGATACACTTCGAACATTTGCATGAGGGAATAAGTCATTTGTCAAATGTTGAACATGAGTTGTTAGAACCTATCATTTCCCATAATGAAGGAGTTAGCATTTAAAGGACGCGCATTCTAGTTGGAAGAAAGATTACAAGTTGACCAAGGATTGTAGAGTATGCGCATAACGAGACTTAGGGCATGACAGTTCTTGGCGGTTGGCAAGACTTGGCCGAATAGAAGTCTCTTGCCGCATGAAGACTCATGCCGCATAAAAGACTCCTAGAAGATGGCAAATTCTTTGCGCATTGAAGGTCCTGCCACATGACTGAGGTGCCCAAATAGTGTCATGGATGCATGCAGGACGCATGGAGGCTTATGCGCATGGCATAACTTGGCATATAGAGGCTTTGTACATGAAGGTCACTGCTCTAGCAGGACTTGATGCATGGCTGGAATTGGAGCTTGAAAGCAGAACTAATTCGAACCAATATAGCAAGGTATAGCTAAAACTTGGTTCCTTTTATTACTTAACTTGGTTGCTATGATTGCTCAGATTGAGTTATTAAGCAAGGCTATTGACTGGTGGATAGACACTGGTGCATTCGGCCACGCATGCTCTGTGAAATAGCTGTTCACCAAGGAAGAGCACTATCTAAGAAGGATGTCTCTATGGCGAACAAGTATCAAGTAGAAGATCTAGGAATCAGGATTATGATTCTGGACTTCCGGCTTGAGGAAGAGATTGCTCTTATTGAGTTGTGTCGCATCTGACTAAGACATTTCATTTTCAAAGATGTCTAAGTTCAGGGATATCTCCAAGATATGGGGTAAGAAGGTGGAGACAGGTGATGGCTATGTTCAGACATAGGTAGTCAGGAAGCCGTTTAGACGAATGACTACAAGTACAAATTCTATGGAGCTGGTGTGCTCAGATATCTGTGACTTCTACTCTCCACAAAGGGCCGGGGTGAAGTTTATCACTTATATCTTTGACAATTTCTCGGGAAACGTATTCGCGTATCTTCTTATAATCGAAGGATGAAGCGTCCGAGAACCTCATGAACTTCAAGTTTGGAGCTGGGCGTCATATCAGTCTACAACTCAATAGACTCAAAAAAAATCTTTACGAAAAGCATTGTTCTTTAGATTTGCATCGTTCAGCTTAGAACATGGAATTGACTATGGAACATGCATCATTTCTTGGATTCGCATCGTTCAGCTTAGAACATGGAATTGACTATGGAACATGGAATTGACTATGGAATGACATCTTCGTACTTTTTTAGTCCATTGGAGGTGCAGATAGGAAGGACGAACAGTTAACAATAATGATGACTTCTATATTGTTGTTCAAAGGGCCTTCCAGATTGTATGTGGGAGAATGTTGCACTTACGGTCATGTCCCTAGTACCATTCGTCACTTTTGAGGTAACTTTGGTTTAATGTCAGATCCACATAAATATCGTTCGATTGTGGGGGCTTTCCGGAGGACCGTATCAGCCAGAGTTGTTGGCACTTCTATAAAAGAAGACGTAGTCTAGGAAGGAGTTGTCTTTTGAAAGAAAATATTTAAACCAAAACTCGAAAAGCAGTCAACTAGAAGAGTCGGGAGGTCGAAGGATCAAAGATGATCTTATCACCTATTATATGGAGGTCATACAACTTACCAATGATGAGGCGATGAAGACCAGCGACTCGGTCTGCTGGGAGAAGGCAGTCCATGAAGAGATTGACCCCATAACAACACTTGGAATATTGATCAATCTGCCTGAAGGAGCTAATACCTATCAGATGCTTATATATCTTCAGTAGAAAAAAATAGAAGCAGCCAGAACAGTTGAGTTCAAGAATAGGCTTGTAGCCTAGGGGTTTTCTCAGATAACAAGGGATTGAGTTCTTAGGCACCTCGTTGAGGGTGTCATATATCAAGATGATTATTATCGTAGCTGTTATTCATAAGCTGATTATTTATCAGATGAAGGAAGACAGTCATGAAAGATTCACGGACAACAGACAGAATTATTGTCATTCAGGTTTGAAGACAGTCTACGAGTTGGTGATATCTCAATGCGGCCTAAAGCAAATCCCAGGATGTGGTAGCAGAAGTTTGACAAGTCATCTAGTCAAAGTTGTCACAGGATCAGCAAGACAGACTAGTGTGTATACACAAAGTTCGCTGATAAGAAAAGAGTCATCTTTTATATCTATGTGGACAACTTGCTAAATCTCAGATGTGGATATAGAAGTGTCACTAGAACAAAGATATTATTTTGTCCAGTTTTAGGACATAGGATTACGGAGGTCATCCTAAGGATATAAGTCAATCCGGATGCCAGGTGGGCTTGCTCAGGCACAAGCTCTCTGCAGAAGATAATTGGTCACACGCTTTGGGTATCAGGGTCGATACTCCTCAGGTGTAATATTAAAATGAAGAAGCCTAATCCAAGGGAAAGTATCAGATAGTTGGTGTACTCGAAGAGCATCATCAGGTGCATGATTCAAGCTGTGAGTACCACCAGGCCTAATATAGCTCTCGATGTAGGGATGCTGAGTCAGTTCACGAGCAGTATGTGTGTTGTTGAAGACTGGAAGCTGTGAAGAGAGTCTAGTAAACTCAGTAGTATATCCTACACTACAACAGTTATCCAAATATGATGGAAGGCTTCAGTGATATCAATTGGTGCTCAGGAAAGAAGAGTGAAAGATCCACATGAGGACGTGACTTCTCCAGGAGTGGTGCTGCTAGATCGTGGAAGTCGAAGAAGCAGTCTTTACTTTCAGAATTCTATGCACTATCAGCTGCAACATATTAAGCAGAATGGCTCTGGAAGCTCTCAGATGATCTTCCTATGGTTAGTGTACAGATTCGGGTGATACCGACATACTGTGAAAACCAAGAAGCTGCAGCAGTGGTATCTATTCATCTCTTCAAATGTCTGAAAAGAACTGTGTGGATAAAACGTAGAGCACTGAATGAGCGCAGCTAGCATGGATCATTATAGTTGTTAATGTTCAGAGTCAGGTGATTCTGGCAGACCCGTTCATAACAGGCCAGTACAAAGCACTGAATGAGCGCAGCTAACGTGGATCATTACAGTGGTTAATGTTCGGCGCCATGTGATTCTGGTAGATCCGTTCATAATAGGCCTCTACAAAACACTGAATGAGGGCAGCTAGAGTGGATCATTACAGTGGTTAAAGATCGAAGTCAGGTGATTCTGGCAGATCCGTTCATAATAGGCCTCAAGCGCCAACTGGTCGTAAGAACTATAAAGGAGAGTAGTAATCCATGCTACCGTGGGGTGACACTACTATGAGGTACCTCGACAGGGAACACCTCGGCTTAGGGCCATGTCACAGAGGTAGTAGCACCGCATATAGTCAGAGCCAGGCACTATACAGAAGCATAGTACTCCATGTTACTGTGGGGTAACACCACTATGAGGTACCTCAATAGGGTAAAGCCTCGGCTGCAGGCCATGTCACAGCGGCAGTAATACCGCGCATAGTCAAGGACACAGCAGATATGGGCTTGGAGGACCTCTGGTATTGCGTCTCTACAATCCTACTATTTAGTTTTATGCTATTGGTTCAAAGATAAATCTACCAAGCATCTAGCTATTGGTTCAAGGGAGGACCACTGACTAGGAGAATATCAGGTACAGTGGGTAGTCCTCAGGGATATTGTGGGATACGTATCCGGAACCACTGTGGTCTACTATTTGTTCTTGATCAGAACATTTTCTGTGGGAGGATGACTTTGATACCTTAATGAGTTCTTGGGTAGAGTGAATGTCCAACGTGCGTTACATGAAGCACGAGTAGTTTCATCACTACAAGGAACTTGTATCCCATGCTACAGTAGCGTGACACCACACGAGAGAGTGAACCTGGGCTTCAGGCCATGTCACAGGGATAGTAGCACCGCACATAGTCAGGTAGCCTAATGTTGAAAGGAAATAGAGAGTGGTAGTACAATATTACAAAGAGGCTTTTGTCCTCATGCTACAGTTGGTGACACAACATGAGGGAGTGTTAGACACCAGTACCGGAATACGGAGACAGACATGGCTATCTCCCCCGTACAAGTTATAGAACATCGTACGGCGGTCACGGCTGTAACTAGACAAGGGGTGCATACTACAAGCAAGTTACTTAGGGTCACATAGAACATATATTGTCTGAATCAGTCAAATAAGAACAGTAAACATAGAACATATATGACAAGGAAGTAAGGCGTCCAAACATCCTACCACAACATTCAAGAAACCAGCTGTGCAAAAATGAGAAGGCGGACAGAGTAACAAGAGTACATGACTATGATAAGCTGCAGTCTGATTAATTACAATCATGTAGGAAACTAAATATCCAAATTCACGGCTAACAAGTGTCGGTGGCTAAACACCAAAACTAAGTAAAATATAAAATAACGAACAGAGAAGAAGAGACCCACTTATTTTCCTCAGTAGCCATCCGTCTGGTGCTCGCCATTGTTAAGGGGGAAGTACGCTTGATCCTCGGGTGCTAGCTCTAAACCTGGCCATGCAAAACCAGTAGGATTAGACCCCAAATAGCAAGTACCAAAAGGAAGCATAAATGTAAAAATAAAACCAGGTTATGAAATATATATATATATATATATATATATATATATATATATATATATATATATATATATAGTTATGTCTCGTAGTTTCAGTTCATAGTCTATCGTGACACAATAATCTAACCCTACAACCAAACAAGGACAAGGGTTGAACCATCGCACCATGATAGTCCATGTCCCTATACTATTTGATAGCAGATACAATACACAAACACGCTCAGTTACATAATCGTCCAATCACTTGTACAGCTTACTAGATGGAGTCTAGGTTATCCCAGAGATATTATGCATATAGGAATCCTCAGATCGAACCAGGTAGTAGCAGGGTTAGCCGAGCCATAAATCATCGTATAGCACATAGTAGTATATATCGGTCCCTCGTAAGGCCACTGTGCTAAGATCGCATAGAACATATAGTATCATATAATAGTCGGATATTGCCATCTACTAATGAGGATTTAAACAATATCCATAGGAATTAGCCTGCACACCCAATTCAGATGACTGGAGGTGGCTAGTTAGACACGATCTCGAGATTCTATTTCCTTCCAATGTTCTACAAGTTTAGTTGCCTAGTTAACCCTAATGTTAACTGGAATCTCATGGCGTAGTCACATGGTATTCCCCTTATATGACGTATCATAGTACGGCCATGCTAGATACGAATCCACGTTGTCACTTGATAGTTCAATTTGGATTCACCCCAGTGTGATGCAACAATCAACATATCCTAGCCACGCTTGGTCATTGACTAACCCTTATGTCCATGCTGGAGATTGAGTCATATCATATGTCACGTAGAGCATAGGTACACCATAGTGTAAACATGTAATATAATTGCGTAGGAACACTTAGCACGTAGGAACACATAGCACGTAGTAAGTATATCAGTACGGATACAAGTGGTCGGGTCATGACGCATAGATGGGTCTAATACTTTTATGGTCAACAAAGTCACATATAAAACTCATGAAGTCCAAGGGAATATTCAACCAAAACTAGTCCAATAAAACGTGTGCAATGGGCCGCATACGCGCAGAAGGATCAAGGCCGCATGGGAATCAGCTGCCGCATAAGATCAGTTGCCGCATAGGATCAGCTGCCGTATAGAGTAAGTCAAAGTTTACTTCTCGGCATAGGTGATGAAGCGACGAAAAATAAATAAAGTATAAGTGATGTGACATAAAGTATGATGTGACATAAAGTGTCAGGAAAAAAACAAAATCATAGAAAGACGTGCCAAGGATGCGCCAAAGATGCGCCAAAGTTCAGAGTCATGTGTCCAAGGGAAGGTGGTCGCATGCTCTGCTTGCCGCATAAGTTTGGTGTCGCATGAAGTTCGATGTCGCATGAAGTTCGATGCCCATGGAGTATCTTTTGGACTTAGCGAATTTCTCATTCGTTCAGCGAGTGAATGCACAAAACTGTTCAAGGACACTTGTATAGATCAGCAGTCATGCGTCCAACAAGATGGACGCATGCTGTCAGTATGCGACAAGAGTTCAACCGCATAACCCTCTCTTTCCCCATAGCACTTCTCACTCGCATAGTTCGCTGGCCGCATGAAAATTTTGTCTTCTCCAACAACAGGTTCGGCCATGGCAAAAACTTCCAAAAACTGAAATCTTGTTTTCTTTATAAAAACTATATTTTAACTCCGAATTGAGCGAACCAAAAGCCAAAACGTTCGAATTGAAGAGCTCCATCCTTCACAAAAACTATTTTCCAAAAATACTATGTTTTATTATATCAAAACCACCAAAAACTCAAGGAACCCATGAAACCTTAAGTTAAAAAAGTAGATCTAAGCAAATCTATCCATCAAAACCGAGAACTCCAAGTATTAAAAACGGTTAGAATTATCATAAGCATAGAATAGACTAATAAAATGCAAGAAAAGAATAAGAAACGAAAATCAAAAGGTTTCTATATGTTGTGCAAGGTGTACTTGCCTAGAAATAAAAGAAAGAGGAAAAATGAAGAATAAGGGAAGAGAGAGAAACAAGTTAGCTTATAAATCTAGGGTTTGAGGTTTAGACCATGGGTTCAAATTCATGAATAAACCAACCCACAAATAAACCATGAACCATGCTAAACCAAAGAATGGGTCTAGTCTCCATGCATGCAATCTAATGATCATGTGAGCAAAAAATAATCTAAGCAGGAATAAATACAAGCAAGAAATATATCCCAAAATACGTTTTTCGGAAACAGGAGTGATATCTCTACCCACCTTATAAATTTTCATCCTCGAAATTCAAACACAAGGCTAACTAGAGAAATCAGAACAAGCACTATGCTAACTACAAGATCATGCAATCAAATTCAAGCATATGAAGAAATAGTGTGACATAGCATGGATAAACGAATCACAAGATTCGAGATACGAAGGCATAAGAATGAATATACCTTCTGAGCCGAATAGGTACGGATACCAAGACCGGATATCGTTCTCACGCTCCCACGTCGACTCTCCCAAAGGGTGATGACCCCAAACAACTCTTGACCCCAAGAAACTATGGCTGCTCCTCATATGACAAGTCGGTCCCAATGACTAGCTCAAAATGGTCGAGGATATGACTCAGATCCGGGACATATCTACGCAACTGAGATACATGAAATACATCGTGCACCTCACGTAGCAAAGGCGGAAGGGCAAAACGATAAGCAACATCGCCTACCCGCTCGAGAATATTTAACGGGCCGACATATCGCGGACTAAGCTTCATGCAAATCACGAATCTAATGACTCCACGGGTTGAAAAAATCTGCAAGAACACGTGGTCGCCGACACAAAAATTTAATGGCCTACGATGCTAATCTGCCCAATGTCGATGCCTATCTTGCGTAATCCGAAGTCGCTCACTGATTTGCTTGACAACTTCTACTGTCTGCGTGATCATTTCAGGGCCTAACATCTTTCGCTCGCCAATGTCATCCCATGCCAATGGTGACCTACACTTTCTCCCATACAACGCTTCAAAGGATGTCATCTGGATGCTGGCCTGATAACTGTTGTTGTACGAGAACTCGACGAGATGTAGCTGATCTTCCCAAGACCCATCAAAGTCCAAAGTACAAGCTCGTAACATATCCTCCAATGTCTGGATGGTTCTCTCTGATTGTCCGTCTGTCTGAGGGTGGTAAGCAGTACTAAATCTCAACTGAGTGCCCAAACTCAGGTTCAAACTCTTCCAAAAATTTGAAGTAAATCGAGTGTCTCAATCTGATACGATACTCATTGGGACGCCATGCTATCTTACTATCTTTCGCATGTACATCTCTGCTAACTGCTCTGTTGATTGTCCCACTCAGAAGGGAAGAAAGTGAGCTACTTTTGTGAGACGATATACTATTACCCAAACCGCATCACGACCAGTCGGGGATTTAGGTAAACCAGTCACAAAGTACATTGTGATATATTTCCATTTCCACTCCAAAATAGGAAGCGGCTACAATAATCCTGCTGGTCTCTGCTGGTCGGCCTTCACTTGCTGACATACCAAACACCGAGAAACGAATCGTTCTATCTCCCTCTTCATCTTATTCCACCAGAAATATTGTTTGATGTCATGATACATCTTGGTACCTCCTAGATGAATTGAATACTGGGAACTGTACGCCTCGGCCATTACTTCTTGTCGACTATCTCCACTTGGTACAGAGAGACAGTTTTCTGAACCTAAGAGTTCCATCTTCACGAATAGTCAACTCTTTCCTGAGACCAGATTCACATTCCGCACGAAGCTTCTGAACTTTTGGATTCTCTACCTGAGCTGCCTTAATCCTCTATAATGGTATATTGCACATGTAAACTAGCCAATACTCCTACTTCGTGTGGAAGTACTATCCCAATCCCTAATTGTCACACCCCAATCCCAAAATACGTAGGACTAGGAATACGTAAGCATGCCAACCGTATGTATATGGCAACTCTAATATATAGAAACCATAACACATACGTACGCTATATTATGAATAACAATTCACAAGTATAGATTTATGTCATAAGTCATAGGGCATAACTAGATCTCATCCACAGAATCAAATAATCAATCAACTATATAACTGAATCAAGTATAAAATGCTTGATAAGAACAAGTAGTTGGATGGAGACAAATCCACTACCAAACAAGAATATAAGAGAAACAAAATAAGTACATCTAATGATCAATGAGGCTCGAAGAGAAGACTGCCTTGAAAGAGAGATAAGTAGCAAGTCCTGATCCGTGCTCCTGTAATAGTCAAGATCGTCTACACTTGGAAAGGGACCAGGTCCTCAGAGGGACGTAACAAGATACATAGAAGCATGCCAATTGAATACAGTAAAACATGCATAATAGACAAAAAATATACAAGTATGTTGTACTAGACAATCTATATGAAAATGCATAATGAGGACAACTTTTCAACGTATGGGCAGGTGTAGGCTACTCTAATACACATGCTATCTCACAACTCACACACACGTACATGTACCATCAATCGACATACCTCGAGGGTAGCGACCATCGCGACACCATAAGCCGACATACCTTGAGGGTAGCGACCATCACGACACAACTACCATAGTACATCCTAGTACTACGGTTTACCAGAGTGGGTAGCCCATACGCCTACTGACTGTCCTCCCCTCCCATGATACTATGTGTCAAGTGTGTGTCAACATATATAATATATAATTATGACTAAAAAACACATATATAATGGATATATGAAAATATGATAAGCATGTAAAGTACAGTAAGCAATTTGGCAAGGTATACTTGCCTGGCAAGAAAGTTGCGTAGTGTAAGCGTCCAGACGTCAAGCATTAGGGATCAAAAACTATGGCATCCGAATGAACATATTCGGATGCTGAAATAAACATCAATAACGTTCCCAGAATAAGCAAGATAGTAAAAAAAGTCTACCCTTTCGTCCAATTTGGACAAAGGGGCAAAACGGTAATTTCGGGTCAAAGTGAGTTCTACATGTGGCCCACTTTGCACCGAAATGCATGCCAGAGATAAAGGTCTCTAAATGGGACAAATTATAGGTCAAACAAATTCTAAACGCCGATACGAACTCAATGACATGTCCAATTTTTGATTCCGGTGAGCCGATCACAAATTTGTCCTTCAAGTCAAACCGTGCGGCCTGCGAATAGGCGGCTCGGTCAACTATCTCAGAATCGCGTGAAACTTGGGTCACAGGACCAGCGTGATACCATGAATCCAATGGCGCAAGTTTCGTCACAATCGGACGAGCATACACAAAGTAGGGTGGTGGTTTACAAAAATCATAATACGGAAATTTTTTACGGATATGGGTTGATTCCGGCGCGCGCACACGTCCGAATCAACTTCGACGAAAGTTCACATGTCAAGATATACCATACGAGCCTTTTGGTGCAATTGGTACGCGACGAGACGGGCCCGTTTGGCGGGATGCACTCCGTATCACAAAAATTTAGTTTTAAAATACCAAATTTTTAGTCGTTTTGGAGGTCAAATAATTTAATAAATAAAATAAATTAATAAAAACTAAAAGAACAGTTAAATTCTCGGTTATATTGAAAAGAAAGCCTTTCAATTGGATTTTGAAAATATTAAACATGTTGGTGGCAAATTGGACATGAACATGGAGATTTTGGTCGAAATTCTTGACTAGGTCAGTTTTTCGACCGTTTTTCGGTCGATTTTTCAACCAATCCAGGGTACGAAAACTCGTCACGCTTGAAGGAAATCCTAGAGAGTTAGGTTAAGAACGTATACGGACAAACCGTTCGAGAAAAGAATGAGAGATGAGCGAGATATAATACCATAAAGAGGGGGACGTCGGGGCTACGCTGCTGCTGTTGATGTCCGCGTGCGGGCGGCCCGCGGCTGCTGCGGCAGCGGTCGCCGACCGGTGCGGCATTTGCGCGGTGGTCGCCTGAAGGTCGGCGGCGGCGATGGGGTCGACGGTGCTGAGGTTGAGATGAAGGGGATTAGGGTTAGGGTTTAGGTTTAATGTTACATATATACGTATATATATATATAAAGAGAGACAGATGGGGAGAGGGGGTCAGGTGCTGTGGGTTTGCTGGGGGAGTACGGAATGGTTAGGAATAGGAATAGGTTTGTAATAGGAATAGTTTAGGTTTTGCTTTGTTTTCTTTTATTTTTTTATCTTTTTATTTTATATTTTCCTTTTTTTTAATATATATATATATATATATATATATATATATATATATATATATATATATATATATATATATATATATATATATATATATATAAGAAAGTAACTTTTCGAAATATATTTGCATATATATATTTATACATATAAATAGTAGTATAAAAATACAAAAATATATTTTCATAAAATAAATTCTTAGAATATTTATTCTACTTTAACAAAACAATATATATATATATATATATATATATATATATATATATATATATATATATATATATATATATATATTTATATATTTATATTTATATAAAAATATATTTGCACCCAAAATAACTTCTAGGAGATTTATAATATTTTAACACGAGATAAATTATAGTAAAAATAACTTTGGAGAAATAATTTTAAAACAAGTATCTTTTTATAATTAAATAATCAAGAAATTTATTTTCTAAGAGAATACTCTAAAAAATTCATCATTTAAATGAAGAAAAAATAAAATACTAAAAAATACAAAATAAAGTTAAGGAGGTTTAGGTCATGGGTTGGATTAAGATTCTAAAATGAATGAGGTAATGGCAACTAATATGCAAATTTACAAAAAGAGAAAATGCCTAACTTGGCATGGAAAATTATGGGTTACTAATTGTAGAAAAGTTGGAATTGAAAAATAACCATAATTAAATTATATATATAAATTAACTAAATATTTAACACAAGAATCTATGGTTGTCATACTAATGTCATACTAATTCCAAGGGATCAAATTTTGTGCCACGAAAAGATCTCACGGGTAGTGTCTCCTTTGTAGGCTACTTCCTATGAAGGACGATACAGATTTTGGGGCTATCCTATATCATTAATGTCCAACCCACGGTGAAGTGTCCTAATAAAATTATTGGGTTTTATTTGATTTAAAAAATAATCTAAAACAAATACAAGAAATACAAAATACACACAAGATACCTATTTTTGGTGAGGGGGTTTACACTAATTCTCGAAGATCTTCTAAGATATGTCGCTGTGATGTCAACATAAATGTACTACATCTCCTGCTAAGAGCATCCGCTACCACATCTGCCTTGCCAAGATGGTACTGAAGTTCCATATCATAGTCCTTTATCAATTCTAGCCACCTTCTCTGCCTCATGTTCAAGTCCTTCTGGGTGAATACATATTTTTAAGCTCATGTGATCTGTAAATATTTCCACCCGATCACCATACAAGTAATGTCTTCATATCTTAAGTGCAAATACTACCGTCGCCAACTCCAAATCGTGAGTCGGATAATTTTTCTCGTGATCTCGAAGCTGCCGCGATGCATAAGCTATCACTCTTCCGTGTTTCATCAATACACACCCCAAGTCCTTTGCCTAACGCATCGCAATACACTGTAAACCCTCCAGAACCTATTGGAAGGGTGAGAATCGGAGCTGAAATCAATCGCTTCTTCAATTCTTCAAATGATGTCTGGCACTCTGCTGACCAGTCAAACTTAGCCTCATTGCGCTTTAATCGAGCCAGCGGTGCTGAAATTCTTGTAAAGTTTGCTACGAACCTTCTGTAGTATCCTGCCAATCCCAGAAAACTATGTACTTCAGCTACTGTCTTAGGAACTGACCACCTCTCTACGGCCTCAACCTTCTTCGGATCTACTACGACTCCTACTCCAGAGATGATGTGACCTAAGAATGACACTTGATCCAACCAAAACTCATACTTGTTGAGCTTTGCGTATAACTGGTGTTCTCTAAGAATTTGTAAGACCATCCGAAGATGCCCCTCATGTTCCTCTTCGCTACTGGAATAAACAAGAATGTCATCTATGAAAACCACCACGAACTGATATAGGTATGGCATGAAAATGTGGTTCATCAAATCCATAAATATCGCTGGAGCATTAGTCAATCCGAATGGCATAACTAAGAATTGGTAATGCCCATATCGTGACCTAAATGTTGTCTTGGGTATGTCTTGCTCCCGAACTCTTACTTGATGATACCCTGATCGAAGATCGATCTTGAAGAAAACATTAGCTTTACTCAGCTGATCAAACAAATTATCGATCCTTGGTAATGGATACTTATTCTTCACTATTACAGCGTTTAACTGTCTTTAGTCGATACATAACCGTGATAACCCATTCTTTTTCTTCACTAGAACAACTGGCGCTCCCCAAGGTGATCCACTGGCTCGAATAAACTTCTTTGACTTCAGTTCCTCTATATGTTGGTACAGTATGTCTAGCTCTGATGGTGCCATTTGATAAACTTTACAAGATATTAGCCCTGCCCCAGGGATCAATTCTATACAAAACTCAACGTCTCTTACTGGTGGTAACCCTGGTGCTTCTTCCGAGAAGACGTCTAAGAACTCCTTAACTATCTTAGGGAGTTGTTCTTCTACTAACATTATCGCTGCAATCCTCTCTTCATGTTGGTCTTTCACAGATCTGTCGAAGGTGAAACATTTTGTGCCCGGGATACTAAATAATATCTTATCCTTATGGCAATCTATCGTAACATGACTGTCTCTCAGCCAGTCCATGCCTAAGATAACGTCAAAGTTACCCATAGGAAACTCGATCAACCCTGCTGGTAGTGAATGCCCGCACACTATGACTGACACGCTATACATATTCTACTAACTCTTACGAGCCCATTACCAGTGAGTATATTCAATCTTTCTAGCAATGCCTCGAACTACAATCCAATACGTGTCGTGAATCGTGTAGATACAAATGAATGAGATATGCCTGAATCAAACAATGCTACAGCAGGAAAGGATGCGACAGAAATGTTACCTGCCACCATGTCGCCTGATGTTAAAGCTTCATCCAAGGACAAGGTGAATGCCTGCCCTTGGCCCTGCTGTGCTCCTCGCTGCTGTCTCCCATGGTGACATTATTGTAGCCTCTACTGGCCCTGCTGCTGGTTCTGCTGCTGCTGGTACATCTCAGTTTGCGTCAGTAACGGACGCTGAGCTAATGGCCTTACTGCTATTGCTGGCCCTCTCTGCTGACTGCCCCGGGTGCTGGTAGTGCTGGTAATTGTTGGACTGGCCCTCGTAGCCTCTGCATCATCGGACAATTAGCATTCCGGTGATCTGGAATGCCATACCTTATACACAACCCATTGGATGTCCTACATACATCTCTAGTATGGCCTCCCTTGCCACAATAAGTGTAACCCACCGATGCTCCCTGGCACTGTTGTTGTTGTTGTTGTCTCGGCTGCTGCCGAGCCGGCACTATCACCTTCCAAACTGCCGCCCTCCTCGGCACTGAATCATGGATGTGAACACTAGGTAATGGTGCTGACGTCTGAGGTACTCCTTCGCCTCTGCCTCCTCCTCCACTATGAGCATGAGACCTCTTCTGGCCTAATGTCATTGCCGATAACCTTTGCATGGTAAGCTCGTGCCTCCGAGATGCTATCAGTACCTCTTCATAAGTCTGGTAGTCGTGCCCCTCTACCAATTATAAAATCTCCAGATGAAGTCCTTGTTGGAACCTCATTGCTCTAACCGACTCTGTAGCCACCATAGTTAGAGCGAATCTACTCAACCTGCAAAACTCGGCTGCATATACATCCACTGTTCTACCGGCCTGCTTGAGACCGATAAATCTCTGTTGGAGCTCTTACTACGCTACAAATCCAAAATATTTAGCCCTGAATCGAGCCCTAAAACTATCCCAAGAGATGGGATGCCTCAAGCCAACCTCTACTGACGCCCACCAGTCACGGCAAGGTCTTGAAGTTACAATCGAACTTGATCAACTTATTCATCAGCCGGAACCCTTGCTGCTGCTATAATGACCTCAATATCTTGTAACCAGGCATCTGCTGTGATAGCGTCCTCCGTGCCATCGAAGTACCTTGGGTTTAGTCAGCAAAATCTAACCGATGCCCCCGAATCAGTCCTTCTTCCTCTTTCCAGGGTCGTCTACAAACCCTGACTTAACAATACATTCTGTTTTTGCTGTTGAAACTGCTGATGTTGTTGCACCGCCATCTGGTGTTGATGCATAGCTATCATTCTCCGGAGGATCTCCAACAATGTCAGGGTGTCAAGTACCACTGGTACTGCTGGGGTACAGGTATTTCAGGGGCTAGTTGCTCGATATGTCCCACTTTTGGTTCCACTGTGCTAGCTTGTTTAATTTTTGGCTCTATTCGAATTTGACTTTGAACAGGTGCTACCTCCCGTTGTTGCCTAGGGAAACCCTGTCCTGCCATGCCTGCTGCTCCAGCAACTGAAGAAGGCCTAAAGAAAAGGACAAGAACAGGACGGGAAAGATCAAGTAGGCAAGCAGTTTAATAGTTTAAGCGGTGGTATCGAGGAAGATGAAGCAAGATATCAAGGGGACAAATTTTGATTGAGACTCCTATGACCATAATACCCCAAAAGTCTGAAAACACAGACCTGCATGGGCCACCACTAAACCTTATCACGCCCCAGTACCGGAATACGGAGACGGACATGGCCAGCTGGCCTGTACAAGGTATAGAATGTCGTACGACGGTCATGGCTGTAACTAGACAAGGGGGTGCATACTACAAGCAAGTCACTTAGGGTCACATAGAACATATATTGTCAAATAAGAACAGTAAACATAGAACATATATGACAAGGAAGTAAGGTGTCCCAAACGTCCTGCTATAACATTCAAGAAACCAGCTGTGCAAAAATGAGAAGGCTGGCAGAGTAACAAGAGTACATGACCATGATCAGCTGTAGTCTGATTAATTATAATCACATAGAGAACTAAATATCCAGATTAACGGCTAAAAAGTGCCGGTGGCTAAACGCCCCAAATAAGTAAAATGTGAAATAACGAGTAGGGAAGAAGAGATCTACTCGTTTCCCTCAGTGGACATCCGTCTGGTGCGCGCCATTGTTCAGGGGGAAGTACGCTTGATCCTCGGGTGCTAGCACTAAACCTGGCCAAGCAAAACCAGTGGGGTTAGACCCCAAATAGCAAGTACCACAAAGGAAGCATGAATACAGAAATAAAATTAAGTTATAAAATATATATATATATATATATACATATATATATATATATATATATATATATATATATATATATATATATATATATATATATATATATAGTTCTGTCTTGTAGTTTCAGTTCATAGTCTATCGTGACACGATAATCTAACCCTACAACCAAAAAGGGACAAGGGTTAAACCATCGCACCAAGATAGTCCATGTCACTACACTATTTGACAACAGATATAATATAAACACAAACACTCTCAGTTACATTATCGGCCAATCACTTATACGGCTTACTAGATGGAGTCTGGGTTATCCCAAAGATATTATGCATATAGGAATCCTCAGATCGAACCAGGTACTAGCAGGGTTAGCCGAGCCACAAATTGTCACATAGCACATAGTAGTATGCACCGGTCCCTCGTAAGGCCACCGTGCTAAGATCTCATAGAATACATAGTATCATATAATAGTCAAATATTGACATCCACTAATGAGTATTTAAATAATATGCATGGGGACTAGCCTGCACACCACAATTTAGATGACTGGAGGTGGCTAGTTAGGCATGATCTCGAGATTCTATTCCCTCCCAATGCTCTACAAGTTAGTTGTCTAGTTAACCCTAATGTTAACTAAAATCTCATGGTGTAGTCATATGGTATTCCCCTTATATGATGTACCATAGTACGGCCACGCTAGATACGAATCCACTTTGTCACTTGATAGTTTAATTTGGATTCACCCTAGCGTGATACAACAATCAACAGATCCTAGCCACGCTTGGTCATTGACTAACCCTTATGTCCATGCTGGAGATTGAGTCATATCACATGTCACGTAGCGCATAGGTACACCGTAGTGTAAACATGTAATATAATCGCGTAGGAACACTTAGTACGTAGGAACACATAGCACGTAGTAAGTGTATCAGCACGGATACAAGTGGTAGGGTCATGACGCATAGATGGATCTAATACTTTTGTGGTCAACAAAGTCACACATACAACTCATAAAGTCCAAGGGAACATTCAACCAAAACTAGTCCAATAAAACGTGTGCAAGGGGCCACATGCGCGCAGAATGATCAAGTCCGTATAGGAATCAGTTATCGCATAAGATCAGTTGCCGCATAGGATCAGCTGCCGCATAGAGTAAGTCAAAGTTTACTCCTCGGGATAAGTGATAAAGCGACAAAAAATAAATAAAGTATCAGTGATATGACATAAAGTGTGATGTGACAAAAAGTATGATGTGACATAATGTATGTCAGGAAGAAAAGACAAAACCATAGAAAGACGCGCCAAGGATGCTCCAAAGATGAACCAAAGTTCAGAGTCATGCGTCCAAGGAAAGGTGGTCGCATGCTCTGCTTGCCGCATAAGTTCGATGTCGCATGAAGTTCAATATCGCATGAAGTTCGATGTCACTTGGAGTATCTTTTGGACTTAGCGAATTTCTCATTCGTTCAACGAGTGGATGCACAAAAGTGTTTAAGGACACTTGTGTATATCAG
Source organism: Iris macrosiphon (assembly GCA_036927795.1). Taxonomy (NCBI): domain Eukaryota; kingdom Viridiplantae; phylum Streptophyta; class Magnoliopsida; order Asparagales; family Iridaceae; genus Iris; species Iris macrosiphon. The sequence goes on along the minus strand of JAYESA010000014.1, from coordinate 27,180,874 downwards.
CAGTCATGCGTCCAACAAGATAGACACATGCTGTCAGTATACGGCAAGAGTTCAGCCGCATAACCCTCTCGAGCCGCATAACGCTTCTCAGCCATATAGCTCGTTGGCCGCATGAAGACTTCGTCTTCTCCAACTGCAGGTTCGGCCATGGCGAAGACTCTCAAAAACCAAAATCTCGTTTTCTTCATAAAAATTATATTTTAACTCCGAATTGAGCGAACCAAAAGCCAAAATGTTCAAAATAAAGTGCTTCATTCTTCCCAAAAACTATTTTTCAAAAATATTATGTTTTAGTAGATCAAAACCACAAAAAACTCAAGGAACCCATTAAACCCTAAGTTAGAAAAATAGATCTAAGCAAATATATCCATCAAAACCGAGAACTCCTAGTATTAAAAATGGTCAGAATCATCATAAACACATAATAGGCTCATAAAATACAAGGAAAGAACAAGAAACGAAAATCAAAAGATTTTAACATGTAGTGCAAGGTGTACTTGCCTAGAAATAAAAGAAAGAAAAAATAAAGAATGAGGAAAGAGAGAGAAACAAGTTAGCTTATATAACTAGGATTTGAGGTTTAGACCATGGGTTCAAATTCATGAATAAACCAACCCATAAATAAATTATGACCTTACTAAACCAAAGAATGGGTCTAGTCTCCATGCATGCAACCTAATGATCATGTGAGCAAGAAATACTCTAAGCAAGAATAAATACAAGAAATATATCCCAAATACATATTTCGGGAACGAGGAGTGACAGGGAGTGAAACTCGACTTCGAGCCATGTCACAGCGGCGTAGCACCGCACGGAAGCACAAGGCTTCATGATGGGAGGTAGTACAACACTACTAAGAGGCCTGTATCCTCAGCTACAGTGGGTGACACCATATGAGGGAGTGAACCTCGGCTTTAAGCCATGTCACAGCGGCGTAGAACCGCACAGGAGTGCAAGGCTCCATGTTGTGTGTAGTAACGGCACTACTAAGAGGCATGTGTCTTCATGCTATAGTGGTATGACACCACAAGAGGGGGATCCTCGTCCTTGGACGGCCATGTCATGCGGCATAGCACCGTACACTAGTGAAATGCTTCATGCCGAATAATAAACTCTCTATAGTGAAAGAACTCACCTAAGTGTATGGATAGAGATATAGGCCATCTCTTGAGAAAAATCTTATAGATGCCCAAGATACATACACTGAGACCAGGTCAGCACAGGGTCTTTAACGTGCGACCGGATGGCACAGTTAAGGTCATTGGGTGAGTGGGAAGAATAGCAGCTATGGTGCAGAATTCAAGGCCTAGTCCATTGTATCGTATTGTTGTTTGACCCATGCGAAAAGATTCAAGTCGTCGGCGATATCTATCCTAATGCATGATGGCAGTCACTATGAGGAATGCTCAACCATATATTGTGATATATGTAGGGGATTGTTGGTATTTTTTACTTGGCTTTAGGAGTTTTAGTCCCACATTGGAAAATCACCAATGTGTATATCTCAATATATAGCTATGCTTAGTATTGGTATATACACATTGGGTGGAAGCCCATGTGGGTTGACTTTTTCTAGAGGGATTAAGTATGAACTCCATTATGACAATCTTTGTTTTGTCACCACCTTTGGGAAAATTTTCCTTAGGGGGGCTTATCGACTCGGACTCGAACTAGGGCTCGGGCTCAAGGGCGCAAAGTGGCGCTTTGTTAGCCACTTTGCACTTAGCATGTCAGCATCGTCGCATGGCGCTCATGCGCTCTTTTCTTTCATGAGTTGCATGCACGGTTGCTAGCTCAGGCACATGCTTCGTGGCGCATGTGGCCTGGCGCTTTGCGTCCAGGCGCTATGCGGCCATGTGCACATGCGGCTCGGTGCCCATCTGGCCAGGAGCCCATGAGTCTTGTGTCCATGCGGCATGTGCCCTTGCGATCTGTGCCCATGTGGCCTGCGTCCGTGGGCATGTGTCCATGCGGCCTATGCCCATGCGTCCAGGGCCTTGCGGCCTGGTCGACATGAGGTAATATGCTATGTGGAGAGTCTGATATGGATGGGATAAGGTCTGCGCACAGGCGGTGCAGTCAGCGCAAGCAGCGCATGGCTCTCTGTGCCACTCGGCTGCAGTTTTTTGTGTTGTCTGCTCTGTGCAGTACAGCGTGCAGGCGATGCATGCAGTGCGAGTGGCGCCTGCAGATTTGACTCCCAGATTTAGGGGATCTGGTCGGCCAGGGCGTATGCGGCCTGGAGTTTCCTCCGGCCTCATAGGAGTTATTTTCTTCTATATATAAAGGATCTACTCTTTCATTTGAGAGTGAGAGAAAACAGATGGAAAATCAAGAACACCAGATCATATGCGGCACATTGATGGTTACTACGAATTCTATATTTATATGAACACCCTTAATTCGGAGGAAACTTCTAACTCTAATATTCCTAATAATGAGGGCAAACAGTTTGAAATTACAGATGAGGATTTAGAAAAATTAAAAGAAGTCATTCCTCATTCTGATAAAATGGAAGTTTACAAACCCATTTTCTTTCAATCTAGATTTCTAAATAAACATACTTACATATTTGAAAAAATGCAAGAAAACATTGAATTAAAAGGTGATGAAGACTTCTTGTTTATTAGTCTTCTTGATATGAGAAAAATTGATAAGTTAATATCCAAATATCCCAAAATGAGATATTTACATATAGGTTTAATACAACTAAAGATTACGAGTTTGTTCCGAACAGGAATAAATATGCCCATTTTGATAGTTTGTATGGATGAAATGATTGTTAATAATCCTCTCAATAGTATTATAGGAGGTGCTAAATCCAACCTAGTAAATAGATTGTTTGGTATAAATATACATCCAGATTTCTCTATTAGTCTTGATGACCAGAATATTGAAAAGACTTGTACTTTGTCCGTAAATCTTCAAGGAAACGAGTTATTATCAGGATCCAAAGTTATTAGTATACAATGGGAACACTGTATGGCTCTTAATGGTACTCCTACCTTCAAATCTATTATCCCAAAGAATTTGGTTAGATTATTTGAAGTAGGAATAGGTAAAATGATACAACCTGGACTAGTTAGACTTGAACATTTAAAAAGTGATAATGAAATGCATATTTTATTAAATCCCTAAAACCAAAGATAGAAGTCCCTACTGAGTATTTTATAGCATCAGAAAATACTATTTCTACAACCCGAAAGGGCGAAAAACTTTTCTATCAATCTGAAAATCTAGACGACACCACTTCGACAAATCAAGAAGCTTCAATCTCGAATAACACCCTTACAAGATCTAATTCTATGGAAAACCTTGTTAATATAGAGTTAACACCTAGCATCTTGCAGGACATACAACATCGATTGAGTATAAGTGTCCCGATCGAAGGAAGAACTCGAACCATGTTAGAAAACCAACGTCATGATGAGGAAAGGATGATCGTTAAAATTTATTTATCACAAATAAAGGATAGAAGTAAAAATCTACTACGGTTACCCCATGAATAAAAAAAGAGTAAGGTTCGAACCTGAATCCAGCAAAAAGGGGAATACTAACCCCAAACTTCCATATTGGTATGTGGACCATATGAGATATGATAAAGATAATATAGAAGACGCTTATCATATGACCCACTTAGTAAAATATTTAAGAAAATTATAAAGGAGGCACATATCAATAATTATAGAACTATTGTCATGAGATATTTAGATCGACTAAACCAAGTCTTAAGCAAGCATATTACTAGACACCAAGGAGAGCATCCTAGGAGTGATATGACTCATCCTCGAATTGATGACATGCTCAACTCTGAAAATGTTCTTGACCTAAAAATTTTCAGCACGACACTTGACAATATTAACCTAGCCCTTGAAGCTACAAATCATCCCATTGACTTTAATTTCTGGGAAGATTTTCTTAATAATGAGCATACTAATAACATCAATATGATTAGATCTCTCGATCTAAAAGCTAAAGCCCAATTACACATTTATATTCCACTTACCATTAGTATTCCTGAATACCAAGACTATACTATTTATGCATTGGTAGACACGGGAGCAGAAGCTAGCTTATTACAAGAAATCTTTATTTCTCAGGATCTATGGATCAAGCTCGATAAACCAGAAAAACTGAATGATTTTATGGGACGTCAAGTTCCTATTAATCACAAGATCAAAAGTCATACGATCTCTTTCCCAGATCTTAAAGGAAAATATAATTCTTATAAATTCGATTTCTTACTCTTACCTAAAGATTTTGATTGTGATTGTATTATAGGTATGGACAATCTTAGACATTTCCCCCTGTATAATACATATACTTTTGAGTTTGATGGTATTACCATTCCTAAAATCAACTTACCAGTTTATTTAGCTTCCCAATTTGCTCCCACAGCCCAGCATGTTAAAAAGCCAGTCGCTATTATTGACCATGCTACTACTGCTATCTGTACTTATAATCTCCCCTATACCAATAATTTATAAAAAAATATTTATGGTATGTTAGAACCATTATTTTCTGATAATCCTTTAAAAGGTTTTGATAAAGCACCTAAATTTTTTTAAATTGAGTTATTAGAGCAATATGCAGATTCTAAAGTTAGAGTAAATAGTATTATGGTATCTCCTTCGGATAAAGAGGAATTTGCTAAGCAGATTAGTGAGCTCCTCAAGCTTAAACTTATTAAAAAAAAGTTTTAACACACATTCCTCTCATGCTTTCCTTGTTAGAAATTATGCGGAGGTTAAAAGAGGAAATGCTAGAATGGTTATTAATTATAGAAAATTAAATAGTCATACTAAGTTTGATGGTTATTTCATACCAATTGCTGAAGTTTTGATCAAAAAAAATTCAAGGTGCTAAGTAATATAGTAAATTCGTTGCTAAATCAAGGTTTTGGCAAATTAAGCTAGAAGATAGAATAAAATGCTTACAAGAATGATAAAGAGTATGGATCTTCTTTTAATACTGGCTCTGATACCAAAGTAGTTTTAGTAGTAGATTTACAAGTGGAAATGGTATCGGAAAGAAAAAAATAAAGCACTCAAACAGAAAATATAAGCCAAGCACCAGAAAACTAGTTCTAAACACTCATCCCCCTCAACAGAGACAGAGGGCCTTTATTTATAGCAAGCATGACCTGTGATCTCTGGTAAGAGTAAATCGGCACCTTCATATCTGTTATATGTCTAAATCATGGAGAGGAATCTTTATTATGAAGGGGAGAAAGTAGGTGAGGTAATAGAGATAAAGATGGAGGGAGTAGAGGTAAGGCAAAATTGTCATGCCACTCACGCCATAGCAAGAGTGCAAATGCCACCTTGCACATCCTTTTTTCAGTTTTTTCTAGGTTGCTTTGTCTTTATTAGACCCATTTTATATCTTCTATGAACAGTTTCTTTATCGATTCTTCTTTTCATTTTTAGTAGGGTCCACCAGGCTTCTAATCTGCTTCTCCGTTTTCATCTACATGCATGTCTGTTGCATCGTCCTCCTTTAGCCAGAAATCAAATTTAGTCGTTTCTCCTATTCTTCCCAAGCACATATGATCAATAAAAAATTTAATATGGTTGTAGCTGGTTAAATATTGAGCGTCTTCGATTATTTCTATTTTGCCCACCAGAAGGATATTTTCTGACATAATAATTTTATAATCTGCATCAGCATATCGTAGGGCTACAGCGAAGAATTCCTTTGCTGCTAGAATTCTTTCTTGTTTCTCATGAAAATTTGTTTTAAAAACAGTAGTATGTTCATGACTGGGTTCTTCTGTAAGTATGTTTATTTTCCATATTTGATATGTCTGATAAAGCTTCAAATAATGTCTTTCTTCCCATGTGCTCCAAATAGTGAATCGGAATATGGTATAAAACCTTGTTGAATTATCAGAGGCAGCTTTAATACATATTTCTGGAAGGCAACCAGCAAAGTCTGTTAGACAAGTAGTATTAACATACACTTCATGAACCACCCCTGTTCGGAAATGCTTTTTGTATTTCTGAAGATCGCCGAAACAAGCAAAAATTCTGGGAGCTTTATTCTTGTTCAGAATAAGATTTTCTCCTTCAAAATGACTATAAATCTCAGTATCTTCTAGCCTCTTAAAAAATAGAAGAAATCTTTCATCATCAATAAGTAGATGTTGATACATTGAAATCATTTTCTGGACCATCATTTCAGCATAATATTCTTCTAACTTTCTTGTCTTTATGTCTCGTAATTGAAGTAAATCATGAACGTCACTTATTCTAAAATTAACTAGATCATTTGGACGAATACGAGAAATAATACTGCTAAGTTCTTTCTTAGTATTGGTTCCTGAAAAAAGCTCCATTTTCCAATTAGCAAGAGTTATTGACCTAGATGTTGATGAGGTAAGGAGAATCTTAGAAAAAATTTGTTGAATCTTCGAATTCATTTGTTCAAGGAAAAAATTTCTCTGTTTCTCCGCTATCAAAGTTCTCTCTATCTGTATAAGCCAGTAACTACCATCTTTAATATCATTTGTTTGTAAAGCTCTGTAACAGCCATTGAATCGATCCCACATCATCTTATCCATTTTTTCCATTTTTAAGTTATACTAGGGCTTGATAAGAGCGTTGTTATAAGGAATATATGGCGTGGAATAATGGGCCTAATCGAACCAGTGGGCCTAATTGGTCTCCAACTGGATTGGGATTGATTAACATACTGGTGATCCATTATTTGGTTGTTCGCCTGTCCCATCATTTGGCTGTTCGCCTGAGTTCCTTGGTTAAACGTAGAATTGTAGTTGTTCATCTGGTTGTTCGCCTGTATATAATTATTTTGGCTCTTCGCCTGTATGTTCTGGGTTTGTTCAACTGTAGAAGAAGTAGTAGTAATAGAGGATAAAGAGCTAGCATCTCCTCTCTTGTTCTTTTTAGAAGCTACTTCTTCAAAACTTTCTTGCTTCTTCATTTCTTTAAAAAGATCTTTAAATTTTTTGTAAAGTGAATCATCCATAACCTACAACCTGGTAAGAGTGTCTTCCAGAAAGTTATTGCATCCTGGAATGTAATTGACATCATAATTAAAAATCTTAAGATACATGGCAATTCTAATTCTCCGAAGATTTTCTTCGGGATTGTTAATGGTTTTCTTTTTTAGAAACTGTGCAACTGACTAATTATCAGTTTCAATGGCAAAGTGTCTATGAAGAACGTAAATTTTTAAACTTTTAAAGGCTAATTTAACCGCTAATAATTCATTGTCATAAACAGCATATTTCAACTGTCTTTGTACATTTTTCTGATGCATATGCCACAATTTCTTGATGTTTTGAAATAAGAACCCCAGCCCAAAATTTATCAAAAATATCCATCTGTAAAATTAGTGTCACTATCTAAAGGAAAATATAAGATATTCTTTGTTTTAACAAGTTCCTTTATTTTAGAAATCTTCTCAAGTTCTCTTTTATCCAGAAAAATAGGTATTTTATCAATATTACATCTTCTTGGTTGTTCACCAGTGGAACATTTATACTTAGCATGTTCAGCAGCAAGTTTATTCTGAAGAAATTTTACTCTGGTGGATAAATGAAGAATAAATTTACGACCATAATTGAGTAATCCCAAAAAACTCTGTAGTTCTTTAAGAGTTTTAAAATCATCCGGAAAATCTTTGATTTTAGCATAGATATGTTGCTGTAAAACAATTTGTCCTTTCCTAATAGTTTTTCTTAAAAAGTCAATTTATGTTTTAAAAAATTTAATTTTTTAGGACTAAAAATAATACCATTATCTAGTAATAATTTACAGATATGCAATATATGTTCCTTGTGATCTTCCTTGCTATTGGAAATGACTAAAATATCATCAATATAAACGACCACATAAGAAAGATGACCGAAAATAGAATTCATCCATTTCAGAAAGATTTGGGGAGCATTTTTTAAACCAAAATGCATAACCAGCCATTCAAAGTTCCCTTGAGGACAACTGAAAGCAGTTAATTCAATAAAAGTTCTATCTTCTAGCTTAATTTGCCAAAACCCTGATTTAGCATCGAATTTACTATAGTACTTAGTACCTTGAATTTGTTTGATCAAAACTTCAGCAGTTGGTATGAAATAACCATCAAACTTAGTATAACTATTTAATTTTCTATAATTAATAACCATTCTAGCCTTTCCTCTTTTAACCTCAGCATGATTTCTAATAAGGAAAGCAGGAGAGGAATGTGTGCTAAATTTTTTTTTTAATAAGTTTAAGCTTGAGGAGCTCACTAATCTGCTTAGCAAATTTTTCTTTATCCGAAGGAGATACCATAATACTATTTACTCTAACTTGAGAATCTGCATATTGTTCTAATAATTTAATTTTACAAAATCTAGGTGCTTTATCAAAACATTTTAAAGGATTATTAGAAAATAATTGTTCTAACATACCATAAATATTTTTTTGTAAATTATTGGTATAGGGGAGATTATAAGTACAAATAGTAGTAGTAGTAGTAGTAGTAGCATGGTCAATAATAGCGACTGACTTTTTAACATGCTGGGCTGTGGGAGCAAATTGGGAAGCTAATTAAACTGGAAAGGGGATTCTAGGAATGGTAATACCATCAAGCTCAAAAGTATGTGCCAAAGTAGTTTTAGTAGTAGATTTACAAGTGAAAATGGTAGCGAAAAGAAAAAAATAAAGCACTCAAACAAAAAATATAAGCCATGCACCAGAAAACTAGTTCCAAACATTCCTCCCTCCATACCAGAGGCAGAGGGCCTTTATTTATAGAAAGCATGACATGGGATCTCCGGCAAGAGTAAACCGGCACCTTCATATATGTTATATGTCTAAATCATGGAGAAGAATCTTTATTATGATCATATATGTTATATGTCTAAATCATGGAGAGGAATCTTCATTATGAAAGGGAAAAAGTAGGTGAGGTAACGGAGATAAAGATGGAGGTAGTAGAGGTAAGGTAAAACCGTTACGCCACTCACACCATAGCAAGAGTGCAGCATGCCACCATGCACATCCTTTTTTCCAGTTTTTTTTAGGTTGCTTTGTCTTTATTAGACCCACTTTATATATTCTACGAACAGTTTCTTTATCGATTCTTCTCTTCATTATTAGTAGGGTCCACTAGGCTTCTAATCTCAGTATCTTCTAGCCTCTTAAAAAATAGAAGAAGTCTTTCATCATTAATAAGTAGATGTTGATACAATGAAATCATTTCTTGTACCATCATTTCAGTATGAAATTCTTCTAACTTTTCTGTCTTTATGTCTAGTAATTTAAGTAAAGCATGAACGTCACTTATTCTGAAATTAACTAGATCATTTGGCCGAAGATGAGAAATAATACTGCTAAGTTCTTTCTGAGTAGTATTGGTTCCTGAAAAAAGCTCAATTTTCCAATTAGCAAAAGTTATTGACCTAGATGTTGATGAGGTAAGAAGAATCTTAGAAAACATTTGTTGAATCTCCAAATTCCTTTGTTCAAGGAAAAAGTTTCTCTATTTCTCCTCTATCAAAGTTCTCTATCTGTGTAAGCCGGTAACTATCATCTTTAATATCATTTGTTTGTAAAGGTCTGTAACAGCCATTGAATCGATCCCACACCATCTTATCCACTTTTTCAATTTCTAAGTTATACCAGGGCTTGATAAGAGCGTTGTTATAAGGAATATATGGTCGTGAAATAATGGGCATAATCGGACCAGTGGGCCTAATTGGTCTCTAGTAAGTTGGGATTGATTAACATACTGGTGACCCATTATTTGGCTGTTCACCTATCCCATCATTTGGATGTTCGCATGTCCCATCATTTTGTTGTTCGCTTGAGTTCCTTGGTTAAACGTAGAATTGTGGTTGTTCATCTGGCTGTTCGCCTGTATAGAATTATTCTGGCTATTCGCCTGTAGCTTCTGGGTTTGTTCACCCGCAGAAGAAGTAGTAGTAATAGAGGATGAAGAGCTAGCCTCTCCTCTATTTTTCTTTTTAGAATCTACTTCTTCAAAACTTTCTTGCTTCTTCATTTCTTCAAAAAGATCTTTAATTTTTTTTTAGAGTGAATCATCTATAACGTACAACCCGGTAAGAGTGTCTGCCAGAAAGTTAGTGTATCTTGGAATGTAATTGACATCATAATTAAAAATCTCAAGATACATGGTAATTCTAATTCTCCGAAGATTTTGTTCGGAATTGTTAATGGTTTTCTTTTTTAGAAACTGTGTAACTGACTTATTATCAGTTTCAGTGGCAAAGTGCCTATGAAGAACGTAAAATTTCAAACTTTTAATGGCTAATTTAACCGCTAATAATTCTTTGTCATACTTAGCATATTTTAATTGTGTCTTTGTAAATTTTTCTGATGCATATGCCACAATTTTTTGATGTTTAGCAATAAGAACCCCAGCCCAAAAAATATCAGAAGCATCCGTCTGTAAAATTAGTGTATCACTATCTAAAGAAAAATATAAGATATTCTCAATTTTAACAAGTTCCTTTATTTTAGTAATCTCCTCAAGTTCTCTTTTATCCAGAAAAATAGGTATTTTATCAGTATTCCATATTCTTGGTTGTTCACCAGTGGAACCTTTATACTTAGCCTGTTCAGCAGCAAGTTTATTCTGAAGAAATTTTACTCTGGTGGATAAATAAGGAATAAATTTATGACCATAATTGAGTAATCCTAAAAATACTCTGTAATTCTTTAAGAGTTTTAAAATCATCAAAAAAATCTTTGATTTTAGCATAGATATGTTGCTATAAAATAATTTTTCCATTCTTAATAGTTTTTCCTAAAAAGTCAATTTTTGTTTTAAATAATTTAAATTTTTTAGGGCTAAGAATAATACCATTATCTAGTAATAATTTACAGATATGCAATAGATGTTCCTTGTTATCTTCCTTGCTATTAGAAAAGACTAAAATATCATCAATATAAGCGACAACAAAAGAAAGATGACCGAAAATGGAATTCAACTATTTCGGAAAGATTTGTGGAGCGTTTTTTAAACCAAAAGGCATAACCAGCCATTCAAAGTGCCCTTGAGGACAGCTGAAAGCAGTTAATTCAACAGAAGTTCTATCTTCTAGCTTAATTTGCCAAAATCCTGATTTAGCATCAAATTTACTATAGTACTTAGCACCTTGAATTTGTTTGATCAAAACTTCAGCAGTATGTATGAAATAACCATCAAACTTAGTATAACTATTTAATTTTCTATAATTAATAACCATTCTAGCATTTTCTCTTTTAACCTCGACATAATTTCTAACAAGGAAAGCAGGAGAGGAATGTGTGCTAAAACTTATTTTAATAAGTTTAAGCTTGAGGAGCTCACTAATCTGCTTAGCAAATTCCTCTTTATCCGAAGGAGATACCATAATACTATTTACTCTAGCTTTAGAATCTGTATATTGCTCTAATAATTAAATTTTACAAAATCTATGTGCTTTATCAAAACCTTTTAAAGGATTATCAGAAAATAATGGTTCTAACATACCATAAATATTTTTTTGTAAATTATTGGTATAGGGGAGATTATAAGTACAGATAGTAGTAGTAGTAGTAGCATGGTTAACAATAGTGACTGGCTTTTTAACATGCTGGACTGTGGGAGCAAATTGGGAAGCTAAATAAACTAGAAAGTGGATTCTATGAATGGTAATACCATCAAGCTCAAAAGTATGTGTATTATACGGAGGAAAATGTCTAAGATTTTCCATACCTATAATACAATCACTATCAAAATCTTTAGGTAAGAGTAAGAAATCGAATTTATAAGAATTAGATTTTTTCTTTAAGATCTGGGAAAGAGATCGTAAGGCTTTTGACCTACCTTGTGATTAATAGGAACTTGACGTCCCATAAAATCATTCAGTTTTCCTGGTTTATCAAGCTTGATCCATAGATCCTGAAGAATAAAGTTTTTTTTGTAATAAGCTAGCTTCTGCTCCCGTGTCTACCAATGCATGAATAGTAAAGTCTTGGTATTCAGGACTACTAATGGTAAGTGGAGTATACATGTATAATTGGGCTTTAGCTTTTAGATCGAGAGATCTAATCATACTGATGTTATTAGTATGCTCATTATTAAGAAAATCTCCCCATAAATTGAAGTCAATGGGATGATTTGTAGCTTCAAGAAGTAGAAGTAGGGGCCTGTGGAACGTGCGCATCTTCGCCCGACGGGCTAGGTCAATATTGTCAAGTATCGTGCTGAAAATTTCCAGGTCAAGAACATTTTCAGAGTTGAGCATGTCATCCATCCGAGGATGAGTCATAGCACTCCTAGGATGTTCTCCTTGGTGTTTGGTAATATGCTTGCTTAAGACTTGGTTTAGTCGATCTAAATATCTCATAACAATAGTCATATAATTACTGATATGTCTCCTTTTATAATTTTCTTAAATATTTTTACTAAGTGGGTCATATGATAAGCGTCTTCTATTTTATCTTTATCATATCTCATATGGTCCACATACCAATCTGGAAGTTTAGGGTTAGTATTCCCCTTTTTGCTGGATTCAGGTTCAAACCTTACTCTTTTTTTATTCATAGGGTAACCGTAGTAGATTTCTACTTCTATCATTTATTTGTGATAAAAGAATTTTAACGATCATCCTTTCCTCATCACGGCGTTGGTTTTCTAACATGGTTCGAGTTCTTCCTTCGATCGGAACACTTATACTCAATCGATATTGTATGTCCTGCAAGATGTTACGTGTTAACTCTATATTAACAAGATTTTTCATAGAATTAGATCTTGTAAGGGTGTTATTCGAGATTGAAGCTTCTTGATTAGTCGGAGTGGTGTCATCAGGATTTTCATATTGATAGTAAAGTTTTTCGTCCTTTCGGGTTGTAGAAATAGTATTTCCTTCTAGATTAACTACTTCACCACCACTGCTACCTACTCCTTCTTCATTGTTAAAAATATTAAAGTTACTAAATTTGCTATCTGAGTCTTCTGAGTAATCGTTAGAGTCTTCAGAGTATTTCCACCTAAAATAATCAATAGCCGAGGAGTGAGTATCGTAAAAGGCATAGACAACTTGCTCATCAACTTCTCCTAATAATTCTTGAACCTGAAGTTTAAGGAATGTACAATAATGTTGTTCCTTAATTTCATCTATGTTATCTTATTTTCCTCTTTCGAAGAGTACCTTAGCATATTAACATTATTATTATAAGACCAACAATTAATAAGGGGTTGGCTACTAACATAAGGGTACTTTCCGCTGTCTAACTTATATTTTATTTTATTAATATCAATCCTAACATTCTCAATAAGATCTATAATATAATTATAAATTTTGTGTTCTGGGTGTTCGTTGGTAGGCATGTGAACTATATGCTCGTAATTTTCTTGAAGCTCAAAGTAACATTGATGTGTGTCTACATAAATAAACTATTTTTCGTTAGGGAAGAAGATAATTTAATATTATTCATAAGAAGTGGCTGTTCTTGAATATGCTCGCGCTTATATTCTAGAATTTTTTTTCTAAAGGTTCTACTTACTTCTGTGTCTTAACCCAATTTGACCCATAGTTCTTGCATGTCATAGTACTCCATTATCCCATACCACGAAAACTGCTACAGTACTGCTACAGTAGGTTTGCTGCGCGAACCAAGTATGGGATATCGTAGATTTATGGCAGGGTTAAGTCTCGAATCTGCAACCACAAACTTATACTACCACTTCAAAGAACAAGAGCACATCATTGGTTCGTTTCCTACACCATGCGTAAGAATTGTAAACAAAGAACAAGGCCGAAACAAAATAAGAAAAAAAATTCCATTCTACTTACGCTACATATCCAAGAACAAGTATTTAAGCGAACATAATATTAAAAGATAGAATAAAATGCTTACAAGAATGATAAAAAAGGGTGGATCTTCTTTTAATACTGGCTTTGATACCAAAGTAGTTTTAGTAGTAGATTTACAAGTAGAAATTGTAGCGGAAAGAAAAAATAAAGCACTCAAACAGAAAATATAAGTCAAGCACCAGAAAACTAGTTCCAAACACTCAAGTAAACAAATATAACATAAAATCAATTTATGTAATAATATTTCATAATCCTTTTCTACGATACATTCGCTTCCTGTATAATCAGCTTGGACTAAATCCATTATCTCTCCTAAAGTTTTTGGTCCATTTTTCATGTTTCTAATGGCTTTGAGTTCTAATCCACAAAGCCACGCCCAAGCACTTCCTTTCCAGAAACTGGTAGCATAATGAATAAAATGGGTCGTGGTCATATTTGTTGGTAAATGATACATCATTCCTCCCATCTGTTGACCCCTTTCACCTATGTAGTCAGATATTTGTTTATGTGGAATATTATCAAGATTAAAAATAAGATTATCAATGGTGTTAGAATTTTTATTTTTATAAAGTTTGGACTCGGGTTGATAAGCAGGATATCCAATGTTGTAAGGGAGGGGTTTCGTTGGTATAAGACTTTCTACTGGTGGACTTTCTTCATAATAAACTTGCTGTTGAACAGGCTAAGTATAAAGGTTCCACTAGTGAACAACCAAGAAGATAGAATACTGATAAAATACCTATTTCCCTGGATAAAAGAGAACTTTAGGAAATTACTAAAATAAAGGAACTTGTTAAAACAGAGAATCTTATATTTTCCTTTAGATAGTGACACACTAATTTTACAAACGGATGCTTCTGATAATTTTTGGACTGGGGTTCATATTGCTAAACATCAAGAAATTGTGGCCATATGCATCAGAAAAATTTATAAAGACAGTTGAAATATGCTACGCATGACAAAGAATTATTAGCAGTTAAATTAGCCATTAAAAGTTTAAAATTTTACGTTCTTCATAGACACTTAGCCATTGAAACTGATAATAAATCAGTTGCACAGTTTCTAAAAAAGAAAACCATTAACAATCCCGAACAAAATCTTCGAAGAATTAGAATTGCCATGTATCTTGAGATTTTTAATTATGATGTCAATTATATTCCATGATACATTAACTTTCTGGCAGACACTCTTACCAGGTTGTAGGTCATGGATAATTCACTCTACAAAAAATTTAAATATCTTTTTGAAGAAATGAAGAAGCAAGAAAGTTTTGAAGAAGTAACTTCTAAAAAGAAAAAGAGAGAAGAGGCTAGCTCTCCATCCTCTATTACTACTACTTCTTCTGCGGTTGAACAAACCCAGAACCTACAGACTAACAGCCAAAATAATTCTATACAGGGGAACAGCCAGATGAACAACCACAATTCTACGTTTGACCAAGGAACTCAGGCGAACAGCCAAATGATGGGACAGGCTAATAAACAAATGATAGGTCACCAGTATGTTAATCAATCACAATCCAGCTGGAGACCAATTAGGCCCACTGGTCCGATTTGGCCCATTATTCCACGACCATATATTCCTTATAACAATGCTCTTATCAAGCCCTGGTATAACTTAGAAATAGAAAAAGTAGATAAGATTGTGTGGGATCGATTCAATGGCTGTTACAGAGCTTTACAAACAAAAGATGGTAGTTAGTGGCTTACACAGATAGAGAGAATTTTGATAGCGGAGAAACAGAGAAACTTTTTCTTTGAACAAAGGAATTTGGAGATTCAACAAATATTTTTTAAGATTCTCCTTACCTCATCAACATCTAGGTCAATAACTCTTGCTAATTGGAAAAGTGAGCTTTTTTCAGGAACCAATACTACTCAGAAAGAACTTGGCAGTATTATTTATCATCTTCGGCCAAATGATCTAGTTAATTTCAGAATAAATGACGTTCATGCTTTACTTAAATTACTAAACATAAAAACAGGAAAGTTAGAAGAATTTCATACTGCTGAAATGATGCTCCAGAAAATAATTTCAATGTATCAACATCTACTTATTGATAATGAAAGACTACTTCTATTTTTTAAGAGACTAGAAGATACTGAGATTTAGTCTTTTTGAATGAGAAAATCGTATTCTGAACAAGAATAAAGCTCCCAGAATTCTTGCTTGTTTCGACGATCTTCATAAATACAAAAATCATTCCGAACAGGGGTGGTTCATGAAGTGTATATTAATACTACTTGTCTAACAGACTTTGTTGGTTGTCTTCCAGAAATATGTATTAAAGCCGACTCTGATCATTCAACTAGGTTTCAGACCATATTCCGATTCACTATTTGGAGCATATGGGAAGAAAGACATTATGTGAAGCTTTATCGGTCATATCAAATCTGGAAATTAAACAGACTTACAGAAGAACCCAGTTATGAACATACTATTATTTCTAAAATAAATTTTCATGAGGGACGAGAAAGAATTCTAGCAGCAAAGGAATTCTTCGCTGAAGTCCTACAATATGCTGATGAAAATTATAAAATTATTATGTCAGAAAATATCCTTCTGGTGGACAAAATAGAAAAAATCAAAGACGCTCAATATTTAGCCAGCTACAGCCATATTAAAAACTTTATTGATCATGTGCTTGGGAAGAATAGGAGAAACGGCTAAATTTGATTTCTGGCTAATGGAGTACGATGCAACAGACATGCATGTAAATGAAAACAGAGAAACAGATTAGAAGCCCGGTGGACCCTACTAATAATGAAGAGAAGAATCGATAAAGAAACTATTCGTAGAAGATATAAAGTGGGTCTAATAAAGACAAAGCAATCTAGAAAAAACTGAAAAAAGGATGTGCAAGGTATCATGTTGCACTCTTGCTATGGCGTGAGTGGTGCGACGGTTTCGTCTTACCTCCACTACCTCCATCTTTATCTCCATTACCTCACCTACTTTCTTCCCTTCATAATGAAGATTCCTCTCCATGAGTTAGACATATAACAGATATGATCATAATGAAGATTCCTCTCCATGATTTAGACATATAATAGATATGAAGGTACCGGTTTACTCTCACCGGAGATCCCAGTTCATGCTTGCTATAAATAAAGGCCATCTGCCTCTGCTGAGGAGGGAGGAGTGTTTGGAACTAGTTTTCTGGTGCTTGGCTTATATTTTCTGTTTGAGTGTCTCACTCTCACATGGTGTTTCCGAGTGTTTTCGAAGGCGACTTTGAGCGTTCCAGAAGTTCTTTTGTGAACTTGCTGGTTCCTGAGACAGATCGTCTGTACGGCGAATCTTACTTTGAGCAACAGTCGTTTTGAGCACCCCAGCAAGGAGCTTCTCACTACCAGAAAAAGTCAAATTAGCGACGTCTAAAAACGTCGCTAAATAACCAAAAATTGTCGCTAATTAGGTTTAGCGACGTAATTAGCGAAGTTTCAAAGCAGTCGGAAAATACCAAGTCGCTAAAACAAAAAACGTCGCTAAACGTCGCTATGCCGACATTTTTTAGCGACTTTAATGTGTCGCTAAATTTAGCGACGTTTTGCGACGCCAAGTCACTAAAAAGCGACGTTTAGAAAAGTCGCTAAACGTCGCTGATTAGCGACATCTATCGCGACGTTACACCGACGTCTTTAATGACCTGGCTATACTGCCATGTCAGCAATTGGCGACGTTTAGCGACGTAATTAGCGACGCCATTAGCGACGTCCTTAGCGACATTTTACTGCGTCGCTAAGTAGCGACATAATTAGCGATGTAAATTAACGTCGCTAAACGTCGCTAAACGTCGCTAATAACGTCGCTAATTTTAAAAAAAAAATAAAAAAAAATAATGTGCAGAAGCAAACATTGGTGATTCCCTGCAGTTTTACATCATCTTCATCATACACACCAACATGATTCAATCTAGTTAACTATATAATCCAATTAAATTAAAGACCACAAGAAGTATCAATCCAATTAAATGTGGATAACTATATAATCCAATTAAATTAACTAAAAAATTAAAGACCACAAGAAGCATCGTACATCATGTCTATTGTTGAAGTATCAATAATTCATAAATAATAATAAAAATAACTATACTACTACGGATCTGCAGGAGGCTGACCAGCGACGCGCTTGAAGGATAACAACTCCTCATACTCGTCCTGTGGAATCGACACCGATGTCGATGGAGAAGGCAGTGACGTCGGTGGAGGCCGTGCCCGCTCCAAGTATGCGAGTCGCTGGTTGTAAGAATCCAGGGTAGATAACAGCCTCGTACTGCTATCACCCATTGAATCCTGCATCCTCGTCAGGTTCTCGCCCATCGATAGCTGTGACGCATGCATCCTCGTCAGCTTCTCGCCCATCGATAGGTGTGACGCCTGCAGCTCCATGATGTTGCGATCATTGGAGGCTCTAATATCATTTGTCAATTCTCGTAGCTCGGTCATGCTGCGGTCGAGCATATCCAATCGTGCGATGAGCATCGGATCGTCCGCCTGCGGCTGGGACCGGGACTGGTCCTCCATACTTCGCAGCAAGTCGTCACGGAGAGATGCAATCTGACGGTCAACGGCCTCCTGGACGGCCTCCTGGACTCTGGCCGACGACTGCGAGGGCTGCGACTGCGAGGGGTGTGTGGAATGCACAGCTGTCGGGGAGGCCCTAGATGACTGCGTCGCAACCAGGGCGCCATAGGAGCCCGTACCGTAGTACGTACCCCTCTGGAGACCACCAGCTGCGGTCACCCACAGGTCATCCGTCGACGGAGATGGACCGGGCTGCGACGAAGCACCAGCCTCTCCAGGTGTAGGTGCACTAGCAGTCGCCCGCTCACGAAGCCTAAGATACTCGGCCTAGAAAAGGTTTGGAAACTCAATAATTGCCTAAGTTATATTAAAATAAACACAAAGTAAAGTAATACTTACATAGGTCTGTGAGGCCCTCTCATCAATGAGATTTCCGTCCTTGCGATGGGTGGCCAAGAAGACGGTCACCATGTTTGCATCCTCACCCCTCTGTACCTGTTAAAAATATATTTTTTATTAATAAACTTAAATATTTTTTCCAAGTACCATTTTATGGTACTTATATTAAAATAATATATTTTAAAAGAAAAAATATACCAAACGACGGAAATATTCCGTCATCGAAATCGAGCCACCACACCACTTGGCAGCATTCTGCCTAGCCGCCTTGGCCTTCTTAGACCTTTCCTTGTAGCTCGGATCGTCGAATCTAGCCCTCATCGCAGTCCACTGCTCAGGCGTGATCCAACCTTGGATCGGTTTTCCAGCACGATCACGAGCCTTCTGGTCATCCAGAGCATCTCGGATAAGCTTGGCGGCAACGGTAGGAAAGAGCCGCTCGATCAACTCGGCCCGGTGCGGAGGATAAAAATACGTTTGCTACAATAAATAATTCATTAAGTTAGCATCACGAATATGCATAAATTAGAAGATTTATTTAATATACTTTTACCTGGAAGTGCGCAAACCAGAACGCCTTCCTCTCCTCCGGAGCCTCAGAGTAGTTGATCCAAGGGCCACCGTAGTTGTTCCTCAAAAATTGGCCCAGGCGTCTCTGAACCGACGATGGACGATATCTATACAGAAATAATAATTTAGATTACTGAAAAAGTCAATATACGATGAATAAAGAGAGACACAAATATATACTAAACCATCTAATTAACTTACTTTGTACCGTCGGCCCAAATCTCTGTCCTCGTCTCCTCCGGTGGTGCGCATGGAGGATCTTGCTGATGCTGGGACAACGTCGGCACGACCTCCTCTACATGCTCATCTGTCTCCATGGTTCCGTCAGCAGGAGGAACGCTGGACGAGGGAGTACTATCACGCCTGGAACTACTCGTCCCAGGAGTGATGCCACGCAACGTCGTCGCAGTCGGAGATGTGACTGATCGATATACTGGAGTACTGGGCGACGATGATCCGGTACCAACAGTAGGCAGTACCGGAGTGGCACTCTGTCTACCTCGGGACCTGCCGAATCCTCCGCGTCGTCCTGTCATATCTGATAACAACATATGATGAATATAGAGAAACACAAATATATACTACATTCTACAGTCGAAATGTGATACATATCTCAAAGTATTATACAGTCAAAATATAATACATATATTCGTTAATGTCAACATCTACTTCTACATGCAATATTTACAGTCCAAATACAGTTACATTCTACATAGAATATTTTATATTTTCAATCATCTTCAGAAAATTTATCTTGTTCGCCTTCCTCGTCCTGCTCTTCCTCTTCCTCGTCTTCACTTTCATCTACTTCGTCGTCCTCTTCGAATAATTCTACATCTTCTACATTATTACTCGTGTAATGAGTAACTTCTGTTGAGTCCACATCTACAATATTTGTTACAAGAGGTAGATCGTCCTCCTGATAAGCTATTTCGTCAATGTCAAAGGTATTTCTAGCTTTAGTCTTGCATACTGCCCACCAATCCGACCTCGTTGTCCCCCGTCTAGGATAAGTTGTGAAGTACACGAGCTGAGCCTGACTTGATAGGACAAATGGTTCGTAGCCTTGATATCTACGCTTGTAGTTTATATCCACAAGGCCATGCTTGTCAATTTTCCAACCTTGATCTTGAATCGGATCGAACCATTCACACCTGAATAGCACGATATTAGCAGGTTCTGGGCCATAATTATATGTCAACTCCACAATCTCTCGTAAGATGCTAAAAAAATCATTGCCCGGATTGACGTCTTTGTAGTTTGTAGATTTGATACACAAACCACTATTTTTCGTGGAATCAAGATCCAGAAAGCTGTCTCTGATAGGAGCATTTGTTGACTTAAACCTGAACCCATTCACACAGAAACTTGGCCATATTTTTACGGCAGTAATTGGTCCCTTGGCTAGAGTCCTAATATATTCAGTCTCGGGTGATATTAGACGATCGACCTAAATACCAAAGTAGCGATAGTAAGTTATTTGTTTTGCAAGTGCAGAAATAAAAAGTAATTACCAAGCATCTTACATATACGCTCAACCAAGAAGAAAAATGGCATCTCATATCTTGTTCTACTTCTTCGTCTGTTATGTAGGGTCTAACCGACCTCAACTCATCATTATATGTGCTGAAAAACAATGAAGCAACTGCTGATTAGTAGCATAATAGTATCTTATACTATTACATTGAGATGATGTAAACGTGAACGTATTAATTACTTACCCCTCTAGCTTCTCCACTTCATCCTCGTCGCAATTGAGTAATATATACAATTGAGCAGCCCTTAGCTCATCGTCATTCAAATATCTCTTCTTCATTTTTCTCGAGGGCTTTCCGGATGCATTGAATACTTTGAGTATTGCATCATTAGATTCCTGATATGCGTCGTCGTTTCTGGGAGCTTTCGTCCTATTAGTAGCAACATGCGGTTTGAAATACGTCGAGCAAAAGTTTGTAATCTCCTCGAGAACATAAGCTTCACAAATAGAGCCTTCAACCCGTGCCTTATTTTTCACCTTTCTCTTTAGGTGATTTAGATGGCGCTCGAAGGGGTACATCCACCGATAACCGACAGGACCACCAACACGTGCCTCATAGGAAAGATGAATTGGCAAATGCTCCATAGAGTCGAAGAATCCAGGAGGAAACACCTTCTCGAGCTTACATAGTGTTACCGCAATGTCCCTCTCTTGCTTTTCTAGATGATCGACGAGCAACTTAGTACAACAAAGATCTCTGAAGAATATGCTCAGCTCTGTCAATGGGTCCCAAACGACCTGCGGTAAGAATTCCCGAAATGCAATCGGAATTAACCTCTCCATGAATACGTGACAATCGTGGCTCTTCATACCTACTAGTTTGTTCTCCTTGAGGTCGACGCATCTTTTCAAGTTCGACACGTACCCGTCTGGAAACTTGAGACCCTGAATCCACCTACAAAGTCTACCTTTATCCTCTTTATCCAGTGAGAAAACTGACTTAGGTTGCTTTAACTTTCCATTCCCCTCCTCTATCAAATGCAATGCAGGACGTCTACATATGTCTTCTAAGTCCAACCTGGCCTTCGGATTATCTTTCGTCTTCCCCTTTACATCCATTACAGTATTAATTATGTTATCAAACACATTCTTCTTGATATGCATGACATCAAGGTTATGTCTGATCAGATTGGTGCTCCAATATGGCAGATCCCAGAATATACTCCTCTTCGTCCAGTTATGGGTGCGACCAAATCCGTCACACTTGTACCCCTTAGCAGGCTCTTCGATAGCACTTGGTAAATCTTTTACCTCTTCCCATATCGTGCATCCGGGCCACCTTGGCGGTGGATTGGCCTTCTCCACAACTCCCGCACGAAAAGTATTCCGATTCCTCCGGTACGGATGATCCTTCGGCAAAAATTGTCGATGACAATCGAAGAAGTACGGTTTGCCTCCGTGTTTCAAACGGAAAGCCTGAGAACGGTCTATGCAATACGGACATGAGAGACGACCATGGGTGCTCCATCCCGATAACATTCCATAGGCCGGAAAGTCGTTGATGGTCCACATAAGTGCTGCCCTCATCTAAAAATTCTGCTTCCTAGAAACATCGTACGTGTTGGCACCTACTTCCCACAGCTGATTCAACTCATCTATCAAAGGCTGTAAATACACATCGATGTTCCTCTTCGGATTGTTCGGACCCGGGATAATAACGGTTAGGAACATATACGGAGTCTTCATGCACATCCAAGGCGGTAGATTGTACGGAGTGACGATCACAGGCCAACACGAATACTGGGAGCCCGAAAGTCCGAATGGGGTAAAACCGTCAGAGCAGAGCCCCAATCTGACATTACGTGCTTCCTCGGCAGAATGTGGATACTCTCGATCAAAGTGCTTCCATGCTTCTCCATCGGATGGATGATCCAATACTCCTTCGATCTGTTTTTGCCTGTGCCAACTCATGTTTTCTGCAGTCTCCTTAACCATAAACAACCGCTGCAACCGCGGCGTCAAAGGCAAGTAGTGCATCGAATCGGTAGGCTTCCTTGCACCGACAGACTTTCCTCTAACAGTGGCCTTGTAGCGATCAGCATAACAGTGGTCTTGTAGCGATCAGCACCACAGAATCTGCACGCATCTTCAACCTTGTCGTCTTTGTAGTACAACATGCACCCGTTGCGACATGCATCAATTTTCTCGTATCCCATCCAAAGCGATCTCACCATCCTCTTAGATCGATAGAAGTCTTTAGGCAACTTTGCACCCTCGGGCAAGATCTCTATAATCAAATCGAGCAATCGATTATAGCATTCTTGCGACATGTTAAAATCGGACTTGATGCTCAATAATCTTGTAACCACCTCCAACGGTGAATGATCCTCACAACCAGGATATAGTGGAGTCCTTGCATTCTCAAGCAACTCCATAAACTTTGCAGCATCGGCATTCGGTGCCTCCTCAGCTGCATCATAATTGTCCGGATTGAAACTCGGTCCCGCCGCATCATAATTGTCAGGATTGAAACTAGGCCCCGCCGCATCATAAACCATGTTCACCAACCCGTCGTCGTAAGCATCGTGGTCTTGGACATCCATATACGGCTCCACATAGGGCTCCGACTCCGATGCTAGAGATACAAGTTCTCCGTGCGCGGTCCACTGATAGTAATTCGGCGTAAAGCCCTTCGAGTATAAATGATACGTAACTTCCACTTCTGGATGATATTTCCTGTTGCGACATCTCACACACGGACACTTAATTTTGGTACCGTCCATGTACTGAGGGAACGCCTTGGCGAACTGTAGGAACTGCTGTACACCCTCAATGAATTTATCCCGCACACCGCACATGTCATCAGGATGACGGTTGTACATCCACGAACGATGACGCAGATAGTAATTCATATCCATTTCTAGATACTTCTGCAAAAATGACAGTATGTATCATATAAATCATTACATACAGTGGTTTATCACCTAGCTTCATAACTTAACCGTACTATAAAAATCATATCTGATATAATACATACTTTCATTTATCAAAGTCTAAAATAAGCAATATTCATGCTAACCCATCTTAAACCAACTAACCAATACCTGGACACTAAGCTAACTAAAACTAGTATACATAGCTCACTAAATGCAACTGAAAACGGATACTGATACAGTGGGACTTGTTGATACTTACTGATACATGGTTGCTGAAATGACACATTGCTGATGGTTTTCCTCTTCGGTTGCCTGCTCACTGTTGCAGACCTCCTTCTCACTGCCCACTACAAGGCTCGAGCATGCCATCCCGCTTATTCTAGATACCATCTTAATACACTCCTATCTAACATCTCTAAACATCACTAACCTACATATCTATATATACCCTATTAACACTTGACTTTATACCTTGCCTGCATTAACTCCTACAATTGCCTGTACTGATACCTCACACAGTCCCTGATACGTATCAGTGTATAAGTACTGATGACTGATACCAAACTGAAACTGAGATGCACTAAGGCATGCCTCTGCACTGCCTAGGGACTGCCCCCAAGCCTAACTGACAGGCACCATTTGGGTGCACTGCTGCAGTGCCCCATGCCAGAGCCCCAAGTCTGTGTCCATGTGATATTAGTGTCTGTGTCCATGTGATATTAGTGTCTGTCTGTGTCCATGTGATATTAGTGTCTGTGTCCATGTCAAAAAACTTAATCCTAACCCTAGGTCCTTATCAGTGTCTGTGTCAGTGTGTGTGTGTGTCGTATCGTGTCTGTGTCACCATATGTGTGTGTGTGTCGTGTCTGTGTCAGTATCACATGTGTTCTGAGAGAGAGAGAGAGAGAGAGAGAGAGAGAGAGAGTTAGGCTTTACCTAGAGCTCGAGGAAGAGGAGGGGGATGCCGGAGTAGCCGCGGGGGAGGTCGACGGAGCAGGCGCTCGACGGAGCGGGGGGGGCGGGGGAAATTTTGTTTCGTTTCGAAATTTCAACACATGGGAAAAAACGAAACCGAGCCCTAATTAACCAAATTTTAGCGACGTTTAGCGACGTCAAATAAGGACGTCGCTAAATTAAATTATAGCGACGTTACGGTCGTCGCTAAACACGTTGCTAAATATTTCTAATATAAACGTCGCTATTTGCGTCGCTAAACGTCGCTAACTTAGATATATTAGCGACGTTTAGCGACCAAAATTGAACTTATAGCGACTAATCTTATAAAAACTGAACATAAGTCGCTAAACGTCGTTAAATGTCGCCAATTAGCGACGTCTACCGACGTTTTACATGGAGTCGCTAAATTAGCGACGTTTTTACCTGGAGTCGCTAAAAAATGTCGCTAATCCCGCTTATTCTAGTAGTGTCTCTTCAGTTTTTTTTTTGCTTCGTTCTTTCTCACTGTAGCGTCTGCGAATGTAAAAAGAATGTTTTACTTGTTGCTTGTTGTAATCTTTATTTTTTTTTCGGAGCCATTTTGTGACATGTTCTTGGTTCGTGCTTCGTTGAAATCGAGAAATATCAGATGAGAAACTCTTGTGTGAATCTCTGATCTCGACGACAATTTGGATTACAGTAGAGAGCGGACTTTCGGATCTCGCTAGCAGCTCTGCTATGGCCCGCGTTCTACCATATTTGATCCATCTCGGGAGATAACATTTGCTTTCCACTCCTTAATTCTTTTGAATTACCTGTAAAAGTCTTCAAAATGTTTATATGAGTGCTTTCAACCCGTTTTAAAATGTAATATTATATTAGTTTGTGTCACTGTATTGTTCCGTCAAATGAGGCCTACCTAGTTAGCCATCCGCAGCCACCGATAGAAATTTTGGACTCCGGTGTATAAATTCAAGTTGATGGCAAGACATACTTTCGAACATGAAAATTATATGTTCATACATTATAGATGGAGTCTAAAAAATCCACTACAGACGCACATAGTTGTCATATATCATAGTAGCATCATACTTTACGTACATGACATTAAACCACAGACACCTGACAGTCTAAAAAGAATTAGTGTTAGGAGTTTCATGGAAGTATAGTCATGATTAACTATTTATACTGCACAAGCAACAGTGTGCATGCAGTAATAGCAAAGACTTCTACTGTAAGCAAGGTTAACAGTATCATAAACAGTATCGGAAAATTCCTGTGAGTATCCCTAGTATCGCCAGTTTCGGATTGGAGTATCAAATTTTTTGGTATCGAAAAACAAATAATTGTTAATAAACTATTACATTTTAGTAAATATATTTCATACATTTAAGTATAATTTTAAGTATTTCAGTGTTGTTATTAGTAGTTTTAAAATTGAATGAATAGTACACCCTTGCGGATTGGTTTACATGCAATACATAATTTTTTTTTTCTTTTACATGCTTTTACACCGCTGTTGATTGGTCTTTTTTCCGTTCAATTTTTTTTTTTTTTGCCCAATGATCGAAAAAGAGATCCCCATTGTCGGTACGGACAGTATCGGATATCAGTCGGTATCAGATCGGGACATGCCAAACCGTATTGGTATCGGACGTATCAGATCGGTATTGGTCGATACTGCAGAGTATGATATAAAGGGAGGGTTAACTTAAATGGGATTCAGATAAGTAAACAAGGTTTAGCCAGAAGTCTGAACCACACACCTCTATGATGGATGACTGATCTATACACTTAAAAAGATGTACAATGGAGATATGATATGCCAGATTAAGCTTACGAAAACATTGACTATTATCAGGTACCTGTTAAGTAAGATGGGATGGTCACTGTATAATCATTCAATGAGAAGGAAATATCTATATGAACCCTATCTGTCAATGTGAGTTTTACGACTGCTAGTTCGTGGTTTCGATGGCCGTGATGTAATTCATAGGTGCATCATGTAGAAGTACTCCCATGGAAATGGAGAATACAACATTGATTATGATGCATCTGGGAGCTGTAGCATGAATGGATTAAAGTAATGAAGCCAAAGTGCTCAGAAAGACAATTTACGGATAAACCATACGAGTATAATACTTGTTAACTGAGATGGTGATGAGGCAATGCATAGTTATTCGCTGAGATGAAAAACATATATAAACCCTATCTCACATTTTGTTTTTTTTGTTTTTTTTGTTTTTTAATATATATATATATATATATATATTGGAAGAGATAATTATCTATGATTGTTTCCACTAGGGTACGAACATCGCCCACTCGAGTCTTATGCCTCCACACTAGCCACTTGAGCTAGAGGTCATTGGTTTTATAAATGCTAAGGACATGGTTCGAATTCTGTATCTTCCCTATAATCTATACCATACCCAACCGTTAGGCCCCTCATATATATATATATATATATATATATGGTGCGGTGAGGTGCAGGTGCGGACCTTCGGGCAAAGATGTGGAACCTTTGGGCTGAATTTGTAGGCCTTTGGGCCAGAGATCTGTAACACAGTTACCTTGTTCCAAATATATATATATATATATGTATATATATATATATATATATATCACCAAATGAGTTACACAACTAGCAAAAGTCATGGTCTGAATAACTTCACAACTAATGTACTAGATCAGTTGCTTCGCTATTGTGGTTGATAGGTGCATCATGTTGAAGGATTACCATGGAAATGACAGATTCCACCTTATATAGATATTATAGAAAGCGTTCTATGAAAGGACAGAAGCGATGGACAAAGTGCTCAACAATTGACAAGCATGTTGAGGATATGGACTTCATTGTATAGGGTTTCCTAGTATTTTTTGTATCTTTGAAAATAAGCTATGTAATTGTATGCATGCTAGGATGATCCTCCTATACCTACTAAACCTTCATTGATTAGTTCACAGACATCCTTAGGTTCTCTTTGTATTGGATGCTCTACCTTTGCAGTATTTGTTTGTTGATTCTATTTTTTATCCCACCTTACCTTTTGCCAAATTGGCTTCGAAAATAGGGGGAACTACGTTGCACAAGTACAGACAAGACACGACACAATATGGACACGGCAAGATGGAGAAGGAAGAGTGGCATGCCAATATTTATTTTTATGTGATCGTGCCTAATCAGCTATACATGTGTAACATGGAGAAAGCGCTAAATTTGGACCCAAGTGCTTCGTAGATTGATTCAATGTTTTGATCGCGAAAAGCATATATTAAAACCGAATGAAAGAGACAAACCACATGTCTTGACTCCAATTTCTCTGAAATATTCATCATGGTAGCAACGTTCGATAGGCTGAAGGGGTGTTGACCATCCTGAATCTTGAAAGACAACATTGAAGAAGCTAGACCACTTCCATACGAGAACATCACGATTCGCTGACCACCCTGTTCATGATTGCAAATAAGTATATTGTTAGAAAAGAAAACTATTTAAAATAATAATAACCAGCCACATCAAAGAATGTAAGTTCACCAGTGTGCTATGTTTGTTATGGAGAACTGATACGAAAGCTGCATAAAGGGATGCTGTATACATGTTCCCCACATGTTTTGGAACCAAAGTAGTAGGTTGAACCTTTTCATTATACAAGTGCTTTGCAACTTGTTGAGAAACCTATGAAATATGTATAAATGACCGATCAGGATAAGAATCTTCCAATAGAAATAGCTAAAGCTGCATCGTTAAAATTCACTTCCTTTTCAAGTTCACGACTTTGATAACTTTCATCACCGGACAAGGTTAAAAATGGCTCTAGCTTCTCTCTCACTTCCTTCTCAATATAGCTAAAGAAATGATACAGAAGTTGGGTTAATTGTTAAGTGGGTATTAATTACTGAAAGA
Source organism: Iris macrosiphon (assembly GCA_036927795.1). Lineage (NCBI taxonomy): Eukaryota > Viridiplantae > Streptophyta > Magnoliopsida > Asparagales > Iridaceae > Iris > Iris macrosiphon. The sequence continues at coordinate 27,152,316 of JAYESA010000014.1, read as the reverse complement.
AGCAATGCCTGCACAAAGAATCTAGAGGAAAATCAAAACATTTTGCTGATTGACGTCCTTACACCCAGGGGCGGAGGCAGGATTTCATAATAGGGTGGGCTAGCTAATAATTACTTAAGGTCCTAAAAATTTATGTCAAAAATTCGACAAAGTTTTTTTTGTAAATTCGATGATTCGAAATCTATCATAGACAATAAACTTAAGAAATGGTGCTCCACTTAGAAATAACTTGCTAGTTTGACTGATAATCTTTTATTGAACCATCTCATAACCGCACATGTTAATTTTCTTGAACCAGTTAGGGGTGCATCAAGTGTCATAGACACGTAGAAAAACTTTTAATAACAAAAGTGCTGGTTAGCGCATTTTTTACTTCCTACATCTGTATTAGATCTAAAAAAATTTGAAACTTATTATGACTTATAGAGACTTGATATGCAACAAAGAACTCTTTAATTAGCAGGCACAATTAAAACAAAATTTTTGAAAGCCAGACCATACAATTAGTGTAGATCTAAATTCTTAGACATATTACACTATTAAGCAACACAAATATCTTTACAATAAGAAATTTTCAAACACAAACTAGATGTTGTCATATAAGAAAATATCTGTTAAAAGAACCCTAACAGAGATGACCAATATGATGCTTAAAAGTTTGACACATGGAGTCTCCAATCTATTAAAACGAACAAAAATTTGTAAGATGCTGGAAAGCATAAACGGATAAAAATCATACATTAGAAAGAATATATTGCATATAAGAATACAATCTGATTATGGGAATGAAATGGACCTTTGCAACATACATTGACATATAACTATCATAATATATTATAAAGTCATCCAGGATGGAATTCTAACTACTAATGGGAACTACTAACGGCAATACACAAGGAAAAATGAATTAAGATCAAAATAATTAAACAACAAAAAATTAGGATTATGATTTTAAAAAAAAATAGGGGTTAGTTAGGATTTTACCAGAGGTCCAGAGGAGATGAAGAAGCTGAAGTCTGAAGAGCCAAGAGGGAGATTGGGAGAGGCTAGAGTCGATATCGAGAGCAGAAGGAGCTGCGTCGCTGCAGCCTGGCAGTCGGGCTGGAAAGGGAAGCACCAGCTGGCCCGATGCTGCCCTACAGCCGAGATTCTGGAAGTCGGAACGACGGGACTCGATCACTCGGGATCGGGATATTGCCGTGTTGGAGAACACTGAAGAGAGAAGAGGGAGTCTGGAAAGGGAGAAAGAGAGATGGAGTCTTGGATTGGAGAGATCGGGTCCTAGTTGCTCACTTTAAAATTTTGTTTTGAACATACAGTTGTTATTTGCTAACTTAAACATCCGGTTGGATTTTTTTGTACAGTTGCACTGGACTGACTTCATTGTACCAGGCTGACTACTTTATATATAAAAAAAATTATTAGCTTTATTTTTTCTTGCACTGGGCTGTAGCCCAGTGCAGACATAGTGTCCCTCCGCCCCTGCTTACACCATCACAAGTGGACAAAAGATGGAAGACGAAACATTTCGAACAGCATTACAAATATACAAGAACGATGCGTATGTTAATCGTTATAGAACTGCTCCCAGAATTATATAGTAATAATGTGTGTAGGCAGGGGAGAGACCAGAAAGTGTCTACAACAATGCCTGTACATTCATAGATAAGTTTGAATCAAGGTTCAAAGTATCGGCCGATACCGATACGTATCGGCCGTATCGGATCGGATCTCAGCACTGCCGATCCGATACTCTAGAAAATTATCGGTATCGGCCGATATCTGTGGAAAATGTATCGTATCGGACTGTATCGGTCCGATACGAGCCGATACGGACCGATACGAGCCGATACGAACCTATAACAAACTGCAGCATGGTATACAAATCCTCTCCGACCAAAAACAAAAGCACATCAAATCCTCAAATCAACATCAAATAAAGCAAATTATGCTTTGCAGACGTCAAATCCAATAATCGAAAAAAAATAACAGTGCAATAAAAACTTGTATAAATAGTCCATCATTTGTCTACAATGAACACACAACAAACCCTAATTTACAGAGAGATTAGAAGAAGTTCAGAAATTTACCTTTTTCAGGTAACCAAATTCTCCTTCGCTGTGGAGATCACCCAGTCGACCTCGTCCTTGGCCTCCTCCGCCGCCTCCACCGCGGCTCGAGAAGTTGTCCTCCACCTCCGTCCTTGGCTCGAGCGGTGGAGGCGTGACACGGCGAGTGGAGGCGAGTGGAGGCGTTCCCCAGCGAGTGGAGGCGGAGAGAGAGGCGAGTGGAGGCAGAGAGAGAAACTCCCGGGGAGAGAGAAACATTCGGGAGAAAATGAATGTTTCTCTCTCCTGTTGTTTTGTTTACGATTTAAAAAAAAATTGCCACGTCAGCATCCATAAAACAAACATAAACCAATCTCCACCGTCCAATATGCCACGTCACCGATCCACCACTCAGATCCATGCTACGTCAGCATCCTAAAAACACAAATCAACCAATCTCCACCGTCCAATATGCCACGTCACCGATTCACAGATCAGAACTTTTTCACGTCAGCATCCTAAAAAAACACCTAAATTAATCTCAACCGTCCATTTTGCCACGTCACCGATCCACCGCTCAGATCCAACGGTTGTGGATCTTTGGGGGAAAAAAAATTCTCAACGTTGGATTCGAACCCATGACCCGCTATTTTAGTGTCATCCCACTAGCCAGAAAGCCAATGGAACATGGATGTTTAAGTTGGCATGTATATAGTATTTAAGGAGGCAACTTATATATATATATATATATATATATATATATATATATATATATATATATATATATATATATATATATATATATATATATAGTATATTCTTTTGTACATATACACTAATATATATATATTCTGACTTTTTTTTATTTATAAAACTAATATATATATATATATATATATATATATATATATATATATATATATATATATATATATATATATATATATAAAATTGTATATATATATATATATATATAATTGTATATATATAATTGTATATATATATATATATATATATATATATATTGTATCAATTTCATATATATTGTATCTAAATATGTTATATATACATAAACTATATACTATATATACATATACATATATATATATATATATATATATATATATATATATATATATATATATATATATATATATATATATATATATATATATATATATAGTACCTATATATTGTATCAATTTCATATATATTGTATCTAAATATATTATATATACATAAACTATATACTATATATACATATGCATATATATTGTACATATATGCATCAAATACTATATCTAACTATTTATTATTGTATATATATTATATATTATTGTTATCTATTTAACTTTTTATTATTGTAATATTTTTTGCTGTATATATATACTATATATCAATATTTATTATTGTACAATATGTTAATAAAATTATTATTGCATCTAACATTTTTATACGTTTTTATTACTGCATGTAACATTTTTTTTTATTGTATGTAACGTTATATCATTTCAGGATTACTTAATGGCACCAAAAAGTCGTACGCCGGAGGAAATGGATGCTGGTTGGAAACATGAAAAATGTGTCAATCCTAATAATAAGAGGAGGGTGGAATGCAATTATTGTAGCAAAATAATGGACGGAGGGGTTACTCGGCTGAAACAACACTTAGCGGGTATTACAGGAAACGTAGGATCGTGTCCTGATGTACCAATTGCTATAAAAAAAAGATATATTGTTGCTTGTTGAGGGTAAAAAAAGGATAAAATAATGGCGAATCAAAAAAAAACAATGGGTAGATGAAGAGTTGACAAGGATAGCTCGAGTAGATTTCTCCTCAGAAGAAGATATTGAGGACTTCACGGAACTTAGAAGGGACATGAGTGAAAGTAGGAGAGAACATGCAGATGAGTAATGGGGTAGACGTTGGAGTGTCGGGGACAGAAAAACAGGGTCAAGCAGGGGTCCGACGTTAGGTGGCCGATCAAAGTTAGTCGCATATCGTGGGGAGGAGGTAAAAAATATTCCAGAGATAGAAGTAAGGAGTATGGACCCTTATGTCCTAAAAAAACAAGGGGCAATGCAACCCAAAATAAAGGGTGCAATTAAGGGGATAAAGAATGCAAAAAATCATATAGGAAGATTTATATCAAAATTCTTTATATACAATAATATATCGTTCAATGCTGCTAAAAGTCCACACTATCAACCAATGATAGATGCCATAGCAGCTTCCGGGGGTGGAGTAAAGGGTCCAACTCCTTATGAGATTTCAAATACTTATTTAGATATGGAAATAAGTGACATGGAGGAGTACCTAAAATCATTTCATAGGTATTGGGATGAGTATGGATGTACCATTATGTGCGATGGATGGAGTATACAGAACAGAAAATGCATCATTAACTTTCTTGTGTATTCTCCACAAGAAACGATATTTCTTAAATCTGTAGATGCCTCTGACAAATACAAAGATAGTAAATACATATTTGGACTGATGAATGAAGTTGCGGAACAAATTGGAGAAAATAGGGTCGTCCAAATAATTACTGACAATGGCTCTAACTACAAGAAGGCGGGAATGAGGTTAATGGAGGTGAGAATGAACTTATACTGAATTTTTATTATTATAAATATATTTGTATATCTATAATTTATTATTGTAAATATAGCTTCATTCTAAATAAATATGTATATTTTTATGCAGGTAAGAAATAAATTATATTGGACTCCATGTGCAGCACATTGCATAGATCTCACGTTGAAGGATATAGCCAATGATCCATATATTAAGCCACTAATACGGAAGTCTCAAGATATGACTTGTTTCATATATAATCATGGTTGGGCTCTTAGCATCATGAGGACTGAGACTCAGAATGGAGAATTGGTTAGACCAGCCATCACTAGGTGTAAACACCCAAAATTTTGAGAATAATTTTCTAATGAGTTATTCCGAATCTTTGGTTTTTCTGGAAATTAAAACGAAGGTGATTATGATTTAAAGAATTTTAAGTGTGGCTAAATGGTGTTAAATTATTCTGGAAATAATAGAATAAGATGCACAATAGAAAACCGAACCTACGGTATTTTTCGGTGAATTATTTGGACCCCGGAAACGAGTTTTAAGCTTAAAGAGCTATTGGGTTGATTGAACCGAACCGATCCAAACCAACCCGACCCGAAACCCAGAGGAAGCCCAACCTGAACCCTAATGGCCGGATTACTGTAGCCTATTTAAAACCTTAACCTAGGTTTCCATGAACCCCCGCCGCCGAGACTTCCGAGAACCTCGCCGTCGACGCCACATTCCTCCCCTTAACTCCGACCCGCCCCTCTGACCTAGAGCCGCCGTGTCCCCCAGATTCCTCCCACAGCCCCGTCGTCGAACCCCTCGACGCCTTCCTCCCACAGCCCCATCGTCGAACCCCTCGACGCCTTCCTCCCACAGCCCCATCGTCGAACCCCTCGACGCCTTCCTCCCACATCCCATCGTCGACCCTAGGCCCTCCACCTCACAGCGACTCCACCACCGCCCCAGCGACACGCCGTCGTCGACCTGCCCGATTCATCGCCGCTCGACCACCCATCCAGCCCCGAGACCCCGCTGAACCTCCGTGCGACCCGACAACAGCCCCAAGTCGCTGCCAACCTCCCCGTAGCCATCAAGATCTCCTCTCCGCCGATCGACCAGGACGCTAGCAACGGACACAGACAGGAGCTCGATCCGGACACGGTGACCAGGACTCGGCTCGCGTCAATTTGGATTTCGGACACTCAGAATTCAGAACTCACGAAGCCCTGTTCAGGTACCGGTTTCTCCCTCATCGTAACACCGTTTTCAATTCCGTCAGTTGCTATGTGTAGAATGTATAACCCTCTCGGTGTCCGTGTAACTCGCTCGGTGCATCGCGTCCTGTGGTGATCGTGCACCGCGATCCAAAAACAGGAAAAACAATACCCCGTTTTACCCCGGAATTGAGTGCGCCCCGCCAAATGGGACGATTTGGTCGCACGTGGTCTTTACCAAACGTGCGCGTCGTTGATACGGTCGTGTTGGATTTTGCAGAAGTCGATTCGGAGGTGCGTGCACCCCGGAATCAACGCGTATCCGCCGACGACACCCCGTATCCGATCTTTCTGGAATACGCTGTAACGTCATGTACACACGTCGGATCGAGACGAAACTTGCGCCATCGGACTCATAGTAATACGCTGGTCCTGTGACCCAAGTTTGGTCTGATTCTGAGAACATTGACAAAATCGCGTATCGTGGGCCCACAGGCTCCACTTGACGGGCGATTTTGTGATCGGCTCATCGGAATCCAATTCTGAAAGTTCCGTTGGGTTCGTATCATCGTTCCTGACTTGTAGACACTGAGTTTGAGAAATTTGGAGACCTTTGACCCTGACCTATTTTTTGGTGCAAAGTGGCCCACATGTGGACCCTACTTTGGCCCAAAAATGACCTTTTTGTCCCTGTATCCAAATTGGACGTAAGGACAGGTATTTCTAGCAGTTTGATACCTTCTGAGACTGTTGGTGATGTTTATTACAGCTTTTGGAGTAGCACCTACCGGACCCACTGATACAGGGACAGTTGTTGATACCCAGACATCAGGCAAGTGTACCTTGCCAAACTTTGCAGTCTTTATATATATTTTTCCTTGCTCTATTATATTTCTGTGCATACTTAACCTAGGACCGTGTGAAGTACTTAGCGTCCGATTATCAGTCGGGTGCCAACACTGTACGCAGTGTTGGGTACTGTCATCTAGAGATGGACATACGTGACACTTTATATTCTCGTACTTGTCTTACCAAGTACACTATGACCCAGGACACTTGACACTATTCATGAGACAGGATTTTCCCGAGATATTCGTGGTAATTCTGTATAGGATACAGGACATGGACATTAGATGCTTAGATATAGTATGACTGGTTGCATTAGCTATGATCCCGCTTGACATGGACATGAGACGTTGTGGTCATGATATGCGTGGTTACATGGGGTGGGGAGAGACACACAGGCTACAGGCTGTTCCATATATATATACATCCACTATTATTGAGAGGTCGTAGACTCTCGGAGCAGAGCTAGACCCACTACCGGTTATTACCACTACCGGCTCCCCGACACAGAGCTTGTAGTGGCCCAGCCTGAGTACTCGTGCTGCTCTCACTTGCATTTTCACATAGATGGTTATATAGCTTACCCTATTATTCTCATTATTTGCTGCACTGCTTATATTTTGGCTTATATATTTTCTGTACCTTGCTATGTCCCCTGAGGACCTGGATATGGATTATGTCCCCAGGATTTGAGGACGAGATCTACCCCGAGATATACGGGACCGGAGCAGGAGCTGAACCAGGAGTTGTACCGCCATCCGAGAACGAGGTATTAGCCGAGGACTTCTCCTGAGCATCCATGTTTCATGCTCAGTATTTATTATTTATTTCAGTCATTTACTTTCTATTCTGTTGAACCAATATATTAGATATTTATCGGGTTATTTCCCCGAAGTACTTGGTTGAGACTTGCTGATGATTTACATTCCTTATTATTTTGTGGATCATATTTTATATCTGGTGTGGATGAGATTAGTTGTGCCATGTTGTCGTAGATTTGTTATTTTACAGCTTAAGTATGCCCTGATGGATCCATTAAATTGGGTTTGTCCATCGGTGCGTACTGCTGGCCATTGACGCGCGTCCGGTCCCTCGGTATTTTGGGACTGGGGCGTGACATAGTTTTTATGGTGGCCCATGCAGGTCTACGACAAAATTGTTCGGTTTTAACTTAGGGACCGAACCAGCCTGCCCTAAGAATAGGATAAGTTATAGGATCTCATCCATTATTTAACCTATTGTTGAACTCTATATCGAACTCGAAATTGTTACTTGAACTGCATCCTGTATTGATTTCTCTGTGCGTTCTTACAGTTTATCTTTTGGTTGCAGAGAAATGGATCCCAGGAACGGAGACGAGATTCCATTGGATACGCCACACGATGCTATGGTTACTTATACAGACGGAGTGACCCCAGGGGATGGAGGACAAGCATCGCAGAGCGATCAAACCGGTCAGCCTAATCCAAGGTTCCGGAGAGATGACATCCCACCTCCACCACAGTTCACTCCCCAGATGCCAGTTTTTCTGCCCGGACAAGCCATGGACGGGCAACAGATGTTCCAGATGATGTATGCCCTGATGCAGACCCAACAACAGATTCAGCAAGAGGCCCATCGCCAGGAGGCAGAGTATCTGAGAACCAGCCTGGTATCCGCATTGGAGCAGGCAAATCCACCAAAGAGGCGAACATCGACGGGATCTATCACCGATTTCCGTCATCTCAAGCCTTGTACATTTTCTGGCAAAGAGGGGCCAACAGAAGTTCATGAATGGCTCACAAACATACAGCATCATTTGGAAGCCGCTGAACTTCCAAGAGAGAAGTGGATGACTGCAGTCAGAATGCAGTTAACTGATAATGCGCATCACTGGTGGTTAGCGGAAGAAAGGAGGCTCGGACAGGACCGAGTCACTTGGGAAGAGTTCTCCAGGCTCTTCCAAGAGATGTACATTCCGGCAGTTGCACGATCAGAGCTCAGAGACAAGTTCAACCGCCTCATCCAAGGCAGTATGACAGTGGAGGAATACAATACAGAGTTTATACGCCTAGGTCGCTTCGCTCCGACATTGATCTCGACAGAGGAAGAAAAAGCTGAAAAGTTCTTTGATGGACTGAAGTTCGAGCTTCAGAGATTAATTGGCTCAGTCGTACCTACGTCTTATACTGAGGTCCTTGCAGCAGCACGACGCATGGAGCGCGTCACTAGAAGGGAATCGAATCTGAAGAGGCCAAACCCATCCGCACTATCCAAGACAGCACCAGGAGATTTTGCGAAACGATTCCAGAGGAGTATACCGGAGAGACCAGCAAATAGGGACAGACCTCTTCCTACTTGTCACCACTGCGGCAAAGTAGGACACATTGAGAAGGAATGCAGACGTAAGTTGGGACTATGTCTGAGCTGCGGATCCAACCAGCACTTTTCTAGGGACTGTTCTGAACGCAGAGACGGAGCACAGAGACTAGCTTTACCTGTACTACGACCAGCTATAGGAGCAGTAGGAGCACAGCAGACAGGAGCTGGAGGAGTCAGACCACCAGCTACAGGAAGCTACCAGCAGAGACCACTACTGGCACCATAGGCAGCCCTATTTTAGCAACAGCAGCAGCAGAGAGGACCAGCTCAAGGTCGAGGCCAGGCATTCACCCTAGCTGTTGAACAGGAGGCTACAGCAGGCGAAGTCATCGCAGGTACTATTTTAGTAGCTTCATTACCAGCTGTAGCATTATTTGATTCTGGAGCATCGCATTCATTTTTAGCAGCTAGCTTTGTTGCCACCCATAGAGTAGCTACTGCACCCCTCCCGAAGATGAAGAGGATTCTTACGGGAGGTGGAATTATTCCGGTTAGTGACGTCTGTAGATCATGTTCAGTAGTAGTTTGTGGTCGAGAAATGCGAGCCCAATTTCTGATATTTTTGATGCCTGACTATGATGTCGTACTTGGTATGGACTGGTTAAGTCAGTATCATGCGACCCTTGATTGTCGGCGTGGAAGGGTTATATTTAGACCGCCTGGACATTCAGAATTTGAGTTTCTTCGAGGAGCAGTAGAGCAAGGAGTTCAGCCTACTCTTAGGGTATTATCTGTAGAAGAGGAGACAGGTTACCCAAGAGTCATCTCAGAATTTGTGGATATATTTCCCGATGATCTTCCAGGTTTACCGCCTGATCGGGAAATAGAATTCACAATAGACCTAACTCCAGGAGCAGAGCCTATCACTTCATCAGTATATCGGCTGGCACCTAAGGAGTTAGTGGAATTGAAAGAGCAGGTGGATGATCTTCTGGAGAAGGGTTTCATTCGGCCCAGTGTTTCACCTTGGGGAGCACCCATATTATTTGTGCCAAAGAAGGATGGAACAGTGCGATTGTGCATTGATTACAGGGCACTAAATGCTGTGACCATCAAGAACAGGTATCCCTTGCCACGCATTGATGATCTATTCAATCAATTGAGTGGTGCAAGGGTATTCTCGAAGATTGACCTTCGATCCGACTATCATCAGATCAAAGTAAGGAAGGAAGACATACCGAAGACAGCTTTCAGGACCAAGTATGGACATTATGAGTTCTTGGTGATGCCGTTTGGTTTAACCAACGCGCCAGCAGTGTTTATGAGCTTAATAAACAGAGTCTTCCATCAGTTCTTGGATAAATTCGTGGTGGTGTTCATTGACGACATCCTCATATATTCCAAGAGCCACGAAGAGCACGAGGAGCATCTCAGAATCGTGTTGGAGACCTTGAGACAGGAGAAGTTATACGCCAAACTCAGTAAGTGTGAGTTCTGTATGGACAAAGTACCTTTCCTGGGACATATCATATCAGGAGAAGGACTTTCAGTGGATCCAGAGAAAGTTGCGGCGATAGAGACTTGGCCTACACCCACGTCAGTTGCAGAAGTGAGAAGTTTTCTCGGACTTGCGGGATATTACCGAAGGTTTGTAGAAAATTTCTCGAGGATTGCAGAACCGATGACGAAACTGACACGTAAGGATCAGGAGTTTATATGGACAGAAGACTGCCAAAAGGCCTTCGAAGAACTGAAAAGAAGATTAACAACAGCCCCTGTCTTGACTATTCCTTCAGGGTCAGGAGGTTTTGTTGTTTACAGCGATGCATCAGGCAGTGGACTAGGATGTGTTTTGATGCAACATGGCAAAGTCATTGCTTATGCGTCGAGACAGTTGAAAGTCCACGAAAAGAACTACCCAACACATGATCTGGAACTAGCAGCAGTTATATTTGCATTAAAGATTTGGAGGCACTACCTTTATGGAGAGAAAGTAGACATCTTTACAGATCACAAGAGTCTGAAATATGTATATACTCAGAAGGAGCTTAACATGAGACAGAGGCGCTGGCTGGAATTGATGGTAGATTTTGACATAGATCTGTAGTATCATCCGGGAAAGGCGAATGTTGTTGCAGATGCGCTCAGCAGGAAGCCTACAGCTTATTTCTTGACGATGCAGCCCGAGTTATTGAGAGATCTACAGGAGCTTCAAATAGAAGTTGTCTTACCAGGACAGAGTGGCTTGATGGCTAACCTTGAGATTCAGTCATCACTCGTGGAGAAGATTAAGGAGGCATTGCCCACCGATGCTAGATTCAGAAGGTTGAAAGAGAGGACAGAAGCGGGTATGCAGACAGGACTCCGCATTCACGAAGACGGGACATTGAGGTTTGAAAATCGTCTCTATGTTCCAAATGGAGAATTGAGACAGGAGTTAATGACGGAAGCACATAGCTCTATATACTCTGTTCACCCAGGAGGAACCAAGATGTACCGAGACTTGAGACAGTATTACTGGTGGCACGGAATGAAAAGAGAGATTGCAAGATTTGTGGCCAAATGCTTAGTATGTCAGCAAGTAAAGGCCGAGCATCAGAGGACTGCAGGCATGTTACAGCCGCTTCCGATACCAGAATGGAAGTGGGAACACATCACGATGGATTTTGTCACAGGATTTCCGAAGAGCCCCAGCGGAAGAGACGCAGTATGGGTTATAGTGGATCGACTCACTAAATCGGCACACTTCTTGCCATTTAGAGTTGGACAGTCCACAGAGGTACTAGCTGACATGTATATGTGACAAATTGTCAAACTACATGGAGTGCCTGTTAGTATTGTATCGGATCGAGATTCGAGATTTACCTCTCATTTCTGGAGGAGCATGCAAGAGAGTCTGGGCACCAGACTCAAATTCAGCACGGCATACCACCCACAGACAGATGGCCAATCGGAGCGCACCATTCAAATATTGGAGGACATGTTACGATCATGTATGCTAGAATTTGGAGGATCTTGGAAAGATCATTTACATTTAGTGGAGTTCTCCTACAACAACAGTTATCAGGCCAGCATCCAGATGGCACCATTTGAAGCTTTATACGGAAGGAAGTACAGATCGCCTATATGTTGGAGTGACGTTGGTGAACGTCAAATACTGGGTCCAGAAGTGGTAACGCAGACAGTGGAAAAGGTGAAGCAGATTCAGAATCATCTACGAGCAGCTCAGGACCGACAGAAGCATTGGGCGGATACGCACAGGCGTCCCCTAGAGTTCAAAGAAGGAGATCACGTGTTCTTGAGGATTTCGCCCACTCGTGGTACTATCAGATTCGGAAGCAAAGGCAAGTTGAGCCCAAGGTATATTGGACCATTTGATATTCTAGAGCGCGTTGGTGAGGTGGCTTATCGTCTGGCATTACCTCCATCCTTAGAAGGAGTGCATGACGTATTCCACGTCTCACAACTGCGAAGGTACGTGACCGACCCAAGTCACGTAGTCGATCATTCAGAGATCGCAGTAGGCCCGAGCTTGAGATATGAAGAACAACCAGTTGGCATCCTCGACGTCAGTGAGAAGACATTGCGGGGACAGACAATCAGACTGGTCCGTGTAACTTGGAAACATCATTCCCCTGGCGAATCGACTAGGGAACGAGAAGATAATATGCGCCAGCGTTACCCCCACCTGTTCGAAGATACAGTTGAAAATTTAGCAACCTTGTAATTTCATAATTCTTTAGTAGCTATTATTTGATTGCGAGGACGCAATCCTTTTAAGGAGGGAAGATTGTAAACACCCAAAATTTTGAGAATAATTTTCTAATGAGTTATTCCGAATCTTTGGTTTTTTTGGAAATTAAAACGAAGGTGATTGTGATTTAAAGAATTTTAAGTGTGGCTAAATGGTGTTAAATTATTCTGGAAATAATAGAATAAGATGCACAATAGAAAACTGGACCTACGGTATTTTTCGGTGAATTATTTGGACCCCGAAAACGAGTTTTAAGCTTAAAGAGCTATTGGGTTGATTGAACCGAACCGATCCAAACCAACCCGACCCGAAACCCAGAGGAAGCCCAACCTGAACCCTAATGGCCGGATTACTGTAGCCTATTTAAAACCTTAACCTAGGTTTCCATGAACCCCCGCCGCCGAGACTTCCGAGAACCTCGCCGTCGACGCCACATTCCTCCCCTTAACTCCGACCTGCCCCTCTGACCTAGAGCCGCCGTGTCCCCCAGATTCCTCCCACAGCCCCATCGTCGAACCCCTCGACGTCTTCCTCCCACAGCCCCATCGTCGAACCCCTCGACGCCTTCCTCCCATAGCCCATCGTCGACCCTAGGCCCTCCGCCTCACAGCGACTCCGCCACCGCCCCAGCGACACGCCGTCGTCGACCTGCCTGATTCATCGCCGCTCGACCACCCATCCAGCCCCGAGACCCAGCTGAACCTCCGTGCGACCCGACAACAGCCCCAAGCCGCTGCCAACCTCCCCGTAGCCATCAAGATCTCCTCTCCGCCGATCGACCAGGACGCGAGCAACGGACACGGACAGGAGCTCGATCCAGACACGGTGACCAGGACTCGGCTCGCGTCAATTTGGATTTCGGACACTCAGAATTCAGAACTCACGAAGCCCTGTTCAGGTACCGGTTTCTCCCTCATCGTAACACCGTTTTCAATTCCGTCAGTTGCTATGTGTAGACTGTATAACCCTCTCGGTGCCCGTGCAACTCGCTCGGTGCATCGCGTCCTGTGGTGATCGTGCACCGCGATCCAAAAACAGGAAAAACAATACCCTGTTTCACCCCAGAATTGAGTGCGCCCCGCCAAACGGGACGACTTGGTCGCACGTGGTCTTTACCAAACGTGCGCGTCGTTGATACGGTCGTGTGGGATTTCGCAGAAGTCGATTCGGAGGTGCGTGCACCCCGGAATCAACGCGTATCCGCCGACGACACCCCGTATCCCACCTTTCTGGAATACGCTGTAACTTCGTGTACACACGTCGGATCGAGACGAAACTTGCGCCATCGGACTCGTAGTAATACGCTGGTCCTGTGACCCAAGTTTGGTCCGATTCTGAGAACATTGACAAAATCGCGTATCGTGGGCGATTTTGTGATCGGCTCATCGGAATCCAATTCTGGAAGTTCCGTTGGGTTCGTATCATCGTTCCTGACTTGTAGACACTGAGTTTGAGGAATTTAGAGACCTTTGACCCTGACCCGCTTTTTGGTGCAAAGTGGCCCACATGTGGACCCTGCTTTGGCCCAAAAATGGCCTTTTTGCCCCTGTGTCCAAATTGGACGTAAGGACAGGCGTTTCTAGCAGTTTGATACCTTCTGAGACTGTTGGTGATGTTTATTACAGCTTTTGGAGTAGCACCTACCGGACCCACTGATACAGGGACAGTTGTTGATACCCAGACATCAGGCAAGTGTACCTTGCCAAACTTTGCAGTCTTTATATATATTTTTTCTTGCTCTATTATATTTTTGTGCATACTTAACCTAGGACCGTGTGAAGTACTTAGCGTCCGATTATCAGTCGGGTGCCAACACTGTACGCGGTGTTGGGTACTATCATCTAAAGATGGACATACGTGACACTTTATATTCTCGTACTTGTCTTACCAAGTACACTATGACCCAGGACACTTGACACTATTCATGAGACAGGATTTTCCCGAGATATTCGTGGTAATTTTGTATAGGATACAGGACATGGACATTAGATGCTTAGATATAGTATGACTGGTTGCATTAGCTATGATCCCGTTTGACATGGACATGAGACGTTGTGGTCATGATATGCGTGGTTACATGGGGTGGGGAGAGACACACAGGCTACAGGCTGTTCCATATATATATACATCCACTATTATTGAGAGGTCGTAGACTCTCGGAGCAGAGCTAGACCCACTACCGGTTATTACCACTACCGGCTCCCCGACACAGAGCTTGTAGTGGCCCAGCCTGAGTACTCGTGCTGCTCTCACTTGCATTTTCACATAGATGGTTATATAGCTTACCCTATTATTCTCATTATTTGCTGCACTGCTTATATTTTGGCTTGTATATTTTCTGTACCTTGCTATGTCCCCTGAGGACCTGGATATGGATTATGTTCCCAGGATTTGAGGACGAGATCTACCCCAAGATATACGGGACCGGAGCAGGAGCTGAACCAGGAGTTGTACCGCCATCCGAGGACGAGGTGTTAGCCGAGGACTTCTCCTGAGCATCCATGTTTCATGCTCAGTATTCATTATTTATTTCAGTCATGTACTTTCTATTCTGTTGAACCAATGTATTAGATATTTATCGGGTTATTTCCCCGAAGTACTTGGTTGAGACTTGCTGATGATTTACATTCCTTATTATTTTGTGGATCATATTTTATATCTGGTGTGGATGAGATTAGTTGTGCCATGTTGTCGTAGACTTGTTATTTTACAGCTTAAGTATGCCCTGATGGATCCATTAAATTGGGTTTGTCCATCGGTGCGTACTGCTGGCCATTGACGCGCGTTCGGTCCCTCGATATTTTGGGACTGGGACGTGACACTAGGTTTGCTACCAATTTATTGCTTTTGATTCCATCTTTAAACATTAGGCTGATTTAAAAAGGATGATAAATACACGGGGTTGGACAGATAACTACATGAGACTCAATCGTAAAGATAGAGAAAAGGCAGATGTGGTTGTCAGTTTAATCGAGAGTCAAACTTACTGGAGGGATATTGCAGAGGTCACTGCAATATTTTGACCTCTAGTAAAAGTTTTAAGGATGGTGGATAGCGATGATAAAGCGGAGATGGGTCATCTTTACGAGGCTATGGACAGGGCTAAAGAAATGATAAAAAAGAATGTTGGTCAAGGATATAGGAAGTGGTGGGAAATGATTGATACCAGATGGAATTCTCAACTACATCGAGATATACATGCAGCTGGTAAGTACTCTATAAATTGAATACCCTTCAAATATTATTTTATAATGTTTGTAGGGATTTTAAAACTAGTTATTTATTCAATATTGCAGGTTATTTCTTGAATCCCAAATACTAATATTCTAATGATGTTATAAATGACGACGAGGTACTGAATGGTTTCCACCGCATCGTTAATAGAATGGTAAATGACAATACAACACGCCTTAATATACACAAAGAGGTAAATATTATTTGATATTGGATTTTTTTATAACTTTACAATATTTAATTTTAATGTCATAAGACCCATAACTGTTGTAATATCACTTTGCAGGCAGAAAAGTTCAGATTGAGAAATGGTGTATTTAGTTCAAATCAAATCCAATGTGCTGTAAATAGATGTCTTCCTGGTAGTAATAGTTCATACTTTAAAATATTTATTAATTAAATTTATATAGTTACAAAGCTAATATATTTTATTATTTTGTAGCTGAGTGGTGGTCCATACATGCTAGGGAGGAAGTTCCAAATTTGACTCGATTAGTTGTGCGCATTCTAAGTCAAACAGTGTCTTCTTCCAACTGTGAAAGAAATTGGACAACATTTTCTCTCATCCATACTCGTCCCCGCAATAGACTTTTAATGACATGGCTAGAAAAATTAGTTTTTGTCCATTATAATATGAGATTGAGGGTTCGAAATATGCAAAGATCACGAGATGAACAAAATATTATTGATTTGGATGAGATATTTCATGAAGAAGATCCACTCATAGCTTGGACTAGAGAAAGGGAAACACCACTCTTAGATGGCAGAGAAACTGAGTGGTTAGATGATAACTTGGATGTCGATCCACAAGATATTGCCAAAAATGCTCGAAGGCCTGAAAAAAGAAAGAAAACACCAGATGTACAATCTCGACAGATCGACAGCGATAAAGACGACACTACTGATAGTGGAGGCAATGGAGCTACACTCGCTGCTGGTGCTGACCATAACTCTAGAGTTGTAAAGTTATGGTCAGCACCAGCAGCGAGTGTAGCTTCATTGCCTCCACTATCAGTAGTGTCGTCTTTATCGCTGTCCACTTGTTGAGATTGTACATCTGGTGTTTTCTTTCTTTTTCCAGGCCTTCGAGCATTTTCGGCAATATCTTGTGGATCGACATCCAAGTTATCATCTAACCACTCATTTTCTCTGCCATCTAAGAGTGGTGTTTTCCTTTCTCTAGTCCAAGCTATGAGTGGATCTTCTTCATGAAATATCTCATCCAAATCAATAATATTTTGTTCATCTCGTGATCTTTGCATATTTTGAACCCTCAATCTCATATTATAATGGACAAAAACTAATTTTTCTAGTCTTGTCATTAAAAGTCTATTGCGGGGACGAGTATGGATGAGAGAAAATGTTGTTCAATTCCTTTCACAGTTGGAAGAAGATATTGTTTGACTTAGGATACGCACAGCTAATCGAGTCAAATCTGGGGGCTTCCTCCCTAGCATGTATGGACCACCACTCAGCTACAAAATAATAAAATATATTAGCTTTGTAACTATATAAATTTAATTAATAAATATTTTAAAGTATGAACTATTACTACCAGGAAGACATCTATTTACAGCACTTTGGATTTGATTTGAACTAAATACACAATTTCTTAATCTGATCTTTTCTGGCTGCAAGTGATATTACAACAGTTATGGGTCTTATGACATTAAAATTAAATATTGTAAAGTTATAAAAAAATCCAATATCAAATAATATTTACCTCTTTGTTTATATTAAGGCGTGTTGTATTGTCATTTACCATTCTATTAACGACGCGGTGGAAACCATTCAGTACCTCGTCGTCATTTATAACATCATTAGAATATTGGTATTTGGGATTCAAGAAATAACCTGCAATATTGAATAAATAACTAGTTTTAAAATTCCTACAAACATTATAAATAACATTTGAAGGGTATTCAATTTATAGAGTACTTACCAGCTGCATGTATATCTCGATGTAGTTGAGAATTCTATCTGGTATCAATCATTTCCCACCACTTTCTATATCCTTGACCAACATTCTTTTTTATCATTTCTTTAGCCCTGTCCATAGCCTCGTAAAGATGACCCATCTCCGCTTTATCATCGCTATCCACCATCCTTAAAACTTTTACTAGATGTCAAAATATTGCAGTGACCCCTGCAATATCCCTCCAGTAAGTTTGACTCTCGATTAAACTGACAACCACATCTGCCTTTTTTCTATCTTTACGATTGAGTCTCATGTAGTTATCTGTCCAACCCCGTGTATTTATCATCCTTTTTAAATCAGCCTGATATTTAAGGATGGAATCAAAAGCAATAAAATTGGTAGCAAACCTAGTGATGGCTGGTCTAACCAATTCTCCATTCTGAGTCTCAGTCCTCATGATGCTAAGAGCCCAACAATGATTATATATGAAACAAGTCATATCTTGAGACTTCCGTATTAGTGGCTTAATATGTGGATCATTGGCTATATCCTTCAATATGAGATCTATGCAATGTGCTGCACATGGAGTCCAATATAATTTTTTTCTTACCTGCATACAAACATACATATTTATTTAGAATGAAGCTATATTTATAATAATAAATTACAGATATACAAACATATTTATAATAATAAAAATTCAGTATAAGTTCATTCTCACCTCCAATAACATCATTTCCGCCTTCTTGTAGTTAGAGTCATTGTCAGTAATTATTTGGACGACCCTATTTTCTCCAATTTATTCCACAACTTCATACATCAGTCCAAATATGTATTTACTATCTTTGTATTAGTCAGAGGCATCTACAGATTTAAGAAATATCGTTCCTTGTGGAGAATACACAAGAAAGTTAATGATGTATTTTCTGCTCTGTGTACTCCATCCATCGCACATAATGGTACATCCATACTCATCCCAATACATATGAAATAATTTTAGGTACTCCTCCATGTCACTTATTTCCATATCTAAATAAGTATTTAAAATCTCATAAGGAGTTGGACCCTTTACTCCACCCCCGGAAGCTGCTATGACATCTATCATTAGTTGATAGTGTGGACTTTTAGCAGCAATGAACGATATATTATTGTATATAAAGAATTTTGATATAAATCTTTATATATAATTTTTTGCATTCTTTATCCCCTTAATTGCACCCTTTATTTTGGGTTGCAATGCTCCTTGTTTTCTTAGGACATGAGGGTCCATACTCCTTACTTCTATCTCTGGAATATTTTTCACCTTCTCCCCACGATATACGACTGACTTTGATCGGCCACCTAACGTCGGACCCCTGCTTGACCCTGTTTCTGTCCCTGACACTCCAACGTCTACCACATTCCTCAGCTGCATGTTCTCTCCTACTTTCTCTCATGTCCCTTCTAAGTTCCGTGAAGTCTTCAATATCTTCTTCTAAGGAGGAATCTACTCGAGCTATCATTGTCAACTCTTCCTCTATCCGTTGTTTTTTTTTATTTGCCATTATTTTATCCTTTTTTTACCCTCAACAAGCAACAATATTTCTTTTTTTATAGCAATTAGTACATCAGGACACGATGCTACGTTTCCTGTAATATTCGCTAAGTGTTGTTTCAGCCGAGTAACCCCTCCGTCCATTATTTTGCTACAATAATTGCATTCCACCCTCCTCTTATTATTAGGATTGACACATTTTTCATGTTTCCAACCAGCATCCATTTTCTTCGGCGTACGACTTTTTGGTGCCATTAAGTAATCCTGAAATGATATAACGTTACATACAATAATAAAAAAATATCACATGCAGTAATAAAAACGTATAAAAATATTATATGCAATAATAATCTTATTAACATATTGTACAATAATAAATATTGATATATAGTATATATATACAGCAAAAAATATTGCAATAATAAAAAGTTAAATAGATAAAAATAATATATAATATATATACAATAATAAATAGTTAGATATAGTATATGATGCATATATGTACAATATATATGTATATGAATATATAGTATATAGTTTACGTATATATAAGATATTTAGATATAATATATATGAAATTGATACAATATATAGGTACTATAGTATACAATATATATATATATAGGTACTATAGTATACAATATATATATATATATATATATATATATATATATATATATATATATATATATATATATTAGTGTATATGCACAATAGAATATACTATAGTATATATATACTATATATCAATATTTATTATTGTATATATATACAATAGAATATAAATAGAATATACATATATTAGTGTATATGTACAATAGAATATACTAAAGTGTGTGTATATATATATATATATATATATATATATATATATATATATATATATATATATATATATATATATATATTAGTTTTATAAATAAAAAAAAGTCAGAATATATATATATTAGTGTATATGTACAAAAGAATATACTATAGTATATATAAGTTGCCTCCTTAAATACTATATACATGCCGACTTAAACATCTAAGTTCCATTGGCTTTCTGGCTAGTGGGATAACACTAAAATAGTGTGGTCATGGGTTCAAATCCAGCATTGAGAATTTTTTTTTTCCAAAGATCCACAGCCGTTGGATCTGAGCGGTGGATCGGTGACGTAGCAAAATGGACGATTGAGATTGATTTAGGTGTGTTTTTAGGATGCTGATGTGGAAAAGTTCTGAGCTGTGGATCGCTGACGTGTCATATTGGACGGTGGAGATTGGTTGATCTGTGTTTTTAGGATGCTGACGTGGCATGGATCTGAGCGGTGGATCGGTGACGTGGCATATTGGACGGTGGAGAATGGTTTATGTTTATTTTATGGATGCTGACGTGGCAATTTTTTTTTTAAATCGTAAACAAAACAACAGAAGAGAGAAACATTCATTTTCTCCCGAATATTTCTCTCTCCCTGAGAGTTTCTCTCTCCACCTCCACTCGCCTCTCTCTCCGCCTCCACTCGCCTCCACTCGCCGGGGAACGCCTCCACTCGCCTCCACTCGCCGCGTCATGCCTCCACCGCTCGAGCCAAGGACGGAGGTGGAGGAGAACTTCTCGAGCCGCGGTGGAGGCGGAGGAGAACTTCTCGAGCCGTGGTGGAGGCGGCGGAGGAGGCCAAGGACGAGGTCGACTGGGTGATCTCCACAACGAAGGAGGATTGGTTACCTAAAAAAGGTAAATTTCTGAACTTCTTCTAATCTCTCTGTAAATTAGGGTTTGTTGTGTGTTCATTGTAGACAAATGATGGACTATTTATACAAGTTTTTATTGCACTATTATTTTTTTCGATTATTCGATTTGGCGTCTGCAAAGCATAATTTGCTTTATTTGATGTTGATTTGAGGATTTGATGTGCTTTTGTTTTTGGTCGGAGAGGATATGTATACCATACTACAGTTTGTTATAGGTTCGTATCGGCTCGTATCGGTCCGTATCGGCTCGTATCGGACGATACAGCCCTATTCGATACATTTTCCACAAATATCGGCCGATACCGATAATTTTCTAGAGTATCGGATCGACAGTGCTGAGATCCGATCCGATACGGTCGATACGTATCAGTATCGGCCGATACTTTGAACCTTGCTCTCAACAGAACCATCAGGGTGATACTTAACAGTGTACACCCATCTACAACCCACTGTTTGTTTTCCAACAGAAAGTGATGTAAGCTCCCAAGTCTGATTTTGATGTAAAGCATACATCTCCTCATCCATTGCACTTTTCCAACCAGAAGATGACATAGCCTGCTTGTAAGTTTTGAGAATAAAAGTAGAAGACAATGAAACAACAAATACATGAAAAGATGATGAAGCACGGTGTAATGAAACATAGTTAGAAATGGGATACTTATTCTTTGTGGTACAAAGGCGTTGTCTTTTTCTGAGAGCAATAGGAAGATCATCTGGATCTGTGGTGATGGGAGCAGAAACCTCAGGCACAGAAGATGATTGGTTGAAGGCTGAATTTTACAGAACCACTGGCCTGTCCTTGGATCTCTGATAAACCTGTAAATGGGGAATGGAGACAGAAATTGATTCAGGAATGACCGAAAGTAGTATGAAAGATATCAAATCTGTTGTAAAAGGAATACAACGGTCTCCTGAAGGAAAGAAAAGGGTAGACTCAAAGAATGTAACATCCGCACTGACATAATATTTGCGTGACTGTGGACTGTAACAACGATAACCTTTTTGAGTACGGGGATAACCAAGAAAGACACACTTCAGAGATCTAGGAGCCAACTTATCTCGATTAGGTTCTAAGTTATGAATAAAAGTGACACAGCCAAACACTCGAGGAGATAAGGAAAAGGGTGCGACATCTGTATGTAATATGGTAAATGGAACTTTGTTATTTAATACAGATGATGGCATGAGATTAATAAGATAACATGCAGTAAGAACGGCATCTGCCCAATACTGTTTAGGGACATGCATATTGAACATGAGAGTTTGAGCCACATCTAAAATGTGTCGATGTTTGCGTTCGGCTATACCATTTTGTTGAGATGTGTGGACACAACTGGTTTGATGAATCATACCACGATCAACACAGAAACTGTTCACAGAAGATTGAGTATACTCCAAAGCATTATCAGAACGCAGAATTTTGATATGTTTATTAAACTGAACATAGACTTCATTATAAAAGACAGATAACACATTTGGAAACTCAGATCTTTCTTTTATTAAATAACACCAAGTCATTCTGAAATAATCATCAATAAAAATAACAAAATACTGAAATCCTTTCGGACTTTTGACTCTAGACGGACCCCAAATATCAGAATTAACAAGATCAAAAGACTCTTATTGACGACTCTCACTACGACGAGGAAAGGAACTACGGTGATGCTTGCCTAACTGACAAGCCCCACATTCAAGACTAGAAACATGACTCAAACTAGGAACAACTTGACGCAACTTAGCCAAAGACGGATGTCCCAAACGATAATGCCACTGCAACGGAGAAGTAGAAACAGAAGTGAAGGATTTTCCAGGTAGATCCAAGGAGTACAGTCCATCTTTTTCATGCCCCGAACCAATCATCTTCTTCGTCCTGAGGTCCTGAAAAACACACGAATTGGGAGAAAATGTCATAGAACATTGAAGAGATTTGATTAACTGGCTCACAGATAACAAATTAAATAAAAAATTAGGCACATATAATGAATCAAATAATGATAGTGATTGAGTAGGGTGAATGACACATTTTCCAAGCACAGGACGAGTAGACCCATCAGCCAAGATAATATTATGTTTTATGGAACTACGATTATGAAAGATAGATGTTATACCAGATATGTGAGAGCTTGCTCCTGAGTCAATGACCCAAGAGGTGGATGGTGACTGGGTTGCCACAAAAGCAGGATTACCTATATATGCCATGGTTGCAGTAGGTTGTGTGGTGGTACTAGCAAGCGCGTTCAACTTCTGGAGGATCTGTTAAAATGGAGATGAGGTATCAGACGTTGAAGTCTGATTGAAACCCGAAGTATCATCTCTGGGAGCAGAAGTGGTGACTTGGGACTGCATATTTTCAGCATGCACTTGATGTGCATATTCTGGTTTGCCCCACTTGTCCCAACAGTAGTCTTCTACATGACCGAGCATTCCATAATAGTTATACTTCCGTGGTTGACCACGGCCACCACCACCACCGCGGCAACCACCACGACCATTGTCTCTACCACCACGGCCTCCTCCTCGACCAAAACTACGACCACCATCTCTACCGCCACGTCCACTACCATGTCCACCACCACGACCAACAACACTAGAAACTAGGGCAGAAGAGTCAGTACTCGGCACCACAGAACTCTGTCCCAGAAAGGAATGATTGAGACGGGAGAAAATATCTGCCACTGTAGGTAACTGCTCTCCAGCAAGGATTTGAGCTTTATAAGATTCGAGCGCAGGATCCAAGCCGGCTAAGATAAGTGAAACATGAAACTCTTCCTTCTGTCTGCGAGCTTCCTTCAAATCAGTAGTAACAGGATGATATTGAAGCAGTTCCTCCCACAAAACCTTCTTTGAAGCCAGATATTCATTCACAGGCTTCCCATTTTGCTTTGTATTAAACAATAACTTGTACAACTCATAGATACGGGCAACGTTTCGCTTTTGCGAATATGATTCTTCCAGAGATGTCCAAATATGTTTGCTTGATTCACACCACTGAACATTAGCAGCGATATGTGGTTCCATACTATGCCACAACCACGACATAACGTATGCATCTGCACTCATCCAATCTTCATACTTAGCGGAAGTTTCAGGCAGGGGTTCTTCCGTCAAAAACTTCAACTTCTTCTTCGCCCTTAACACCACTTTGATAGACTTGGACCAGGCAAGGTAGTTCGCACCATTGAGTTTCACCGCTGTAATCGACTTTTCCAATTCATCATTATGAATAACAGTAAAAGGAGAACCACCTCCGCTACCACCACCACTATTAATCTCGCTAGAAGATTCGGTCCCCACCATACTTGCAGATGCAACAGAAAGACGAGATCTTTGAAACCCTATATCTCATAATGAACCTCAACCGACGACGAATAACTAACGGAGATCTGTAGAAACCCTAGATCTCATAAACGAACCACGAACGACCACGAACAACGAACGACGAACGGCGAATCATGAAAAGTAGACAAAAAATAGCCGGAATTTTTTTGATAATTTTCGTGGTTGGGATATACAGTACTTACAAATATATGCTCTGATACCAAGTGAAGTTTGGAGATGGAGAGGAGAAAGAAAAGTAGGAGAAGTGAGAATATGAGAAAGGAGATTGCAAGGGCCTTAAACCCTAGGTTGCATCTCATATCTATTTATATTGATATGCAATACACCCACAATTACTATTATACCCTCATATGATAAATAACAAAATAAAATAACTCTAACAAGAGGTAAAGTGAATAAGAGAGTACAAAAAGATTTTGATTTGTGATAGAAATAAATAAAATAAACCATATTTATAGAGTTATGGATCATTAAAATCACCAAAATAATATAGTTGTTTATTATTGTTATAGGAGTATTTTGGTAATTTTCAAACCAAAATGCCTCTGACTAACTTCCATAAATAGCTAACATGTAAAGGGTGTATTTTGGTAAAAATATTTTCAAAAAGACCATATTACCCTTGGCGTATGGTTGTTGGAGAGGGGTTTTACCAAAAAAATTCCTTTAAATAGTCAAAATGGGGTTGTGTGTAAATAGGAGGGAGGGGGTGTTAAATTGGTGAAATACTTATCCCAAACGACAAGGGTCACATTGGGACAGGGTCCGCAAGGAATACTTATCCCTTCCCTATTGTCTACTTCCTATTTCCTCTAACCCCCCTCCTCCACCTCCCCCCCCCCCAACCCACTGCAGGCAGGTAGGTTGCTCCCCCCTCCCCGCCACCCCCCTCCCTTCTCTGCCCCCGGTCACCCTTAGCCAGCACCCGCAGCAGCAGCAGCCGCAGCTGCTAGCCACTGTCGCTGCTCGCGAGCCGCAACTGCTGCTCGCCGCAGTAGCTGCTCATGTGTCGCTGCAGCTGCTCGTGTGCCGCCGCGACTGTTGTTGCTACTGTTGCTGCTGCTGCGGGGGAGCGAGGGCGGGGAGGGGGGAGGGGACGGAGAGAGGGGAGGGGGAGCGAGTGGCTGGGATGGGGGTAGTGGCGAGGTGGGGGAGAAGGGGCGAGCGGCAGCCTACCTGCGGGGGGAATAGGGGGCGCGAGGAGGAGGGGTGGAGGGGGTGAGAGAAAAGAGGAAGAAGACAATAGGGAAGGGGTATTTAGGTCAAAGCAGTTGACCGTCAGTCGTAGACGGTTTCCGTCAAAAGTATGGAATCTTGTACATTATAGTAAAACAGTGAAATGTATCCTTAAATATGCTAAATAAAGTGGGGGATAAGTCAAAATTTATCTTCCTTTGGTCTTGCTAAATAGTATTGTATGCATATATAAAATAATTTATATAATAATTAATTTAGAATAAATAAGACATGACTTTTAATCTTTCTAAGTAGTCCTAATAAATATTAGAATAATTACAACAACTGTATTTTAATCTTCATAATATATATATATATATATATATATATATATATATATATATATATATATATATATGGGTAAACGGGATATGAACCATAGTGCTCATATTCGTACATGAGTCATGCACACATGTGGACCAATAGAAATAGAGTGTACATAGGATGTAGAAGTCTATTCCTATTGGTCCACATACACATGGTTCATGTAGGAATATGAGCACTACTTATATCCCGTTTACCATATATATATATATATATATATATATATATATAAAAAGAAAGAACTTAAATTTTTTATCCCTCAAAATTTTGGAAGCAAAGGGTTTTTATTGCAAATACCTACGTTAACTTTACACAAGTCCCCCAATCTTATTATTTGTTTCCAAATCTCAAAAGAATTTAGCATAAGCTAAGCACCGAAAATAAACCCACCAACACAGTCTACTAACGGTTCATGATTTCCAACATTTACCGTTTTTGCAATATAAAATGAAGGGAAAAAAACCTTAGAGACACTGGAAAACGGTCCCGGAAATCAAATGTAGTCCGAAGAAAAAGATACAGATAAATATATATATCTATTCTTATAATGAGACTGAAAACTTGAGCCGTCGTCTAAACCGTATTTAAATACTCCGTTAACTATTTTTTTAAATATAATTAATTATTTGACTATCTAATATTATTTATTTAACTAAATAATTCTAACTTAAATGATTAATTTAACTAAATAATTCTAACTTAAGTAGGTGGAAGTTATTTTTCTTGAATGCGATTTCTAAAAAAAAAAAAAAATTTATAATAATTTTATATGTAAGTTTATATATATATATATATATATATATATATATATATATATATAGAGAGAGAGAGAGAGAGAGAGAGAGAGGGGGGGGGGGGGGGGGGGGGGGGGGGTGGGGGGAACGAGTACCTACTGCACAAGTGGGAGGGAAGTAGATGTCGATCGCAAGAATTCCAACATTCATCGCCATTACTCTCTCTCTTCTATTTGCGTTTTTGTCGACAAACTGTTTGTTCTAATTCCTCTGAAGAAAAGAGAGAGAGAGAGAGAGAGAGAGAGAGAGAGAGATGCGATCAAGTACTGCGGCACTGCCTATGTAGTGATCAAGCACTGCGGCGCTGCCTTTGTAGTGTGTGCGAGCATAAGAGAACTCCGATTGACATTTATACCAACAACTGTTACTTTCTCGACACACTTCGTCCTCCTAATTACGCTCCTGCCATTCAAGATGGGACAATATTAATCAGCAGCAGCTGAAGAACAGTGTGTGTGCGTGGTTCATGTGGTTAGGGACGAGGGGTGAGCGTTTTTGGTTTACTCAGTTTTCAACCCAATCTAACTTCTGAAAAAATTAAAATCAAAATCGATCTTAAATTAGCCATAACTATAAGTTAGCAATAACTATAAGTGGAACCGAATTTAACGGAATAATCAATTTGGTTTAGTCCATCGAAAACGAACTAAAATAGCCATAGCTATAACTGAAATCGAATCGAATCGAATCGAATAATCAATTCATTTTATTCTGTTTGTTCGATTGGACTATTTATATTGTTTAATAGGCCGGATTCGAATCATAGTTAAATTATATTAAAAATTATATATATATATATATATATATAATAGTATATATATATATATATATATATATATATATATTATAAAGTTATACAAATTATTAAATTATTAAAGTTGAACTTCAAAATACATACATAAAATTATTGTTTTCAAAATATACACATTTTTAATCAGAAAATATGCATAAAATTAATAGTATTTACATAATTGCATAAAAAATTTATTTGATTTTTAGTTTAGGACCGAAACCGAAATCCAAAACCGAATAAAAAATTTAGAATTTTCAAAACCGAAAGCAAGCAAAAAAAAATTTCAAATCGAACCGAGTCTCTTATTCGACTCAGTTTTCGGGTCCAAATCCGAATAATGCTCACTTATTCATGCAGTTGACTACTAATGTAATAGTTGGTTGGTACTGAGGATTAGGGTTGTCAATGGTATCCGATAACCCGACCTAATAAGAAATACAAAACTTATTTACATGTAGCAAATAAATTTTAGGCTAAATTACAACTTGATACCCTCAACTATTTGAGTTTTTCAACTTGATATCCTGAACTTTGATAGACATCAACTTAATATCCTCTCCTCATTTTTTTCTAATAGTATTATAATAAAAAAAGAAAATTACACAATTATCCTCCTTCTCTCTCCTCCCCTCCCTCTTTCTCCCGGCACCCCCCCCTCTCCTATTTCTCCGGTGCCAACAGCTGGGGGGGAGGGGAGGCAGCAGTAGCTAGCCGCGACGGAAGCAACATCGGCAGCTAGCAGCGTCAGCAGCCGACTGTGGAGGGCACGTGATGGGAAGAGTGTTGGGTTGCGTGATGGAGAGCCGACAGCAACAGCTAGCAGTGACAACAGCTGCCGCCGGTTGGGGAACATACGGCGGGAAGAGGGGTGAACGGGGGACGCGGAGGGAAGAGGGGTGGGGGAGGCAGCACGCGGGAGAGGGTAGGGTGGGAAGGAGGGTAGGGGAAGAATAGGTTTGATCATTTTTTTAACAAAAAATTTAACAATGGACAAACGGAGGGTATCAAGTTAAAAAATTTACGAGGTGTACTAAAACTAAAAGAGTTATTATGGTAACCTCAACGATGGGAGCTTTATTTTTTTAAATATTTATATGTAAAAGTCAGATTGAGGCGTTCGTAATGTTCAAAATTTTGTGCACGCTGCGTTTGTAATCTTTTAGGTTCGCTGTCTCCAACTTCTACCAAATAAATAGAAGGAATAATACGGTCCGTGATTCGATCCACCGATGTTCAGCTACACAGTCGGAGTCTTATACATCTTTCCAGTAACCACATGGATCACTCGATTTCGATATTTATTTGTAAAAAGAGTTAGGCTAAATTATAATTTGATACCCTCAACTATCCAAAATGTTCAACTTAACACCCTCAACAACTTGATATGTGCTAACTTAACACTCTATCTCAATTAATATTTTTTACTTAGTACAAAAAAAAATTATTTATTCCTAAATTATCCTATCCAACAACGCCCCACCAACAATCATCCCCCCTTCCCCTCTCGTCGCTGCTTCTCCAGCAGCCCCCCCCCCCCCCCCTTCCGGACAATCCCTCCTACCAGCACCCTTTTTCGACGGCTGTCGCTGCCACTTGCTGCTGCTGTGCCCCCCCCAAGAGAGTGAAGAGGGACAATTTGGTCTCTTTTTTAGGATATTGGATATTTTCGAAGAGTAGCCCCGCTTCTTCCGAAACTTTCTAGCACATGCAATAAGGGAGCCTTCGAAAGATGACTGAAACACCAGAAAACGGGAGACTATCCGAGCTAATGATAAAGGCAAGAACCCTTTCCGACCATATCCCTATCAAAGATAAGGGTATTAAGTTTAAACATTTTGGATCGTTTGAGAGTATGAATTTGTAATTAAGTCAAAAGAGTTATTATAGTAACCCCAACCATGGGGCATTAGTACTAAAAATTGATTCATCATGATTAGACCGGGTCCCCCTGATACCGACCGGCCGGTCAAGAACAGAAAAAACCGGAGCTCCCACCTTACCTCAAGGAAGTGGTCGGATGTGACATTTGGGGTTGGTCTGCCCGAACAGCAAACAGGCTTCGGTTATTGCTGGAAATATAATAGTACTATTGAATGCCATTGAATTTTGGGCCGGTAACGTGAGACACGAAAACCACGAGGGATGGACCAATTATTGAGCCTCCAAAAATCACGAGGGATGGACCACGGTAGGAAGGCATGATAATAAATACACTACAAAATACATCCAGGTTGGTTGAATTTTATTCTTCTAAATTTTTTATTTAAAACTTTATTCGAGACTAACCAAAAAATTATTTAGGACTGTCAAAATTTTAACAGTTTTTTTCAATATATTGGACTTTCAAAATTTTGACAGTCCATTGAATTGCATATATTATTTAGTACTGTCAACATTTTGACAGTCCACAGTCTTAAATATATTTTTAGACTAGTTTCTGAGTAAATTGTTTAGTGAAAAATTAAAAGAAAAAAATTGGAACAGTACGACTCATCTTTGCAGTGCCTTTATCATTTACAGGAGTATACTAACCTCGTTTAATTCGCAGAATGTAAAAAGAAAAGAAAATCAATTCTAAGCAATTTTTCTTTCTTGCTTGCTCCTCCTTAGTATTACATTAGTTCTTGATTGCGTTAACCTATCGTCAACTTGTCTCCATAAAGGGCGGAACCACCATTTGGCCCGGGTGGACTCCAGCACACCCAATTTTTAGAGCTCCAATAATTGAAAATAAAAAATCACTCCTCCCACGGCCATCCTTTGTGATTTCGATAGTAAGGAAAAAAAATATGATGTCCATTCATAGGAATAAAAAAATTATTTCTGAAGGATGGAAAAGAGAAGAGATCCACTCTCCTATGTTAATATGGAAGAAAAAGTAAAATAAAATAAAATAAAATAAAATAAAATAAAATAAAAATATAGATTTTATCAATTTTATATTTATTTATCATTTGATTTCATGAATAATTTTTAAATAATACAATTCACATGGAGGTATAATTGTTAATTGATATAATCATTCACTTTTTATTTCACTTTTTTTTTTTTCCACTTTTGGAAGTATTCAATTTCTTAGGTTAGAAGGAAAATCAATCCCTCCAAATTTTTTTTTTCATTCTACTTTTTATTACATACAAAAAAAAAAAAAATCACTTTTTTCTCATTTTTTTTCTTTCCTCTAATTTTCTTTTTCTACCAAACACACCCTAAAGTATATCATATGGTTGTTTACAGGGGACAAAGTTTTCCCGTTCAAAAATACTAGAGGAACTAATGAGTTTTTAATTTTTAAAATTCTGCAATAAAAAATCGTTGGATTGCAATTCACTCCTCAGTATCCCCTCTTATGATATGCCATTAGCTCTTTCTAAAACTTTGCCCTTGCCTCCGCCTTTGTTTGATGCTGGTGGTTTCCGTACAGAAATATCTTCAATGTTATATATATATATATATATATATATATATATATATGATCTATATGATCTATAGTACTTATTTTCTTATACGAGTCATACATATATGTTGGTTTTGCTTTTACTTTTCTTGCAAAAGCTCAATTCTTCTTTCTTTCTTTAGTCCCACATCGGGTGCACCATAGCCTCCTTGTGTACATATATTAGTTTCTTTCCTTTGTTCTATTAAGTTGTTGTGTGGGGAACCCCTTGGGCCTCACGCGCCTCCGCCGCCCGGTCCGGCTCGGCTCGGCTCGGTTCGGTTCGGTTCGGCGTGGTTCGGCGCGCGTAACGGGTGCGGGTACGCGCCCACATCTGCGGGCGCCGAATGCCGATTCGATTTCCTCTTCGGGTTCGGGCTGGGACCCTAAAATTCTTTTTGCTCATCTTTATTCAGTCATTTATTTTTCTGTAACGTTAGAAAATTAATTTCTGAACGTTACAAAATGTTTTTGAACCGTTTTTGTGTCCAGGTTCGTTATTTATTCTCTTGTGTAACGTCTGAATTAATAGAGAATTAATTCTGACCGTTACACAAACAGTTTATATATACGTGCTAATTTCTTTGTAAAATCATTCCGAAAAACTTCTTACTCCAAACTCTGTCAACATTTTTGTTCTTCGTCCTCATCTCCAAGCTCTGGGCAGAGCTAAGTCCTGGTCGTTCTCTCCAAGTCGTGTGCGGCGACGAGATACCGGTAGTGCGGGGGTTTTACCACTAGGAGCGTCGGGAACGTCTGCACACAGATCCCGAATAAACTCTTAGGGCAGTGCTTCGTGCACGACTTCCCCAGAGGCCGGTAACATTGTTTAATTTTATTTTTATATTCTGAAATTTTTAAGTAAGTAAAAGACAATTTATATAACAATCTAAGAGTTTATTATCATTTTGTTAGAATTTCAATACTTGTTGTTGATTTAATAGAGAAGGAAATAAATATATATACATACTGTGAGTAACAGTTGTATTCACAACTTACTGTAATATTCAAATAGTTGATTTGCTCACTGTTTGATATTACTATTTGTTAGACTCACTGTTTAAATATTTGCTACTGTAGAAATTTGTTTCATAATACTATTTGTTACTGTTCCAACAACAAAATATTTGTTACTGTAGCATTTTCAAATTTTTAACAAATGTTAACTTGCATAGAATTTTGACCATAGCAAATTCTAACAAACGTTACTGTTGACTTATTCTAAGAAGGAAATAGTTACTGTGTAAGAAAAATATATATTCAAGTTAAGAGTTCTAAAGAACTATTCTTACTGTTGATTTGCTTCTAACAATATATATATAATTGCTTCTCACTCTTTACAAAGAAATTATTTATTTTTTTTGCAAATTCTAACAATATAGTTATAAAGAATTATATTGTCTGTTTAAACAAATTCTTTTAGCAATTTGTTACTGTACCAATCTTTTAATATTGTAGCAATTTGCAATACTGTAGCAAGTTGTAACAAATTAATTTTTACAAATTTGTAACAAGTTATATTTTTTGAAAATATTAAATTATTTTTACTGTAGCAAGTTGATAGTTACTGTAGCAATTTGACTTCTAACAATTTTTTATATAGCTACTTCTACCAATTTGTTAATAGTTACTCTAGCAATTGTCTACAAAATTTAAGTTAAACAGTCACTGTAGAAATTTGTTTCAATTCCTCAATTGATTTATTTATTTACTTATCAAATTGCTTACTATATTGTCAATTTGTAAATTTGCTTCAAGTGTTTTAAATATTGTTAGTACATTTGATAATTTTGTCAATTGCAATTTTTAATCACTTAGTATTTTGAAAGCAATTTTGGACCAAAAGAAAATAGTTTAGTAAAAAGAAAATTGCAAATATAATCTTCAAATCTAAAGTTTCAAAGTAGAGACAAACTCGGGCACAAGCCGAAAGGGTCCTTCTGTCAACCGGGTGTAAATAATCCTAAGCGACACGGTATTTAAGAGTCTTCGGACCACCGCTAGCTGGGAACCGGCCCCTACAGCTAACCTAAGTTGATCAACACTTGAAAAACTAAAGATTTTAAGATTGTTTAGCAAAGACCACCTAAACTATTATCTTGTAGAAGGCCAAGAAAAACCCAAGTCTAATTTTCCGTATAAACCCAAAAAGAATTTCTTCAAGAAGAAGAAAAAACTTTCAGCCTAACCACCACAACCATCATCACCAAAACTAAAAACCTAGAACTTCAGTCAGACTCAGTTAGACCAGAAGCGAACATGCTTCACAAAGGTTCTTCGAGCTCCTTAAGGTCTGTAAGCTTTCAACCCCTTATTAACCTCTCTTACCATTCTGATGATTGGTGGTTGGATTCTGGAGCAAATGTTCACGTTTCGTTTGATCGCTCCTGTTTTTCAAACTATCAGGAATCAAGTGGAGGAGGTGTGACCCTAGGAGATGGCTCAACGGCACAAATAATTGGAAGAGGAAAAGTTAACCTGAAAATGACATTAGGAAAAATCTTAACTCTTCAGGATGTTCTTCATGTGCCGTCTGTCAGGAGAAACCTAGTTAGTGGATCCCTTCTTGTAGCCTCAGGATACAAAATTGTAATGGAGGCAAATAAAGTAGTTTTTTCTAAGCATGACTCTTTTATAGGGAAATATTTTGTAAAAGACGGTCTCTTTATTTTAAGTACAATGAATAAAATGTCTGATGGTTCTCTCATTGTCTCTAATATAGAATCTTCAAATGTTTGGCATGGCAGACTAGGTCATGTGAACCTAGGTTCTATTAAAAGGATGATGACCTTAGATCTTATTCCCAAGACTCCAATAGATATCAAACACAAATGTGAGATTTGTGTTCAAGCCAAACACACTAGATTACCTTTCAAATCTGTAGAAAAAAATTCTGACCTTCTAGAACTTATCCATAGTAATATATGTGACTAAAATAGGATTTTGACCAGAGGCGGTAGAAAATACTTTGTTACATTTATAGATGATTATTCAAAGTATTGTTATATCTACCTTCTCAAAACCAAAGATGAAGTTCTAGATAGATTTAAGGTCTACAAATCTGAAGCTGAGAACCAATTAGAAAGGAAGATTAAGATCCTTAGATCTGATCGTGGTGGAGAATATACCTCAAACGAAATGACTAACTTCTGTGAAGAACATGGAATAATTCATGAGGTAACAGCTCCTTATTCACCTCAGTCTAATGGAGTTGCTGAACGCAAGAACCGCACTCTGTTAGATATGGTGAATGCCATACTTCTCAGCTCTGGTGCTCCTGATAACTTGTGGGGAGAAGCCCTTTTAACTGTCTGTTACATTCTTAATAGGATTCCTAGTAAGACAAAAGATAAGACTCCCTATGAGCTGTGGAAAGGTAGAGCACCTAGGATTAATTACCTTAGAGTTTGGGAATGTCTTGCTAAAATCGGAATTCCTGAACCTAAAAAGAGGAAGATTGGTCCCAAGACTGTAGACGCTGTTTTCATAGGATATGCCTTAGACAGCTATGCCAATAGATTTCTAGTGACTCACTCAGAAGTAAATGAAATATCTAACAATACCATTATAGAAGCAAGAGATGTAGTTTACTTTGAAAACATATTTCCTTTTAAGGATAGAGTTTCAATCTCTTCCTCCATACCCTCTACTAGTTCTCAAGTCCAAATACCTAGCTCTCAATCTGAACAAGACTTAGAACCAAGACGGAGTAAAAGGAATAGAATTGAGAAAAATTTAGGAGAATGATTTTTCACATTTTTGATAGAGGGTGATCCCTCAACTTATGAAGAAGCAATGTCTTCTCCTGATGCTCCCTTCTGGAAAGAAGCCATTAACAGTGAATACAACTCCATCATGGAGAATAACACTTGGTTTCTAACAGATCTACCTTTAGGCAATAAACCAATAGGTTGTAAGTGGATTTTCAAGAAGAAACTCAGAGCCGATGGTACTATAGAGAAATACAAAGCTAGATTAGTTGCTAAGGGTTTTACCCAGAAGAAAGGGTTAGATTATTTTGATACCTACTCTCCTGTAGCTAGGATCACATCCATTAGAACTCTCTTGGCCTTAGCATCCATTCATGATATGCTAATCCATCAAATGGATGTAAAGACAGCATTTTTGAATGGAGATCTAGAGAAAGAACTTTATATGGACTAACCTGAAGGTTTCATTGCTAAAGGTCAAGAAAAGAAAGTCTGCAGACTAGTAAAATCCCTCTATGGCCTGAAACAAGCTCCCAAACAATGGCACAATAAATTTGACAAAGTAATTTGTGAATATGGTTTCTTGTCAAATGAGTATGACAAATGTATATACTCTAAAGGTACATGTAAAAATTGTGTCATTTTATGCTTGTATGTAGATGACATCCTTATCCTAGGATCATCACTGGAATTGATAAATATTACAAAGAACTATTTATATAGCCAGTTTGATATGAAAGACCTAGGAGAAGCCAACCTAATTTTAGGAATGCAAGTGACCAAAGGTAAAGAGGGTTATACTCTATCTTTAGCACATTCAATTGAAAAAATGCTAAAAAGATTTGAGTTATTTGATAAGAAACCTGTCCTTACTCCTTATGACAGCAGTATTGTACTGAAAAAGAATGAAGGACCACCTTTGGAACAACATAAATATTCCCAGATAATAGGCTCCCTTATGTATATAACAAACAGGACAAGACCTGATATTGCATTTGCTATTGGGAGACTAAGCAGATATACCAGTAACCCAAATCAGTCACATTGGACTGCCTTGGATAGGGTATTTAGATATCTCAAGGGCACCCTAGATTACAAACTTCATTTTACTAGGCACCCTGATATCATAGAAGGTTATTCAGATGCAAACTGGGTAACCGACTCACATGATGTAAAATCTACTACTGGATATGTATTTACTCTAGGAGGAGCTGCGATCTCCTGGAGCTCTTGTAAACAAACTATCATAGCTAGGAGTACAATGGACTCTGAAATGATAGCTTTAGATACAACTTGTACAGAAGCTGAATGGCTTAAAAATCTTATTATGCATATACCTGTTTCTCTTAGTCCTGTTCCTGCAATTTCTATAAATTGTGATAATAAATCTGTTATTGAACTACTAAAGCATGATTCTGTGAATGCTAAGATGAACAGGCACCTGCAGCTGCGCTTCAAGTCAATAAAGAGCCTACTAGGCAAATATGTGGTTCTTGACTATATAAAGTCAGAAAAG
The DNA here is from genome assembly GCA_036927795.1 of Iris macrosiphon. NCBI lineage: Eukaryota > Viridiplantae > Streptophyta > Magnoliopsida > Asparagales > Iridaceae > Iris > Iris macrosiphon. The sequence goes on along the minus strand of JAYESA010000014.1, from coordinate 27,116,010 downwards.
AACCTTGCAGATCACTTGACGAAGGGTCTGTCTAGGACTTTGATCCTAGAATCATCGAGGGGGATGGGGTTAAGCCCATAAGTTAGTCACCAGCAGTGGCAACCCAACCGAGTCTGACTGGAGATCCCAAGAAGCCGGTTCAATGGGTAGAAACAAGCTGAACTTAGGTGACTTTATGGAATACTGACTCGAGATTAAAAGTCTCATTAAAATAAAGCCCAAGCGGCTGTACATGTGTACAATGACTCCCCATCCCTATGGTGACAGTGTTCCTGTGTGATATGGTTAGGATGAGTTTAAACTCTTAATAGGTCCAAGCTGTAATGCTAGGTTGATTCATATCACCAACCATTAAGGACTTACCTATATGAGAGGTCGTGAAGGCCGCGACTATGGGACAGGGCGATCCCAGACAACTCTCATGAATGTGGAAAGTGCGCATGGCCATTTAAAAGCGCCACCCGATAGACCAAGGACCTCTAGCGTACTATGTGTGTTATTTTCTAAATCTGATTCAAGAAGTCTGATTCAAGGCATAGTCCATCAAGCACTTCTTCAGATTAAGGCAATAGTCACTACGTGAGATTCAAGGCTGTAGTCCATCTCATCTATGCATAGTATTTTACTGCCCAGATGCTCTCTTTCTCTATTTACTTCACTCTTATCTCTGTTTCGGAACTTGACCTTTTGGGGGGGGGGGGGATTGTTGGTTTTGCTTTTACTTTTCTTGCAAAAGCTCAATTCCTCTTTCTTTCTTTAGTCCCACATCAGGTGCACCATAGCCCACTTGTGTACATATATTAGTTTCTTTCCTTTACTTTATTAAGTTGTTGTGTGGGGAACCCCTTGGGCCACACGCGCGCGCCGCCGCCGCCCGGCCCGGCTCGGCTCGGTACGGTTCGGTTCGGCGCGCGTAACGGGTGCGGGTACGCGCCCACATCTGCGGGCGCCGAATGCCGATTCGATTTCCTCTTCGGGTTCGGGCTGGGACCCTAAAATTCTTTTTGCTCCTCTTTATTCAGTCATTTATTTTTCTGTAACGTTAGAAAATTAATTTCTGAACGTTACAAAATGTTTTTGAACCGTTTTTGTGTCCAGGTTCGTTATTTATTCTCTTGTGTAACGTCTGAATTAATAGAGAATTAATTCTGACCGTTACACAAACAGTTTATATATACGTGCTAATTTCTTTGTAAAATCATTCCGAAAAACTTCTTACTCCAAACTCTGTCAACATTTTTGTTCTTCGTCCTCATCTCCAAGCTCTGGGCAGAGCTAAGTCCTGGTCGTTCTCTCCAAGTCGTGTGCGGCGACGAGATACCGGTAGTGCGGGGGTTTTACCACTAGGAGCGTCGGGAACGTCTGCACACAGATCCCGAATAAACTCTTAGGGCAGTGCTTCGTGCACGACTTCCCCAGAGGCCGGTAACATTGTTTAATTTTATTTTTATATTCTGAAATTTTTAAGTAAGTAAAAGACAATTTATATAACAATATGTGTATCAATAGAAATGAACTCTACATTCTATGTGCACTAGTATATTCTATTCCTATTGGTTCACATATACATGATTCATTTAAGAATGTGAACACTATGACTCATATCACGTTTACCTTTTATATATATATATATATATATATATATATATATATATATATATGATCTATATTACTTATATTCTTATACGAGTCATACATATGTGTATCAATAGAAATGAACTATACATCCCATGTGCACTAGTACATTCTATTCCTATTGGTCCACATGTACATGATTCATTTAAGAATATAAACATTATGACTCATATCACGTTTACCTTATATATATATATATATATATATATATATATATTATTGTTAAATAGTTTAAATATTTAAAATTATTTTAATTATAATTTATTATAGAAGAAAAAAATGGATTACGGATGATGAGAAAGAAGTTGGTTTTAGAATTTTTTTTTAATCTCTCATTAGTTTTTTTTTTTTGTTATTTAAATTAGTTTAGTATTTACTTACGGCTTAGACGACTCACTTTTGAGCCATTTAGAAGCCACATTATATTATGGAAGATGGAAGATATATTGAAGAGAGCACAAGTCGTAAATAGAAACATCTCCAATTTTTGTTAGAGCATCATTAGTAGTTGGGACTCTCTAATGCAATTTGGGGCACAAAATTTCAAAAAAAAAGGTAAATGTAGAATGCGTTGGGTTTGTATAAGAATGGTAGGAAATGATAAAGTGAGCTCCGATCCCAAAGATTGTGTAGTCAAAAATTGCTGTGAAAAAAAAATATAAAATCTAGAATTTAGAAAGTTGGATTCCAAATTTGAACTTACTATTCTACAAAAATGTGTTCCTACAATCTAGAATCTAGAAATTGTGAGACTCAATCTATAGTTTCCATGGATGAAATAGAACCCAAAATTTTGAAATTGAAACTAGGAATGAAACTTAGTATTCTACAAAACGAACTCCTACATTTTAAATCTAGTACCTAGAACGTGGGATGGACCTTACTAATGATACTCTTAGAAGGAACTTGGGTGGATGCGAATGAAGCCACTACTGTCTATCACCATTGAGGAGAACCCTCACTTTTCTTCTTCTTCTTCTTTCGTTTCGTGGGAGACCTTTCGATGACAAAGGCTGAGGAGTTGCAGAGAAACATGCATGATCAACAGTAATTGAACTACTGTTGATCATGCATGTTTCTCGTAATAACATTTAGGAAATAGAAAAGTATGCTACTTACTAGCATTGGGGGAAGTAACTAGCCCATTGTGTACTACAGAAAAACTCTATGCATAATTGTTGGAAATATAAACCAAATTCATTGTTGCATGTCTAGATGAATCTATGCATGAATGAATCTAGGAATAATCAAGTTCATTGTTGCATGCATGAATGTATTTAGGAAAACTAAGAGTCATGTTCATTGCTCCTGATGTATCTTGAGCCCTATATATATAGCTATGTAAGAAAATGGTTGAAGTAAGGTGGATGAAAGAAAAAAAAAATTCAAGCAAGCAAAGAAACAAAGTGATTCTATACAGCCCCTAAAATCAAATATTTTTTGTGTTATCTTTGTATTCTACAAAGTGGAATCATAGCCTCCGTGTTCAGCGGATCAGCTAAACTTCCAATCAAACTAGCCTCCTTGTTAAGAGGACAAGCTATCTCAATCCCCGTAAAGTGGTATCTGTGAATACCCCAACAATTGGTATCAGAGCCTAAAAAAAAATGTCCACCTCAAACAGCAACATTGTCTCTCTTGTGCCTCGCTTCAATGGAAAAAAATATGATTATTGGAGCAATCTCATGAAGCTATGTCTTGAATCTCAAGATCTATGGAGTGCCGTTGAAGAAGGAGTAGAGCAACCAACAAATGAAGGTCAACTATCCGAAGCACAAAAAAAAAGTATTGAAGGAAAAGAGGCAAAAGACAAGAAGGCGCTCTTCCAAATCTATCAAGCAATTGAAAGTCTATGGGAGAATATCCAAGGCAAAAAGCTCCCAGGAGGCGTGGACAACTCTTGAGATAGCATATTCTGCCCAAGATCAAGTAAAAAAATACGCTTGCAAGCTCTAAGGGCTGAATTTGAGAAGCTAGAAATGAAAGATAATGAAAAGGTTGAAGAATATTTTACTAAAGTGAACTCTATTATGAATCAAATGAGTTCAAATGGAGAAATTTTAGAAACTCAAAAAGTTGTTGAAAAAGTTCTTCGAAGTCTACCAAGCAAATATGATCATGTTGTAGTTGTCATTGAAGAAACTAAAGATCTTGCATCTCTGTCTTTGGAAAGTTTACAAGGAAGATTAGAAGCTCATGAATTTCGGATTAACAAAATATGTCCGCAAAGTGTCTCTTCCCAGCCTGATTAAGCTCTCAAATCCAATGTCATGTCTACGGGAGGCCGTGGTTCTTCTCAGAACCGTGGACGCGGAAGAGGCAAGAATTTTCAAGGGCGAAGTTCAAATTTTCATGGCAAAGGAAAGGGTTATTCAAGCAATAACCAAAATGAAGAAGAATAAAATTCCAACTCCAGATACCCACAAAGAGGATCACAAAGAGGAAGAGGTCATGGTCATCAAAGAGGAAGAGGTCGTGGCTACATTGAATGCTACCATTGCCACAAACCAGGTCACACAATCAATGAATGCTGGTATAAGCAAGAGGATGACAAAAAAAAAGAAGTGGGTTACGTACATGAAGCACAAAGTAACCATCAAGATACTTTGTTGCTTGCTTGTCATGGTGATAACTTGGATAATTTGTGGTATCTTGATAGTGGTGCTAGCAAGCATATGACAGAAAATAAAAATTTATTTACAAACTTAACAAAATCTGACCGTGGTCAAGTGAAGATTGGTGATGACAGAGCATACAAAATAGAAGGAGTTGGTGAAATAACTTTCAAAACAAAATTTGGAGGTATCGAGAAGATGAAAGATGTATACTACATCCCAGGGCTAAAAAGCAATCTCCTAAGTGCCGGTCATCTCTTAAGAAAAGGGTTTGACATTCATTTTTGAAGCAATGCTTGTTTCTTGTCAAAGAACGATCAACTTGTTGCAAAAATTGCTATCGCAGAAAATAATCTGTTTCCCCTAACACTATAATCCACTAACTTGTCATGTTTCAGTAGTGTTGATAGTGGAAGCTCCAAACTATGGCATGACATATTTGGTCATTTGAATTATGGAAGCTTGAAGCAATTAGTGACAAAGAAGATGGTCAAAGGGCTGCCCCAAATCTATTTCTCTGATGATGTCTGTGAAGATTGTCAAATCGGGAAGCTTCATAGATCTTCATTCCCATTGCAGTCCATATGGCGAGCCAAGAAGCCACTTCAACTTGTTCATTCAGACTTATGTGGACTAATGCAAGTTACATCTCATGGAGGTAATTGATATTTCATCTCCTTCATTGATGATTACTCAAGAAAAGTATGAATTTATTTGCTCAAAGAAAAATTTGATGCTTTCCAAGCCTTTAAAGATTTCAAAGCTGAAGTTGAAAATTTTTCCGGGCTTCATATTCAAACATTAAGAACTAATCGTGGTGGTGAATATCTTCTAAATAAATTTGAAAGATTTTGTAGAGAACATGGAATAAAGCATCAACTAACTGCCAGATATACACCACAGCAAAATGGTGTTTGTGAAAGAAAGAACCGCACCATTATGGACATGGTGAGGTGCATGCTCAGTAGAAAAAAACTGGACAAAGCTCTATGGACCGAAGCTGTTTCTTGTGCTGTTTACTTGATAAATAGATCACCAACAAAGTGTCTACAGAACATCACACCTCATGAAGCATGGTACGGATTGAAGCCAAATGTTCAACACTTAAGAATCTTTGGAAGTACTACCTATGCACACATTCCTGATGCTATAAGGTCCAAGCTTGATGACAAGGCAGAAAAGTGTATATTTGTTGGCTATAGTGAAAGAAGCAAAGCCTACAAGTTATACAATCCAACAACAAAGAAGATAATAATCAGTCGAGATGTTCGATTTGATGAAGCTTCAACCTATGAAGGTGATACAAGTACAACTCATACTCTCATACAAAAAGATGAAGAAGTTGGCTTTCAAAATAAAACTGCATCTCCAACTTTACCAAGAGAAGATGTGCATCAAAGACCTTCTAGAAAAATGAGATGTATACAAGAATTGTATGACCAAACAGAGCAAGTTGAATTAAATGATACTGTCTATTTTACTTTCTTTGCAGGAGAAGATCCAATTTTATTTGAAGATGCAAATAAGGAAGAAACTTGGAGGCAAGCAATGAAGGAGGAGATAAAGTCTATTGAGAAGAATGATACGTGGGAGCTCACAGATCTTCCACCAAACAAGATTTCTATTGGTGTAAAATGGGTGTACAAAATCAAGAAGAATCCTGATGGCTCAACTAACAAGTACAAAGCAAGGCTCGTAGCAAAAGGATACAAGCAGAAGGAAGGAGAAGACTACACATAAGTTTTTGCACCTGTTTCCAGAATTGAAACTGTTAGACTAATGGTATCTCTTGCAGCTCAAAATAGTTGGAAAATATTCCAAATGGATGTGAAGTCGGCATTCTTAAATGGCATCCTTGAAGAAGAGATTTATCTTGAGCAACCTCTTATCTTTGTGAAGAAAGGAGAAGAAGACAAAGTCTACAAATTGAAGAAAGCTTTATATGGCCTTAAACAATCTCTAAGAGCTTGGTACAGTCGTATCAACTTATACTTTGAGAAGCATGGATTTCATAAATGTCCATATGAGCATACTCTTTACACCAAAGAAAGACCAGATGGAAGCTTTATTATAGTAAGTCTTTATGTTGATGATCTTATCTTCACATGAAATAATATGGAAATGCTGAGGGAATTCAAGCTTTCCATGATAAAAGAATTTGAAATGACTGACTTGGGAGAACTACATCATTTCCTTGGTATTGAGGCTCATCAATCCAAGAAAGGTATCTTCATTTCATAAGAAAGCTATGCAAAAATTTTTTTGAAGAAGTTTAATATGGAGAATGCAAATCCAGTCTCATCTCCATGCTTACCTGGAATGAAATTAAGTAAAGATGGTGAAGGCAAGCTTGTTAATTCCACTATGTTCCGAAGCTTAGTAGGAAATTTGATGTATCTGACTGCCACAAGACCAGACATTGTGTATGCAGTAAGTCTGGTGAGCCAGTTCATGGAGAAGCCTTATTCAAATCACTGGAAAACGGCCAAAAGAATATTACGATATGTCAAGGGAACTACTGACTATGGCATTTACTATCAAGCTAATGTTCCTGTCAAACTTGTCGGTTTTACTGACAGTGATTTCGGAGGAAGTATTGATGATTCTCGAAGCACTTCTGGTTATGTCTTCAACCTTGGCAGCGGAGCAATTTCATGGAGTTCAAAGAAGCAACCAATTGTGGCACTTTCTACCACAGAAGCAGAGTATATTGCTGCATCTTCTACATCATGTCAAAGTATTTGGCTAAAAGGTGTTTTAGAAAGCATGAAGTTCAAGCAAAAAGGACCAACAACAATTTTTTGTGACAACAAATCAGCTATCTCTGTCTCAAAAGATCCAGTCCTATATGGAAGGATAAAACATATTCGCATGCGATTTTACTTCCTAAGGGAACTTGTTCATGAAGGTGAAATTAACATTGAATATTGTAGAACTGAAGATCAACTTGCAGATGTGTTTACAAAACCTCTAGGATGACAAGTATTCAGAAGAAATATTGAAGCTTTAGGAGTCAAAAGCAAATTTGGTTTACGGGAGGCATTGTTGGAAATATAAACCAAATTCATTGTTGCATGTCTAGATGAATCTATGCATGAATGAATCTAGGAATAATCAAGTTCATTGTTGCACGCATGAATGTATTTAGGAAAACTAAGAGTCATGTTCATTGCTCCTGATGTATCTTGAGCCCTATATATATAGCTATGTAAGCAAATGGTTGAAGTAAGGTGGATGAAAGAAAAAAAAATTCAAGCAAGCAAAGAAACAAAGTAATTCTATACAGCCCCTAAAATCAAATATTTTTTGTGTTATCTTTGTATTCTACAAAGTGGAATCATAGCCTCCGTGTTCAGCGGATCAGCTATACTTCCAATCAAACTAGCCTCCTTGTTAAGAGGACAAGCTATCTCAATCCCCGTAAAGTGGTATCTGTGAATACCCCAACAATAATTCGCCTGATGGAGCTCAAGAAACGTCCAAGTCCTTCATCAACGAAGGAGATACGTCGAGCATATTGCTACCTCCCGCAAAATCATAAAGCCTTGACATCGATCATTGTGTGTGCAAGCCCGAGGAGGACCCAATTTGGAAGACTAGTTCACCGAGGCCCATGGACAAGCCCTCGGCATATTGCTAAAGTTTTTTTTTATTAGTGGAGGTCGAGATCGAGTTCGGACAAGCAGGTCGAGCTCTGGTTTCCAAGATATCCTCTGTTGAGTATTGATTATCTTATTTAGTCCCACAACAGATAGAGAATAATATATATATATATATATATATATATATATATATATATATATATATATATATATATATATATATTTGATATTATCTCCTCTTAGATTAGGTATATTGATATTATCATCCTGTTAGATTAAAAGTTGAGAATACTCTCCTGAAAGTGTCGTTAAAAATTCTTTAACGACACTTTCAAAACTCATTAACGACACTTTCAGGAAGGTATTCTCAAATTTTAATCTAACTGGAGGTAATATCAATATACCTAATCTAAGAATGGGGTAATTTCAAATAGCCTATATATATATGTAATCCATCTCTATTAATAAATTATCTCATTATTCCTTTCTACATGGTATCAAAGCTATATCATCCCCTCTATTTCTCTCTCTCTCCCAAAAGTTAAAAAAAGGAATTTTTTTTCTCTTTTTCTCTCTCCAGTCTATACTTTAGTCCACCCGTCCATTGATGATGGCTTTCCTAACAGAGCAGCCAATAGGTCTTGTCTCTTTATGAGGGTTTTAGCGAGCTTTAAGCAACCTCCCCTTTCTCTGTTAGGGTGGTGCTATGCCTACAACCTTATGCTTACAACCGTCATGTGACGTCCACGTGGCGGCCGTCCATTGGAGGAGGAAGGAGAGATGGGACCCGGTGGCTGTCCGGTTGGTCGTCACGTGACCGGAACATCACGTGGTGGTCGTTCATTGGAGGAGAGATGGAACCGAGGGTGACCCACATAGCAGAGGGGGTGAGAGAGTTGTATGAAGGTTGTAAGCATTTGGTAGTCAACTTAGCATTATTGTTCTCTGTCACCACACAACAGCTGGGCCAGTCCCATATGAGATATCGAGTTGTCTAGTGGAGGGTGGTGCGGGCCGCTCGGCTGAATTGAGCAGAGAGTTGCAGTTAGGGCTATTCCTATCGAGTTGAGGGTGGCACAGCTAAGGGCCAATCCCATCTTTCAACCTCTCTTTCTAAGAGGATGTTCACCTTACCATCGATCGCAACATTTTTTTTTCTATCCGAGACCTCCCAATATCTCTTAATTAAACTATCGTCCGACCCTCCACGAATCGAATTTTGCCCACCCCTCCATGTCCGGTGCCTTTACCACTAGGCCACACTTCACGGACATAGAGTCGCAATATTCGGAGTCAGGAAAAAGCACTTGTTCGATTCCTGCTCAGGTCGATCCCATATGCCTACTATTTTTATTTTGAAATCAGATGATCTGTGTTGTGGCTATTCATATAAAAAAAGTTCATGATTTTGAAATCAGATGATCTGTGTTTTCATTAGAGGCCTTTTTTTTGCCCTTGGTCGTAGAAGAAAACATTCATACCGAAGTTAAAGAATACTCTCATTTATGTTGACTTTGTTAACTGGTACTTGGCAATAGAGTTAAAGAATTCTTTGTTAACTGATGCTATGTTAACTGATGCTATGTTAGTTTGATAGATATCCCTGATTTCAAACCAAAAAAACAAGTATCTCTTCTAACTATAAGATATCTCAATATGAATGAAAAACTATTTGACCTACATAAACTCAAGATATTCATCACTAGATCTGTATCCATGGCTAGAACATCTTTTCCATCGTTAGCTACTTAAAGGTGCGTTTGATTGCAAGGTAAAAAATATGTGCAAAACAAATTAATTTTACGAAATTTTTTTTCTAGAAAAAAATTTCATGGAATTTTGAAAAAAAATCATGGAAAAATTAGTTTGGTGTTTGATTACCATTATTTTCCACGAAAAATATTATTTATCATGAAAAATGATATTTTTCTATGGGTTGGATAGTTTTATTTTTCACCATTTTGGAGGAAATTATGGAAAATGATAGTTTTTTGGAAAATGATTCCATAGAAAATATAAACTATCAAACATTACAATTGGCAAAAAATTTGTGATGAAAATATTTTTTATATAAAAAAAGCTCAATCAAATACAGCCTTAGATAATATATCTATTGGACCATCATGGAACTCCAACCGTGTCTTACTATTCTACAAAATTAGATCTATATTTTGAATCTAGAATCTAGAAATTGGGATGGGCCATACTATTGATGCTCTAACTGATACTTTAAAGCTCTTCATGCATAGGCTTTCTGTAGTTTTTTTTTTAGTTTAGTACATGACAATGGAATTCCCCAACAGTAAACACATATTCATCAATAGTGATTAGTGAGATTGGACAAATGGTAATAGGAAGAGGATTTTCCCCTTGGAGTAAACACATATTCATCAATAACTATTTTTTGTTGGAAAAATAAAATTTGAATCACATATTTGGGTTATGATGGCATTCTAAGAAATAATTTTTGTGCTTAATTTTTTTAGAATATTTTAAGTTCAGTCCAGGATAAACGAAAATTCTAGCTCCGCCCTTGCTCCCGCCCCCCGTAAGGGATTAGCCAAAAAAAATTCTGCCCGAGTGGCACTTCCCTACTCGAGCGGCAGCCCCCCTTTGTCTGAGTGGCAACCCCCCTTGCCCGAGCGGCACAATCCCCTTGCCCGAGCAGCACCCCCCTGCCCGAGAGGGTAGACAATGATTTGTTTGCATGAACCTCTGAATCTCGATGAAGGCATGTCACGCCCCAGTCCCAAAAATACGTAGGACTATGACACGTAAGCATGCCAGCCGCATGGATATGGCAACTCCAATGTATGGAAACCAAATCCACACGTACGCTGTAATATGAATATAAAATCCACAAGTGGTATAAAATGTAATACAAGTCACAGGGTAAAATCTAAATCTCATCCACCAAAATCATATAGAAATAAATGACCAGTATCTATGAAACTAGATCTCAATAAGGAGTATCTAAGGATGATAGTTGGATGGAAACAAATCCACTACCAACTCGAATATAAGAGCAAATACAATATGAGTACAACACCACAACACAATATAAGAATACCAGCTATCCATCACAGCTCGAAGAGAAGACATCATCGGATCACATGTAACCATCCAAATCTGCGCTCCTGTAAATACTCAAAAAAAGATACACCTGGCAGCGGACCAGGTCCTCAGAGGGACGTAACAAGATACAGAAAATACGAGCCAATTTGAATACTGTAAACATGCATATGGTTTAAAAATAAATAAGTACGCTGTACAAGACAATCTATATGAATGCAAATGAGGACAACTTTTTGACGTATGGACAAGGGTAGTCTACTCTATCTAAGCCTCACAACTCACACACCCGTCTAGAACATCAGAAATTGACATACCTCTGGGGTAGCGACCAGCGCGACTCTACAGAAATCGACATACCTCTGGGGTAGCGACCAGCGCGACACACGCCCGTAGTGCAAACTATATACTACGGTTTACCAGAGTGGTTAAAAGCCCATACGCCTAATGATTGTCCTCCCATGATACTAGGTGCCATGTGTGTGTCAACATATCTAATACATAGTAATGACTGGAGAAAAACTACACATGAAAGAACTATACAGAAATGAAATAAATAAAAGGAAATATAAATAGCATGCAAAGTAGTGTAAACAATTTGGCAAGGTATCTTGCCTGGGGTCCTGCTGCTGGTAGAATCAGAGTCCAAGTCAGTCCAAATAGCCTATGTATTACAAATTTATCACGTCAAAAGATAATTTATTTTAATTTATTTAATTCTGGAATAATTACTCTAAAATCCTATTTTAATCTTATTATTCTGATTTTTATGTTAATTCCTAAATTTTGTCCAAAAAAATGAATTTTATCAACTCGAGACTCATGGCACGCAAATCGAGGCGATCTGTTGACCAAAAAGTCAACCGACACAAACTCAACTTTCATGCATGATTTTCTGTAGATTTCAGCATCAAAAATATGCTGGAATTTACGGCTCATCCGAATTCAAATTCCTTTGGGAATTATGGCACATACAAATTTTGTATTGTGAACCGATGGTTAAATTCTAACCTAGAAATTCTACAGAATTAAAAGTATATAAATACTTCGAGATAAATTCTGGGAAAAATATATGTCGATTATCTCGACATTAGCTTTCCGAAACTTTAAACGGTTCATGATTCTGATTCCTGGTTCTCCCGAAATCGCGAATATATCGAAACACGTCTATTTTCGGACATGCTGTGCTCTACGAATTTTCCAGAATTTATTACTAATAATTTAGAAAAACGATTTATATAATCAGAAACCTAACCTCATTATTGTTCTAACAAAAAAAACTGGAGCGCATTTGGAGTCCGGAGCTAGGAGATATCGTCTTTTTAATTCGTCATAACTAGTAGAAAATGTGACTAAATTTATGACGAATTTTGACTATTTTTGGACGAAAAAGAGAGGAATTTGGGGAAAAAAATATGAAGGATGAGGTATTTATAATGGTGGACACTACTTAATTAAATACGACTAGGATTGGTTAATTTGAATAGGATTATGATGAATTTAAATAAGGATATGATATGCATGAGGTTGCTTTCCTAGTAGGTTCAGGATTTGAATTAATTTAAAATAGAGTTTGAATTTATCTCAATAATTTATAATCTTAAATATAATTAAAGATAATACAAATAATTTATAAAATCTTATTAATATCTATTAACACTAAATTAGCAATTATCTAATATTAAGACTATATATATCCAAATAAATCCTAAATAATTTTAAAAATCTAAATAAATTTCTTAAAATTCTAAATAAATTATAGAAAAATATAATTAAATATTTTAAACTAAAATAAATATTTGGTAGGAATAATATGCAAGTATGGTCTCATAGTAAATCATGAAAGTCCTAAAACTTTACGTTTTTTATGTTTTAATTACCCAAAAATTCTAGAGAAATCTCCAAAAATCTAAAATAGCCTAAAAATGATTCTATATAAATATTTATATAAGTAAATATATCGAGAAATTTATTTGCTAATTAAATAACAGAATACTATAAAGAAATTCAATATCTATAATAATATAAAATATACACAAAATATCTATTTTGGGTGAGGGAGTTTACAATCTACCCAACTTAAAACAATTTCGTCCTCAAAATTAAAATAAGGCATAATTTGTTAAATCCTTCACATTCGTACATAAGGTACGTCAATCGCAATCTCTTCTAAAAATTTAAATAACAAAATATTTTCAAATCTATCGCGATCACTTCAAAATTAAGATAACCACTGTTTAAATCAAAATTCTCGTAATCTCTTCTCGATTTTTTTTTATAATCAACATTCAAATCTAACTCAAGTCTATATGACATCCCACATCAAAATTTATATCACAATTTCCAACTATCATAATCTCCTCTAGACTTTGAACAATAAATAATTCTAATCAAATCTTATTCCTATTCTCAGATTAAGAATTTTGTACTCTTCAAATATTTAAACTCAATTTACATCCTCAATATTTCAAATATGTGACCCAACAATCAAAATTAAACTTTTAATTCAAATCATCAAATTATAAAATTTAAATCTAATTCACCAGTTGTTCAAGTCTAAAATTCTATATTTATCCTAAAAATTTAAATCGATGATTCATCCTTCAATATTCAAAATTTAAATCATGTGCTCAAAGTATAAATATTGGGTCCTCAATATCAAGATTTTTAAAATTCATTAAATCCTCATTATCTTAATCCTTCTTTTAAAATTCTCCATATTTAAAAGGACTTAATCTCTCAATCTAATCCTACTTGATCACAATCTAAAAGAATTCTTCTCAAGTTTAATAATGCAATTTCTACCCAACTTAGAATTTACCCATCTATCACATAAGGCTCTTACACTTAAGAAAAATATTCCTCAATTTATTTTCTCATGTCATTCAATCCTCAAAACTTTAACACCAACTATATCATATGTGATATGCCCTTAATCAATTATGAAAGATAGTCACCAAATAATGTGATTGGCCTATGGGGTATATCTTGTACTATCCGTGTATCACTTATATCCAAGCACGAGATTTCGTCTTTCCAAAACAAAGGAAGACGGAAAGCAACGGAAAAGAGTTCAAGGAGGGGTAATAGAATGAAAGTATGGGAATCAAAGCGTTTAAAGAATTCAAATGGGAATTGTCAAGACAGTTGTGGATTAAAATCTTAATTTGGTAATTTCCTATTCGCATGCTCACATCGGTACAGTTATGTACTTGATATGATATGCTTTGTCGTATCTAGAGGGTAAGTATATTTTTCTTCTGGTCCACTATACATCTCAATCCACGTAAAATACTATTGCGAAGGGCGAATCAAGCGCGTTATGGCTAGCTAGACCATAATACACTAATTCTGATTAGACAATTTGTATTAGTGTGGTTGATCATGCCCCAATAACACATATGTCATGAACAAGCTCGATATAAGATTAAGCTTGCAAAAACTAGGCTATAATAGCAGCATAATTCAAGGTTGCACAGAAAATATAACGCTGGATTATGATGTGAGAAGTTACAAAATAATTCAAGTTCGCAAAAGCAAAAACAACATAAGCAATAATAATAAAAGACTCTACAATCTCTACAGTTATCATACAACCTCCTTATCTAAGTCGCTAGTCGACCAAATAGGGCAAGGACCTTTAAATTCTATGGTCTGAATAAATACTGTCGTCTTTGGCTAGCATGCGATAAATATCATTCGGTTACACTTCAATTAATAGGTCAAAAGACTATGTGATACTAGGTGTCAAACATTATGGTAAAACTTCTAACTAACTCTAGTAGTGTCTATACTACTCTCAAGTCTTCTTAATACATCAAGGGGTAATGGTATAACAATCTAAAGATAAGGAATTCTAGGTTCACTAGATATTCTAAACTTAGTGGTGTGTCTATATTCTCGTTGTATTCTTAATAGGTGTGCTACTCTAATTATCATCCTAATAACAAGGGTTCCTATATTCTAGCAGAAGACTATACTCAAGGAACTATTAGGGAAGCACATGAATCAAGCAGGATACAATTATTCAAAATAGAACAGATAGGAGAAGATGAATCACAGTCATATGTGGATGAGATCCTATACTCTAGTCCTAGGTGCAGGCTTGTTCGGTACAGTAACGTAACCGAGACAATATGCTCTCGACCTGCATGGGCCACCACAAAAACATGTCACGCCCCAGTCCCAAAAATACGTAGGACTAGGACACGTAAGCATGTCAGCCGCATGGATATGGCAACTCCAATGTATGGAAACCAAATCCACACGTACGCTGTAATCTGAATATAAAATCCACAAGTGGTATAAAATGTAATACAAGTCACAGGGTAAAATCTAAATCTCATCCACCAAAATCATATAGAAATCAATGACCAGTATCTATGAAACTAGATCTCAATAAGGAGTATCTAAGGATGATAGTTGGATGGAAAAAATCCACTACCAACTCGAATATAAGAGCAAATACAATATGAGTACAACACCACAACACAATATAAGAATACCAGCTATCCATCATAGCTCGAAGAGAAGACATCCTCGGATCACATGTAACCATCCAAATCTGTGCTCCTGCAAATACTCAAGAAAAGATACACCTGGCAGCGGACCAGGTCCTCAGAGGGACGTAACAAGATACAGAAAATACGAGCCAATTTGAATACAGTAAACATGCATATGGTTTGAAAATAAATAAGTATGCTGTACAAGACAATCTATATGAATGCAAATGAGGACAACTTTTTGACGTATGGGCAAGGGTAGTCTACTCGATCTAAGCCTCACAACTCACACACCCGTCTAGAACATCAGAAATCGACATACCTCTGGGGTAGCGACCAGCGCGACACACGCCCGTAGTGCAAACTATATACTACGGTTTACCAGAGTGGTTAAAAGCCCATACGCCTAATGATTGTCCTCCCATGATACTAGGTGCCATGTGTGTGTCAACATATCTAATACATAGTAATGACTGGAGAAAAACTACACATGCAAGAACTATACAGAAATGAAATAAATAAAAAGAAATATAAATAGCATGCAAAGTACTGTAAAGAATTTGGCAAGGTATCTTGCCTGGGGTCCTGCTGCTGGTAGAATCAGAGTCCAAGTCACAGTCCAAATAGCCTATGTATTACAAATTTATCACGTCAAAAGATAATTTATTTTAATTTATTTAATTCTGGAATAATTACTCTAAAATCCTACTTTAATCTTATTATGCTGATTTTTATGTTAATTCCTAAATTTTGTCCAAAAAAAACTGAATTTTATCAACTCGAGACTCATGGCACGCAAATTGAGGCGATCTGTTGACCAAAAAGTCAACCGACACAAACTTAACTTTCATGTATGATTTTTTGTAGATTTCAGCATCAAAAATATGCTGGAATTTACGACTCGTCCGAATTTAAATTCGTTTGAGAATTATGGCACATACAAATTTTGTATTGTGCATCGATGGTTAAATTCTAACCTAGAAGTTCTACAGAATTAACAGTATGTAAATACTTCGAAATAAATTCTAAGAAAAATATATGTCGATTATCTCAACATTAGCTTTCAGAAACTTTAAACAGTTCATGATTCTGATTCCTGGTTCTCCCGAAATCGCAAATACATCGAAATACGTCTATTTTCGAACATGCCGTGCTCTACAAATTTTCCAGAATTTAATACTAATAATTTAGAAAAAAAATTTATATAATCAGAAACCTAACCTCATTATTGTTCTAACAAAAAAAACTAGAGCGCGTTTGGAGTCCGGAGCTAGGAGATATCGTCTTTTTAATTCGTCATAACTAGTAGAAAATGAGACTGAATTTATGACGAATTTTGACTATTTTTGGACGAAAAAGAGAGGAATTTGGGGAAAAAAATATGAAGGATGAGGTATTTATAATGGTGGACACTACTTAATTAAATACGACTAGGATTGGTTAATTTGAATAGGATTATGATGAATTTAAATAAGGATATGATATGTATGAGGTTGCTTTCCTAGTAGGTTCAGTATTTGAATTAATTTAAAATAGAGTTTGAATTTATCTCAATAATTTATAATCTTAAATATAATTAAAGATAATACAAATAATTTATAAAATCTTATTAATATCTATTAACACTAAATTAGTATCTATCTAATATTAAGACTATATATATCCAAATAAATCCTAAATAATTTTAAAAATCTAAATAAATTTCTTAAAATTCTAAATAAATTATAGAAAAATATAATTAAATATTTTAAACTAAAATAAATATTTGGTAGGAATAATATGCAAGTATGGTCTCATAGTAAATCATGAAAGTCCTAAAACTTTACGTTTTCTATGTTTTAATTACCCAAAAATTCTAGAAAAATCTCCAAAAATCTAAAATAGCCTAAAAATGATTCTAAATAAATATTTATATAAGTAAATATATCGAGAAATTCATTTGCTAATTAAATAACAGAATACTATAAAGAAATTTAATATCTATAATAATATAAAATATACACAAAATATCTATTTTGGGTGAGGGAGTTTACAATCTACCCAACTTAAAATAATTTCGTCCTCGAAATTAAAATAAGGCATAATTTGTTAAATCCTTCACATTCGTACATAAGGTACGTTAATCGAAATCTCTTCCAAAAATTTAAATAACAAAATATTTTCAAATCTATCGCGATCACTTCAAAATTAAGATAACCACTGTTTAAATCAAAATTCAACCTGTCGTAATCTCTTCTCGATTTTTTTTTTATAATCAACATTCAAATCTAACTCAAGTCTATATGACATCCCACATCAAAATTTATATCACCATTTTCAACTATCATAATCTCCTCTAGACTTTGAATAATAAACAATTCTAATCAAATCTTATTCCTATTCTCAGATTAAGAATTTTGTACTCTTCAAATATTTAAACTCAATTTACATCCTCAATATTTCAAATAGGTGACCCAACAATCAAAATTAAACTTTTAATTCAAATCATCAAATTATAAAATTTAAATCTAATTCACCAGTTGTTCAAGTCTAAAATTCTATATTTATCCTAAAAATTTAAATCGATGATTCATCCTTCAATATTCAAAATTTAAATCATGTGCTCAAAGTATAAATATTGGGTCCTCAATATCAAGATTTTTAAAATTCATTAAATCCTCATTATCTTAATCCTTCTTTTAAAATTCTTCATATTTAAAAGGACTTAATCTCTCAATCTAATCCTACTTGATCACAATCTAAAAGAATTCTCCTCAAGTTTAATAATGCAATTTCTACCCAACTTAGAATTTACCCATCTATCACATAAGGCTCTTACACTTAAGAAAAATATTCCTCAATTTATTTTCTCATGTCATTCAATCCTCAAAACTTTAACACCAACTATATCATATGTGATATGCCCTTAATCAATTATGAAAGATAGTCACCAAATAATGTGATTGGCCTATGGGGTATATCTTGTACTATCCGTGTATCACTTATATCCAAGCACGAGATTTCGTCTT
Organism: Iris macrosiphon; assembly: GCA_036927795.1. Classification (NCBI taxonomy): domain Eukaryota; kingdom Viridiplantae; phylum Streptophyta; class Magnoliopsida; order Asparagales; family Iridaceae; genus Iris; species Iris macrosiphon. The sequence goes on along the minus strand of JAYESA010000014.1, from coordinate 27,097,576 downwards.
TCCGAAACAAGAGAAGACGGAAAGCAACGGAAAAGAGTTCAAGGAGGGGGTAATAGAATGGAAGTATGGGAATCAAAGCGTTTAAAGAATTCAAATGGGAATTGTCAAGACAGTTGTGGATTGAAATCTTAATTTGGTAATTTTCTATTCGCATGCTCACATCGGTACAGTTATGTACTTGATATGATATGCTTTGTCGTATCTAGAGGGTAAGTATATTTGTCTTCTGGTCCATTATACATCTCAATCCACGTAAAATACTATTGCGAAGGGCGAATCAAGCGCGTTATGGCTAGCTAGACCATAATACACTGATTCCGATTAGACAATTTGTATTAGTGTGGTTGATCATGCCCCAATAACACATATGTCATGAACAAGCTCGATATAAGATTAAGCTTACAAAAACTAGCCTATAATAGCAGCATAATTCAAGGTAGCACAGAAAATATAACGCTGGATTATGATGTGAGAAGTTACAAAATAATTCAAGTTCGCAAAAGCAAAAACAACATAAGCAATAATAATAAAAGACTCTACAATCTCTACAGTTATCATACAACCTCCTTATCTAAGTCGCTAGTCGACCAAATAGGGCAAGAACCTTTAAATTCTATGATCTGAATAAATACTGTCGTCTTTTGCTAGCATGCGATAAATATCATTCGGTTACACTTCAATTAATAGATCAAAAGACTATGTGATACTAGGTGTCAAACATTATGGTAAAACTTCTAGCTAACTATAGTAGTGTCTATACTACTCTCAAGTCTTCTTAATACATCAAGGGGTAATGGTATAATAATCTAAAGATAAGGAATTCTAGGTTCACTAGATATTCTAAACTTAGTGGTGTGTCTATATTCTCGTTGTATTCTTAATAGGTGTGCTACTCTAATTATCATCCTAATAACAGGGGTTCCTATATTCTAGCAGAAGACTATACTCAAGGAACTATTAGGGAAGCACATGAATCAAGCAGGATACAATTATTCAAAATAGAACAGATAGGAGGAGATGAATCACAGTCATTTGCTAATTAAATAACATAATACTATAAAGAAATTCAATATCTATAATAATATAAAATATACACAAAATATCTATTTTGGGTGAGGGAGTTTACAAGGCATCATGACTTAACAAAGAGCATACCTGAGTTTGTGTGGATCTATGTTCCTGATCCGGTATCCACATCAGGATCTAACAGAAAATAACCGGCTTTGCTTTTCTGTCCTGGCTTGTGTGAACCACCTTCAATTTTTTTTTGCTCAAGTCGGTTCTGGCTATGTTGATTGCGCATTTGCAGAGTTGATATGATTATCTGGTCGGGGCAGCCAAACGATATTTGAATCGAGAATATTGAAGGATGATGAACACTGAGACGAATATCATTGCTACCAGTGCCAAAAATACAGCTGCGGATGTAATGTCCCTCCGCACGGTACATTATGCTGAGTCGGATTGGAAAGAGGCATTGGTTTGGTTGCATTATGATAAGTCAGATTTGTGAACAAGTATTAATTCGGGTTTTGGTTTCATATGCAAGATTTACGCAGAACTTTCTGAGGTCTATAATTCACCCTGATGCAGGCAAGAGCACGAAGTCAGAAACATGCATGGATCAGTGGGTTAGTTCAGAACAGTGCAAAAATAGCTAGGTCAAGCGATGGTACAGTCTTTCTTAATCCGCTCGGGTCAGATGATTGAGAAGCACGACCTGCTCGCATGGTTATACCAGTTAAGTAAATCGTGCTTCGCATTAGACCACACAAAATTTAGGGATATGCTGTATCGACTCAGGCGAAGTAATAGACTATATCATTTCGGTAGAACGACGAGGCATATGAGTATAAGGTGGGCGGGCTCTGACCCTTCTTATCTACTCCTTCATGTCTTAACAAAATACATCATTGGCGTGCTAGCGATATCATATATTCAACATGCGTGGCTCGGATAAAATAAGTCGTATCATATATTGAATACTAAGATAGAACATTGAAATAATGTATATCGAGGCGTGCATCAAGTGCAGGAGTATATAACGAGAATGCTTCACCAGCGAAGCAATACAGTTGTGGAACAATGCCACGGAACTGTATCAAGCGGAACGTGCATCAAAGCACGAGAATCATAGAACGCTTCATCAAGCGAAGCATGCAGTTGAGGTTCAAAACCATGCAACTTTGTCGGATAGGACATGGTGCCACGGAACTATCGTTCATGGATAAGGCACCATGGAATACTCTATCGGAAGAGGAATGGTGCCACGAAACTATCGTTCAGGGATAGGGAACCATGAAACACTGTATTGAAAAGCGGCATGGTGACTTGGTTATTGGGACCTACAGGTCACCAACAGAACATCGTCGGAGGACGGAAGTGAAGCGATGCTGGAGCTTAGTAGGACGAGAAGACTCGTACCTCGCCGTACTTATATTCAAAATGTTGTATGGATAAATGGTCATGGACAACCTATGCACGGGTTTGGTATTCCTAGAATAAGATGTACCGAGGCACCCGGAAGGACCGGGGCACCCGAAATCGTTCAACCTAGGAGAAATTTAAGAGTTCTCTCCTAGCACGGTATAGCGGGGCTTTTCAGGCGGGCTTGCTACCTAGCGATGAAATGATTATCGTATACCTTAGAAACGACATTGGGAGCCTCAAGTCGACTCGGACTGAGAGGCGCCACTAATGACCGCAGCTTGCGTACTTTCAGCGGGACTCGCACTCCTGGGCTCGAAGGAGTCCCAATGCCTTATATTAGTCCAATATGGCACCCGTGTCGCCAACGACCTTCATATAGATAAGATGTGGTGGGCTATCGAGAAGCCAGGAGGATGAATGTAACCTTGCCTCGATGCAAGTGTATGCACATCGGCTATATTTAGAGTCGCTATTGCGCAAGGCGACTCAACATAATTTCATGCGTTATGGACACGATTTAAATATAACATGCTTAGTTATCGAGATGACCGAGTATAACAAGTTTAATTACCGATGCGATCAAGTATAACATGCTTGCCTACTTAAGGGATTCAATGCTTACATGTGTGTATGCTTTCATAACTTCAATGTTTATATGCAAATATGATTTACTGCTTTAGATACATGACTCAAATATGAACTGTAATTCATCTTATAAGTTCTAATAGCAAGATCACCATATAATCTGTATGCTTTACATAATTATTTAGTGTCAGTTTAGGTGAATGGGTTAACATGCTCACCAGTACAAGATGCGTATTGATCCCCCAGGTACGAAAGATCGCTCGGACGTACCATAGGAGTTGGATGCTCGGAATGACAACTTGCAGGTGTTCGGCTAGGATACGTGCTTGATATATGAAGACATAATGTATGGAATGGTAAGCTTTTGTGAGTAAAAGAGATCAATGAGTGTTTTAAGCCAACTTGACATATTCAATGGGGCTATTGAAACCTTTGTAATCGCTGCAATTATATATAAGAGAGCTTCGCTTCGCATACTCTGTGTGTTTTCACTATGACTATATAAATCTTTCGTTGTGATACTGGAAAATAGCAATAACCATTATGTTTTATTTTATTGTCTTGCGCATTGTGCAACCTAGGCATGCACGACATCATACCCGGAGGACGATTATCAACTGTACGAAGTCGGGGCATGACAAAGGAGACATCGGGCACTGGCATGACAGTTTCATAGGTTCGACTTGTCGATAGGCGGTTGGATGGACCAGATGGTTACTCGACATAGGGCAAAAAAGTTGAGAAGACGCTTTGAAGAATGCGGTTGTCCAAACATATGACTAACAATCCTCCAGCGATGAGTGATCCCACATATGAGCAGTAGGAGACTGATGACAGTCGATTGTTCACACAGTTGATGAATTCGATGGAATCATTAGTATAGGACATGGTTCATTAGTGTAGGACATGTTCACACAATGAGTGATCCCACATATATATATACAATTTTATAACATAAAACCATAGTTTGCTTCCTTTCTAAATTTTCAAACCCTAATCTCCTTCTTTTCTACTCCTTTCTCTTCCAAATCCAAATCCAAATCCAAATCCAAACCTTGCAGAAGTGCTAGAAGAAGAGATCAAGTTGGTGGAGAAGATTGAACCCTCTTTTGTGTTGGATCTCCATTTATTTTGATCTTTAAAAGGTAATTTTTAATCCTTCTTCTTAATCTTTCGATAATTCCAAGAACTTGTACGTGCCAACAAATAGGAATTCTACCATTAGAGAAATAAAATATGTTAGAGAAGTTCATATGTAATTCTTATTAATTTCCTATTTATATAAATTATATATCTATATAGTGTTTGTGATAATGCCCCAAATCTTCTTCTTCTTCTTTTTTTTATCTAAAATAGCCCAAATTCGTCGTAAAAATCAGTCTTGTTTTCAGCAGCCATAAAAAAAATTAAAAATACTATAACTCCTAATTCTGGACTCTGTTTAATCTCCTATTTTTTATCAGAACCGTATCGAAGTAAGCTTTCCAAATCTATATTTTAATAGACCTAATTTGAACTGGAACTTTCTGTAAAAATATTTGAATATCAGGTGTCCGTATAATGAATGTGTTTCGGTGTTTTCGTGATTTCAGGAGTTTTCGGACACGAAAATGTGATATGTTTAGTTTTTTGGAAAGCTGATACGAAGACCTACAATATAGATTAACCTCAAAAATATTTGAATAAGTCTAATATATACAGTATTATCTACAAGTAGAGGACTAGCTATACAATATAGCTATTACAGGTATTCATATAAACATGGTATATAGTTGTTCGCCATTAAATGAGTTCTTGCAAACTTTGTATTTAAGGAACGAAAAAAGAGTACAAAGAATCCTAAAAAGAATTATCTAAGTACAATATTTTGATCTGGGGTGTGACGATGGACAATGAGCGCTGTGGTGGCTCCTTTACTCCGTTGACGATCCGATGCAGGGTAAAGAAGCTTATGTTCTCTCTTTGCTCGTCTTAGTATGCTCTCTCTCTCTATGTTGGGCGACCCCTGTCATCTCCTTTGGGAATGCCACCCGGCTATATATAGTCATCATTGGGCGCACATATGTTGGGCCTCATGGATGCTAGAGGGTGCTACGTATGCCTCCTTAATATGGTGCAGTTGTAACCATGAGCGGGCCAGGATATCACGTGGGCGCTTGTTGGGAACTTTTGTTGCTGAAGATCTAGGTGGTTCTCGTCCTTTATGGGCGTGACTTGGTCAGCTTGACACATAGTCCGCACTTGGTTGAAGAAAATTACTCTTGTCGTAACAGCAAGATTTAGTTTTCATGGAGTCTGAAGCACATGTGGCCAGAGACGCATAAAACATATGGAGTCTAGGACGCCTGGGCCAGAGACGCATGGGACGCATAAAGCCTGGGACGCATGGGGCCAGGGACATATAGGAAATATAGAGTTTGGGACGCATGGGGCCAGCAACGTATGGGACCGTATGAAGCCTGGGATGCATGGGGTCAGAAACGTATGGGACCGCATAGAGTCTGGGACGCATGGGACCAGAGAAGCATGTGACCACATGGATCCTGGGATGCATGGGGCCAGAGATGCATGCGACCGCATGAAACCTAGGACACATGGGTCCAATTGTGCTGTACACGTGGCGCTGCACATCTATCGAGAGTGAAGTTCTGTGCTGACGTAAGACTTTTATTGTTTAATATGTTCACGCCTTTTGAGGTATTCAAAAAATCCTTTTTGTCAGGATTCTGTGTCAGAGATGTTCCTGTTGCTAGGATACTACGTCAGGTCCATCTGCGACCAAAGCTGTTTCGGCTGATTGGGACGCATGGATGTCGCCTTTTTGGGCCGTAGGGTAACTTTGCAGCTTAATCTCTTCTGCGCTTTAATTTGGGACGCATAATTGTTGGACGCATGGATGCATATTTTTTATGGATATTGTGTCGCATGGACATTGGGACTGCTTGGTCGCAGGTCGCATGGCTGAGTTCCTCCAGGCTGTCACTTCTGCATTAATTGACAGATTTATTTTGATTTTTGAGCAGATCTCCTTTTGGATTCTGACCTGTCTTTTCACTCGGATCCCAAGTTTGACGGTTAAGAATGTAAGGCTGTCTCAAGAACCTAACCATCCACCGTAGAGACTGACAGTTGGATACGGGAACCGAGGGGGCTGCTACTATCTCTTTGGTAGGTTTTGTGGACTTAACACCGCTGGCATACCTTGGTAAGCACGGGTGATAAGTAGAGTTGACAACCGATATCAGAGGTAATATGAATGTAATGATCAATATCCAAGACCCGAGAGGTTTGCTCTGAGGTAATATAGATATGACAAACTCAGCCGGGAAGGAATATTAGGACAGTAGTTCAGAGGTAATATGGATGTGAACCAATGCCCGAGAAACTCACCGAGGAGTGATTTGCTGGGTGTGGTCTATCTGAGAATGAAGATAGACCTGAGGGTTGCTCCGCTGGAGTGACTAGAGTCTAATGAGACTAATTTTTGGGTGGTCCAAGCGGGAGTGTGTCGGTGGACCCGAGGACTGCTCCACCGGAAAGACTTTGAGGATCCATCATATGTTGCGTATCCAGGACTCCTGGATACAGATAATGGCATTTACATAAAGTTATAAAGAAAGGGGATTGTTGTACATAGGTCCTTGCTGGGATGAAGAACCAAGAGTGTAAAGACTGTACATCTTGATTTCCCAGCTGGGGATAAGGGGAGTACAATATTGTTCGACCCACATCTCCCATTGTGCGTCTAGGCGTTGGACCCACGGTTCTACTTCAGAGAGTTCCGGTGGATCCTTGTCATCTTCCTCAAGGTCAACTGATACCCTATTGGCAAACAACGTTTGCTTGAGCATCTCCCCGATACTGACGTCTGAGTCCCAAATGGAAGGCTTTGAAGAGTGAGAGTGTAAATCATCTTCTTCATATGAACCTTTTGGGGTTGTGGGAGGCGTAACGTACCCTAAGTCATGCTTGTTCTTATGGTAGTAATCCTTGGTTTTGCCTGCAGAGCGGTAAGGCGCACGGACAGCCGTCGACCTTTACCGTAATTCAGACCTCGGTTGCTTTTAAGATTATACCCCATCTTTTGGATGAGATGTTTGGCTTGACCATTGAACCGGTAGAGTTATATTTTGCCGGTAACAGATTCTGGCTCTTGTCCCTCTGGGATGAAGGACTGAGGGAATTCAACCCTGCCGAAGATGATGAGTTTGTCTTCCCTCCTCCTTGCTGGAACCGTGAAGTAGGAACCTTGTCTATGAAGGATCTGGTTTACTGCATAGGTAGTAGTCACCTGTGTCTGCAAGTGCAAGCTTAGACCGTGCTTCATGGAATACTGTGTACTTATGTGTGCAAATTTTTGAGTAGTTCAAAGATAGACATTTATTTATAAAAATAAGGTATATTTTCTTCAAGAATTACATCGTCCAGAGAAGGGACATTTGCGTGAGCAACTACGTACTCCTCCAGCTTATCCTTCCCGAGATCTACCCCTAGAGTGAGCGACGACTTTAGAGGTTTCCTGCTCAGCTTTACTACCATAGGCTTGGATGTTGTAGGAGGCAGTGGAGCATCCTTCGGAGGTTAACTCGGCCTGTGAAGGCGAATGACCAGAGGTTAGAACGTGGTGGATGATGCCAGACCTTCTTTCGGCAATCGATTCATCCTACGAAAGCGGACGACCAAAGGTTTGGGTGCCTTCTTGTGTAGTTTTAAGATGAGAAAAGAGGTTGTGTTGGGAGCGCTTGCCCTTTGGCGGACTCTCAAGGGCTCTTTTGGTATTTTCCAACCTCTACCTCATCATCAGCGCCATTATCACCTTCATCCTGGTAGACCTATTTATATATGATCGAATCGAAGTAATAGGCTTCGATCCCTTTGAACAGATCGACATCAGCAAACTCCGTTTTGACCATGCCGGGTTCATCGACGTACTTCAGGCACTGGTGCATGATCGACGACACGATCATATATTCATGTATCCATGGGCGTCCGAGCAAGACATTATAGGATATATCTATGTTAATGACGTAGCAGCTGACCTCTGTTTTTAAGTCGCCGATCTGGCATTTCAGGCGAATCTTGCCCAGAGGGTAGCTTCTGCATGCGTTGAAGCCAGTGATAGCAGTATTGGTGGATGACAGGCGATGCATCGGAATACCCAAAGTCTGAAGTAGACTCCATGGGATTGTAAACCCCCTCATTTTATTCTGTAGATAGTTAGAGTAGGCCAGGAAAATTTTTGATAGAAGATATTGAGGTTTAGAGTAGAGGATATTTACCTGGAATTTTAATCCAATTTATTTAAACCATTGACACACCCTATCTTTGCCTATTTATTCGGAGCCCACTATCAGCCCATAAATTTTGTACAAATATTGTACACTCGACTTAACTCGCCAAATTAGACACTGGACTTTTCTGACTGTTAAAATCAACTTTTGTGTTCTCTAAATTAATTGCACAACATTCCGTAAATCGTAAACCGTATTTAATTCCGTGTCGGACACCTGTGTCGTTACCCTCGATTTTGGGATACCAACTTAACCCGTTGAGCCGGACCAACAAAAAGGTCCAAGACTGACCCCAAGCCCCCACCATTTTTGGCTTTTGCGCCATTTCCGGATTTTGACACCAAGTGCCCCAAATTAAATTAAATTCGCGGGACGCTTATTACTATTAAATCGGGATTACCAACTTGGTAAATCCCATTTAAATCCTAAATTAATCCCAATGCCCATTTAATTAAACCCGTTCCTCACCCACATTACCCCCTCGTCATACAATTTAATAAACGCAATTTTCGGCACAATTTTTTGCGTCATTTCATGTGTTTATGCAAGTTCCCGAACTTAAGGGGCTAATGTGCAAATGTAGCAAATAGGTGTCACTTTCTCATTGGTTTGGGCTAATGAAGAAAGCCTCTTCCCTCTTTTGACCGGTCATAACCCACCCCCTCTCTCTCATGGAAGCATTCATCCATCATATTGAATCTAGACCATCCATTCTAATAATTCCATTCATTTCTAGCCACACATTCACACACTCTCTCCTATTTAATTCCCCCTTCACAACACCTATCCCTAGGCCGGCCCTAATTTCTAGGAGTCTTGGAAACCCCTCCTCCCCTCTCTCTCTCTCTTTCCTCCCTCTCCCATTCGGCCGACCCTCCCTTCCCATTTCCTTTTCTTTTCTTCTTCTTCTTCTTCTTCTTCTTCTTCTTCTTCTTCTTCCCTCCTACTTCACCATTTAATTCCCTATTTAACCAACACCTTCATTACTCCACCACCACCACCTCAGCCCCTTCCCACACCCCCACGGCCGTGCACAGCCCACCCCCACTGTGTACACTGTGCACAGCCCCTCCCCTCACCATTTCACCATCACCACCTTCATTTCTTCATCACCACCACATCCAACTTCTTCACCACCACCTCATTCAACTTCACCACCACCAACCAGCCCCTTCACCACCCCCATCCAGCCCCACGAGCACCACGAGCACCATCAACTCCGACGAGCCTCATTGAGGTTCATTCCTCCATCTCTCATGTATTAAATTCCAGAATATTAATTGTGTTAAATAGGAAGTTTTAATTATGGAACGATGTTAATTATGGAGATGTTTATATATTGTTAGAGTATATATTGTGTGGATTAGTTTAGTGTAATTTTTGAACATGAATAATGTGTCATGGATATATGCATGGGTGAAGGAAATAATAAATAAATTACATGTGGATTAATTACAATTTGAAAGAAGGATTCTTGAATATATATAAATGGTTAGTGTAGGTTTACGTTGCACTATGTGTTAAGATATACTTTGGTTATTTCAAATGAGATTTTAGGTGAATGCAAATGAAAATTAGAATGACTTGAGGATGGGTTTAATGAGGTTGACATAAGTTTAAATATTTATAGTGAGCATGTATCTCATATTTTGTAAAGTGAGACTGTGGATTAGAGGTTGTCTTCGACTTGAAATATAACAAATAAAAATTAAATTATGAATTCGAGGTAAAGTGAGTTTGTGACATTTAAATAAATAATCGGGATGTATGATTCATGATAGAAATTATTAATTGAATTATGGAGAATTAAATTGAGGAGGGCTTATAGATGACTAGTTGATTTGACTATCGTACCGAAAGTCAACTGTAGTCAACCCCCTAGTGTCTAGTCTCTGTTAGGCGTAGATATGTGTAGCACACCTGTCTGTTGTAAAATAGATTATTGATTCTAGTTTGTAATTCATCTCTAGGTATTACGGGACCTGAGGACTTGGACGCAGTACCCGATCTCCATCATCAGCAGCCGCACGCAGGCAAGTGTACCTTGCCACCCTGTATTTCAGTTTACAGATATTTATTGTTTCGTATGTACATTGTGCACATAGTTATATTGACGTTCGGTACTTCGCGTTCGGTTCACAACCGGGTGAAGACGTACGTCGTAGCATCCTAGGAAGATTGTCGGATGATTCGTAGTATCTCGATATGCGTACCTGAGTTTATCGACACCCCAGGGCACACTCATACACTGTGATCGTGCCATATTCCTGTATCCTGATACTGACATCATGACCAGAGACTGGGACGACCTTAGGGTCGCGTCTGTTGAGTTATTTTTCCTTGTGTTGAGACTGTAGTTAGAGGTTCAGGTTCAACGCACAATCGTTGACCGCTTGGGAAGGGGAAGACAGTTACTAGACGCTTGGGCTACTCTGCACGCGCTTATATATATGTAGTACTTTCTAGTGATACCTGTATCTAGTGTAACTGTTTCACCCGTGTGACTCTTTGCCCTGAGCTGCGGTACGTGCCGTGTGTTTTCGTGTCCGGAGCTACGGTTTTACTTTGGACGGCCCACGCGTCGAACGTTGTCTTTAAACTGTGTCACACTAGTTGGTTATGATAGAGTACCCTGTCGTGCACTTGTACTTTCTGTTTACTTGGCATGTTATATTTTTGTACCTTGTTACGTCCCTCTGAGGACCTGGTTCCCTGCCAGTTTTGCAGCATAGGCGATTACGGAGCGCTTAGAGATACTGAAGGAGTGGCATATCTTGCGAGCATGGTACCAGGTACTCACATTATATCTACCGGCATTATGGTTATTTATATTGATTATTCACCTGCTGTTGTAGCCTAGTTTTGTAGACTCATACTTCTTCTCGAGTCTATTCGAGTTAGTGTGTTATTGGGCGGCCGACCTTATCACATATAGCTCTTTCTTGTATACTGTTGTACATTGTGGATTGAGACATAGAGGTTTACATTTATGGAGTATCTAGATAGTGCCCTTTATATTACAGCTTATACGTATTCGAGTCAGACCAGAGTCTGGTCGAATGCGTAGCTGGCGTGTTACGTATTCCTGGTCCTACGTATTTTGGGACTGGGAAGTGACATGTTTTTGTGGTGGCCCATGCAGGTCCGATTTAAATCATCTTGGTCACCTGACTGTGCCAAGCGAGCCTGCAAATTAGGAATAGATGTTATGATTGTTGAGTAGGATCTCAATCCATAATCGATTTTAAAACTCTTTGTATGTGATTATCGCCCTTGGATTTCCACTTTGCATTCGTTCAATCTTCGTCAATGTCGCTATCCTTGTTTCTCGTCCCCTATTGTTCGGGGAGACGAATGTTTGTGACTGATGATTCCCTCCAGAAGAAGATTGAAGATCAGATGGCAGGAGACAGAATTCGTATACCTTTCTATGAGAAGAATGTTACCCTATCAGGATAGATTGAAGGGTTCTTTGGATTCTAGAACTAGTATGAAAGGGTAGCAAGAGAATTGGAGCCAATAGTACCCTAGTTGTACTTGAGATAGCAGTGATCTTGGGAGTTCTGAGAGCTAGAAGGATTGTTGATCATGACCTAGAATGATTTATGGGAATGCATAGCCTGATGATGGAAACTAGTGGTTGTATATGATAGCAATACCAGGAATGATATTATGGACTAGAGAAGATAAAAATTTTACGATCTCACTTGGAAGATAATGATCGAATTCCAGAAATTCTAGTATGTACTTGAGTGATACCATTATTGTACTATGCTACTTGGAGAGATAAATAACGAAGGGAAGAAACTCGAGGAATAAAAATTTTAAGGAAAATTTGAGGAGAAGGAAAATTATACTTAAGGAAGGGGAAAAAATTTTCTTTTAAAGGATTAGTGTGGTAAACAGAACAAGAGGATTTATTTTGAGGTTAAATCTGGACAATAACACCGTCCTAACATAAGTTGATTGAGCCAATACCACGCGACACTAGATTGTCGACGTAGTGCATTATATTTTTAGACCACCATGTTATCCTGAGTTGAGTTCAGAAAACCCAGGAGTATGGTGCCAATCTACCTTAGGGGTATACAATGCAGGAGGTGAACCAGTGTACCATCATGTTATATCAGAGTTTGAGGATGTGATTCTAGATAATCTTTCCGGCCTGCCACCTGACAGAGAGATAAAATTTGCTATAGAGATGACTCCCAGAGCCGAGCCGATTATTTTTCCGTCTTTGGACTAGCACCGACAGAGTTTGGTTGAGTTGAAAGACCATAATAGAGGACCTCTTAGACAAGGGTTTGGGTCGGGCTAGTGTTTTCCATGAGAAGCAACCATCTTATAGTACCGAAGAAGGACGAGACGGTACGTCTGCGTATTGATTTCAGGGACGGTATGTTTGTGTATCGAATTACAGGATTTAATGCAGTAACGGTAAAGAACAAGTACCCATTGCCGCAAATCAAAGATTTATTTGAATCAGCTAAGTGGCACATATGTATTTTGAAGATCGATCTCAGATCCAGCTATCATCAGATCTAGGTTCGGAGAGAGGCCATTCCTAAGGCGACATTCCGGATGTAGTATGGATACTATGAGTTTTTAGTCATGCCGTTTGGTTTAACCAACGCGCCGGCAGTATTCATGTGTTTGATGAACAATGTGTTCCACCAGTACTTAGATAAGTTTGTAGTGGTGTTCATCGACGCCTTGATATATTCCGAGAACCAGGAGAAGCACGAGAGACATCTCAGGATTGTGTTGGAGATGCTGAGACATGAGAGGCTGTACGCCAAACTCAGCAAATGTGAGTTCTGCTTAGATAGAGTACCATTTCTGGGACACATAATCACCGGAGATGGACTATCAGTTGACCCGGAGAAGATAGCTGCAGTAGAGACCTGGCCTACCCCTACATCAGTTACGGAGGTTAGGAGCTTCCTCGGACTTGCCGGATATTATCGGAGGTTCGTAGAAAACTTATCGAGGATAGCTGCGCCTATGACGCGACTGACGCGTAAAGGCGAAGAGTTTATCTGGACCGACGAGTGTCAGGCGACTTTCGATGAGCTAAAGAAGCGTCTGACATCAGCACCAATTTTGACACTACCTTCAGGATCAGGAGGGTTTGTAGTGTACAGTGATGCGTCAGGGAGCGGATTGGGATGTGTACTGATGAAACACGGCAAGGTGATAGCCTACGCATCGAGACAGCTGAGAGTTCATGAGAAGAACTATCCGACGCACGACTTGGAGCTAGCTGCAGTGATATTTTCACTAAAGCTATAGAGACATTACCTTTATGGTGAGCGTGTTGAGATTTATACAAAACACAGAAAGTCTGAAGAATGCCTACACGCGGAAAGAACTCAACATGAGACAAAGGCATTGGCTAGAATTGATGACAGATTATAATATCAAGTTGCAGAACCACTCTGGCAAGACGAATGTAGTTTATGACTCATCGCCAGTTGTTAGAGGATTTTCAGAAACTCAGGATTGAGATTGTAGTGCCAGGTATGGATGGACAGATGGCCAGTCTTGAGGTTCAGTCTACTTTGATTGAGAGGATCAAGGCAGCATTGCCTACCGATGCGAGATTTCGGCGTCTGCGAGAGAGGACAAAAGCAGGCCTGCAGACGGGACTCAGGATTCATGAAGACGGAACGCTGAGGTGCGAAGATCGTCTATATGTTCCGAGTGGCGAGCTACGCCAAGAGTTGATGACCGAGGCACATAGCTCGATTTATTCCATTCATCCCGGGGGTACGATGATGTACCGAGATTCGAGGCAACATTACTGGTAGTATGGGATAAAGAGAGAAATTGCAAGATTCGTGACGAAATGTTTAGTTTGTCAGCAAGTCAAGGCTGAACATCAGAGGACTGCAGGACTATTGCAGTTGCACCCCATTCCCGAGTGGAAGTGGGAACACATTACCATGGACTTCGTCACAGGATTTCCGTGAAGCCCTAGCGGGAAGGATGCAGTTTGGGTTGTCGTAGACAGACTCACCAAGTCTGCACATTCCTTGCCCTTCAGAGTTGGGCAATCCACAGAGATACTAGCTGACATGTATATGAGGCAGATAGTACGATTACATGGAGTGCCTGTTAGCATCGTATCGGATCGTGATTCCAGATTTACGTCACATTTTTGGCAGAGTATGCAGGAGAGCCTAGGAACTCGTCTCAAGTTCAGCACTGCGTATCATCCACAGACTGATGGACAGTCAGAGCGCACGATACAGATATTAGAGGATATGTTGAGAGCGTGCATGATTGATTTTGGAGGATCTTGGGAGGACCATCTACACTTGGTGGAATTCTCCTACAACAACAGTTACCAGGCCAGCATACAGATGGCACCTTATGAGGCACTGTACGGCAGGAAATATAGGTCACCAGTTTGTTGGAGTGACGTGGGAGAGCGTCAGATACTTGGTCCGGAATTGGTGACACAGACAGTAGAGAAGGTCAAGCAGATTCAGAGCCACCTGTGCGCAGCACAGGACAGACAGAAATACTGGGCAGATGCGCACCGCAGACCATTGGAATTCAAGGAGGGTGACCACGTATTTTTGAGGATATCGCCCACACGTGGTACCATCAGATTCGGAGGCAGAGGCAAGTTGAGCCCGAGGTATATCGGACCTTTTGACATTCTGGAACGAGTTGGCAAAGTGGCTTACCGTCTTGCATTACCTCCATCATTAGAGGGAGTACATGACGTATTTCACGTATCGCAGTTGAGAAGATATATCGCAGACCCTAGCCACGTGCTTGATCATTCAGAGATTACAGTTGGGCCTAGTCTGTCTTACGTAGAGCATCCAGTTGAGATTCTCGATCACAGCGAGAAGACTTTGAGAGGACAGACATTCGACTGGTCAGAGTGGCATGGAAGCACCATTCACCAGGCGAGTCTACTTGGGAGCACGAGGATTCTATTCGGCAGCGATTCCCGTACTTATTTGAGGAGCAAGGTACGAATTTATGTACGGCAATTTAATTACTAGTTATCTTAAATTCTGTTAGATATTATCGTGCTTTACTTTTAATTTCGGGGACGGAATTTTTCTAAGTTGGGAAGAATGTAAACTCCCTCATTTTATTCTGTAGATAGTTAGAGTGGGCCAGGAAAATTTTTGATAGAAGATATTGAGGTTTAGAGTAGAGGATATTTACCTGGAATTTTAATCCAATTTATTTAAACCATTGACACACCCTATCTTTGCCTATTTATTCGGAGCCCATTATCAGCCCATAAATTCCGTACAAATATTGTACACTCGACTTAACTCGCCAAATTAGGCACTGGAGTTTTCTGACTGTTAAAATCAACTTTTGTGTGCTCTAAATTAATTGCGCAACATTCCGTAAATCGTAAACCGTATTTAATTTCGTGTCGGACACCTGTGTCGTTACCCTCGATTTTGGGATACAAACTTAACCCGTTGAGCCGGACCAACAAAAAGGTCCAAGACTGACCCCAAGCCCCCACCATTTTTGGCTTTTGCGCCATTTCCGGATTTTGACCCCAAGTGCCCCAAATTAAATTAAATTCGCGGGACGCTTATTACTATTAAATCGGGATTACCAACTTGGTAAATCCCATTTAAATCCTAAATTAATCCCAATGCCCATTTAATTAAACCCGTTCCTCACCCACATTACCCCCTCGTCATACAATTTAATAAACGCAATTTTCGGCACAATTTTTGCGTCATTTCATGTGTTTATGCAAGTTCTCGAACTTAAGGGGCTAATGTGCAAATGTAGCAAATAGGTGTCACTTTCTCATTGGTTTGGGCTAATGAAGAAAGCCTCCTCCCTCTTTTGACCGGTCACAACCCACCCCCTCTCTCTCATGGAAGCATTCATCCATCATATTGAATCTAGACCATCCATTCTAATAATTCCATTCATTTCTAGCCACACATTCACACACTCTCTCCTATTTAATTCCCCCTTCACAACACCTATCCCTAGGCCGGCCCTAATTTCTAGGAGTCTTGGAAACCCCTCCTCCCCTCTCTCTCTTTCCTCCCTCTCCCATTCGGCCGACCCTCCCTTCCCATTTCCTTTTCTTTTCTTCTTCTTCTTCTTCTTCTTCTTCTTCTTCTTCTTCTTCCCTCCTACTTCACCATTTAATTCCCTATTTAACCAACACCTTCATTACTCCACCACCACCACCTCAGCCCCTTCCCACACCCCCACGGCCGTGCACAGCCCACCCCCACTGTGTACACTGTGCACAGCCCCTCCCCTCACCATTTCACCATCACCACCTTCATTTCTTCATCACCACCACATCCAACTTCTTCACCACCACCTCATTCAACTTCACCACCACCAACCAGCCCCTTCACCACCCCCATCCAGCCCCACGAGCACCACGAGCACCATCAACTCCGACGAGCCTCATTGAGGTTCATTCCTCCACCTCTCATGTATTAAATTCCAGAATATTAATTGTGTTAAATATGAAGTTTTAATTATGGAACGATGTTAATTATGGAGATGTTTATATATTGTTAGAGTATATATTGTGTGGATTAGTTTAGTGTAATTTTTGAACATGAATAATGTGTCATGGATATATGCATGGGTGAAGGAAATAATAAATAAATTACATATGGATTAATTACAATTTGAAAGAAGGATTATTGAATATATATAAATGGTTAGTGTAGGTTTACGTTGCACTATGTGTTAAGATATACTTTGGTTATTTCAAATGAGATTTTAGGTGAATGCATATGAAAATTAGAATAACTTGAGGATGGGTTTAATGAGGTTGACATAAGTTTAAATATTTATAGTGAGCATGTATCTCATATTTTGTAAAGTGAGACTGTGGATTAGAGGTTGTCTTCGACTTGAAATATAACAAATAAAAATTAAATTATGAATTCGAGGTAAAGTGAGTTTGTGACATTTAAATAAATAATCGGGATGTATGGTTCATGATAGAAATTATTAATTGAATTATGGAGAATTAAATTGAGGAGGGCTTATAGATGACTAGTTGATTTGACTATCGTACCGAAAGTCAACTGTAGTCAACCCCCTAGTGTCTAGTCTCTGTTAGGCGTAGATATGTGTAGCACACCTGTCTGTTGTAAAATAGATTATTGATTCTAGTTTATAATTCATCTCTAGGTATTGCGGGACCTGAGGACTTGGACGCAGTACCCGATCCCCGTCATCAGCAGCCGCACGCAGGCAAGTGTACCTTGCCACCCTGTATTTTAGTTTACAGATATTTATTGTTTCGTATGTACATTGTGCATATAGTTATATTGACGTTCGGTACTTCGCGTCCGGTTCACAACCGGGTGAAGACGTACGTCGTAGCATCCTAGGAAGATTGTCGGATGATTCATAGTATCTCGATATGCGTACCTGAGTTTATCGACACCCCAGGGCACACTCATACACTGTGATCGTGCCAGATTCCTGTATCCTGATACTGACATCATGACCAGAGACTGGGACGACCTTAGGGTCGCGTCTGTTGAGTTATTTTTCCTTGTGTTGAGACTGTAGTTAGAGGTTCAGGTTCAACGCACAATCGTTGACCGCTTGGGAAGGGGAAGACAGTTACTAGACGCTTGGGCTACTCTGCACGCGCTTATATATATGTAGTATTTTCTAGTGATACCTGTATCTAGTGTAACTGTTTCACCCGTGTGACTCTTTGCCCGGAGCTGCGGTACGTGCCGTGTATTTCCGTGTCCGGAGCTACGGTTTTACTTTGGACGGCCCACGCGTCAAACGTTGTCTTTAAACTGTGTCACACTAGTTGGTTATGATAGAGTACCCTGTCGTGCACTTGTACTTTCTGTTTACTTGGCATGTTATATTTTTGTACCTTGTTATGTCCCTCTGAGGACCTGGTTCCCTGCCAGTTTTGCAGCATAGGCGATTACGGAGCGCTTGGAGATACTGAAGGAGTGGCATATCTTGCGAGCATGGTACCAGGTACTCACATTATATCTACCGGCATTATGGTTATTTACACTGATTATTCACCTGCTGTTGTAGCCTAGTTTTGTAGACTCATACTTCTTCTCGAGTCTATTCGAGTTAGTGTGTTATTGGGCGGCCGACCTTATCATATATAGCTCTTTCTTGTATACTGTTGTACATTATAGATTGAGACATAGAGGTTTACATTTATGGAGTATCTAGATAGTGCCCTTTATATTACAGCTTAGACGTATTCGAGTCAGACCAGAGTCTGGTCGAATGCGTAGCTGACGTGTCACGTATTCCTGGTCCTACGTATTTTGGGACTGGGGCATGACCGGATGATGCTGATTGATGAACCGGGATCTATATGCATTCGGTCCACCTTGATGGCACCAATGTACCCTGTGTAATACAGGAAAGGTCATGTCGATTATTTTTAATCAACATGTCCTATTACGAGAATATAATATTGTGTATCGCCTCTATCACATTGTTGCAGTGGGGGCATACGACGGGATCATCAGCTGGCGGCTTGACCTGTACTAGGTAGGTGTCGGCATTTTGTAATACCTTGCTAAGAGCAGCTTGAGTGTCTTTGGAGAGTTGGAGAAGCTTGAATAGAGATAACTTTGCTAGAATATTGGCTAGTTGGGCCAATATGTCAAAGTTGTAGGGATTCTCCAGCCCCTGTGATGTATCTTTGCGCAGCGGTTTGTCGAAGCGAGTATCTTTCTGCTTGGACTTATCCGTTGCTAGATGCTGGGATGGACCCGGCTTAGAGGTTGCGTGTGCGACTATTGGAAGTGCACCATCGTCAGGGATATCGTACTCTCGCTGGTATGCCAGGGCTGATCTTATTTTCCTGCTATAGCTTTCTCAATTGGGAGAGGAACCGTGTAACAGGGTTTGGATTTCTTGTCCTTGGACTTGGTGGTAGAAGATGTTGTCTGCTGCATCAATTCTGGAGCAAGATCGGGTGAACCCACATGACCTTCCCACGTGGCGTGGTAAGGGATATCAGCACGGCCGTTTGGTGACGAGCTGGCAAAAGATTGAAGACCTCCATCATTGCCCTAGGAATTGGGATTACCCCATCCTGAACTTCTGTAGCCAAAAAGTTTCTGAACTAGAGCGATACCATGTTAGCAGCAACTGTCTTGTCATTTATATCCAAGGTGAGGGCCTTGGTATCGGGCAGATGATGGATATACCACTTCAGCGTGTAGCAGTCCCGTGTCGCATAATGGACGTAACGATGGTAATGACAGTACTTTGGATTATTCTCCTCGGCTGCCTCAACAGGGCGTTTGGCGTCGGGGAACCGAAGCTTACCACCCTTCATCAGTACGTTGAAGATGGGAATGACGTCATCATCTTCGAAGGAGTAGATCTCCTTGGGCTTTGGAACCTAAGCCGGCTTTTGCTCGGGTTTCTTGGTTAAGTTGGCCACCAAGGCCTGCTTTTCTTTTCCATCACGGTTGCTATTATCGCTATTATTGTTGTTGGGACATTTTCCCCTATCATCGGTGATAGGGGTCTGTATTCCCGAGACCCGGGCGTCCTTGACCTTCTTCTCTGTGTTGACAGCATTTATGATGAACGTCATCCAGTCTTTAAACTGATCGTCGTCTATCCAGAGGCTGACTGCTGAAAGTAAGTTTCTGCGGCACATGTCCATCAGTGTTGACTCGGGATTGCCTGGGGGAAACCTCTAAGCTGCTTGTCAAAAATGCTCGATATAATTTTGGGCGAGTTCCCTTTCCCTTGGGTAACATCCATCAGGGAGGAAATCGTCATGTCGCTTCCTCCGTCATAGAGTCTTTTGAGAAAAAGACTCTTGAGGTCATCAAATGACGAGATACAATTATCTTGTAGGCTGTAAAAATAGTCGAATGCTACCCTGGATAATGTTCCCACAAAGAGCTTGGTGAGGAGTACATCACTACGAGGTAGATGCCCTGTTGCAGTCTCAAAATAGCTCATATATTGACAGGGGGAAGTATTTTCGTCTAATGGGTTCAAGTTGAAGGGCTTGTATTTGGGAGGGTACGACACATCCCTCCACTCGTGGGGTATGGTTGTCGTATCCCGAGCTCGTGCAGCGAGTCCTGGTTGCCAATATAATCTAGTGAGCCCGAAGTTCCCTGACTTCCCTTATTGCTTTCTGGCTTCGTCTCTAGCGGAAGGGGTAGATAAGCCAGGTAGAGGGTAATTTTCTCCTATGGGTGGAGCAGTTGCGTAAGAGTTCGTGTTGGTCCCAGGATCCAAGCTTGCTTTTCCAGAAGCCCTTGCTAGTTGGGAAGCTATGTTTGCTTTAATTTCCAGTATTGCCTGATTCAGGACTTGCATTGATGAACTCACCGTCTGCATCATGGCCTCAAGAGCCTCGAGGCATTGTCGGTCGCTGGGGCCTTCGTGATCATCCCCTGCCATGTATACAGTTCTCACATGTGGAGAGATGGACGGGACAGTGGACGTCGCACTTTCCGTCCCAGATTCTATACCGGGAGTAGTCATCAGGTAGCGTCGCCTCCTCCTCAGATTCAGAGAGAATACTACCCCTAGCGTAGGAGGCTACGTCATCTTGACAAGGGTGGCCACCCCCAGGGACATCAGAGTCTGTTTCTTGGAAATCCCCGCCTTTTCGGAACACCGGATTGTTGTATAGGTCCGGGGAATCACTACTCCCAGCTTGTACAACCCCCAGGAGTCATGAGAAAGAACTACCCCCAGCGGCTGATATCTTTTTCTTTGAGCGGGTACATTAGAAAATACCTTCTGCAGGCCCCGCTGGTGGTCCTCCTGGTAGTCTCCTTCTCGATGCATTGGTTGAGAGTGACGGACTGGAGGTGCTGGGCTTCCTTTCTTGCACGGTGGTAGGGTCCTTCTGAGTAGAGTAACATGAGTCGAATGGTGGTTCCTCCTTCTTTGGTGTTTGTACCTAATTTTTGGGTTATCGTCGGCTAGGTGCCTTCGGATACAGTCGTTGGAATGCCGACTGCCTGTTTGTTGGCACTGCAGTTTTGCACACTAGCGGTTGATGATGATGTTGGCACATGGGTATCCTAGAGGGGACTCCTCACATGCCGTGGTTGATTTTCTCGCTTTGCGCTTGTGGTTGATCACGTTGCGCAAATCAAACAAGGGCTGATCAACCTTTATACCCTTATTATGAGCCCTGGTAGACCGAGCACATGGATAGTTGCCCGCTGACGGTCTTATATAACTTTCCTCAGGGGCACACATAACGGTTAGTGGTGCCCGCTGACGGTCATCCAAATGGATAGTTGCTTGAGCTTGACGAGCTTGTACTGTCCTAGACTTCTTCGACTTAGCATGCAAAGGCGTGTAGTATGAAGTGTCAAGGTTTTGATTTTCCTCGAAGCGGCGCATGGGAGAACGGCCGAACGAGATTCTATCAAAGATAAAGCTTCTGGGGGTGTCAAAGACGCATGCGGCTGAGCTGGAAGTCGCATACTGCTTTCTTCTTTGCATCCTTTATTGTGGCCGCATGGGCTGTGCATCAACCCCAAATCTCTTGGCATTGTATTTTTTTCTCTGCCAGAGTTCGGGTTCTGAGCATTCTTCTTTTCAGGCCAGGAGGCCGCATGAGATGGGACAGCCAGAGTGGACGCATGTTGTGTATCTTTAGCATCAGCGAGAGAGACAAGGAGCGCATGCTCCGTAGTTGGGTGAGACGCAGCGGCCTTTTTAACCTACGTCCTGCGGATCTTCTGGTACTGAGCACCCTTCTTATTGGAAAGGGCTGCCGCATAATCAGTGGACACATGATGTGTGGTCCCTGCGGTAGAGAGAGAGACGGGGAGCGCATGCTCCGCAGTTGGGTGAGATGTAGTGGCCTTTGCAATCCATGTCCTGTGGGTCTTCTTAGACTTTGCTAGCCTTGGAGAAGGACTAACGCTTCTATCTGAGAGCATCTCCTCGAAAGCCTGCTGCTTGAAGTGGACCGCCAGCATTCTTTGAGTTGATCCGAGCTTGGTTGTGTTAGATTGCACCACAACTTTCTCATCAGAGGAAAAAAGAGGTCCCTAGCAGAGTCGCCATCGTGTTCACCATTAAATGAGTTCTTGCAAACTTTATATTTATGGAACGAAAAAGAGTACAAATAATCTTAAATAGAATTATATAACTATAATATTTTGATCTGGGGTGTGACGATGGACAAAGAGCGTTGTGGTGGCTCCTTTACTCCGTTAACAATCCGATGCAGGGTGAAGAAGCTTATGTTCTCTCTTTGCTCGTTTCGGTATGCTCTCTTTGTGTTGGGCGAACCCTGTCCTCTCATTTGGGCATGCTACCCGGGTATACATAGTCATCCTTGGGTGCGCATATGTCTGGCCACATGGATGCAAGAGGGTTCCATGTGTGCCTCCTTAATATGGTACAGCTGTAACCGTGAGCGAACCAGGCTGTCACTTGGGCGCTTATTGGGATCTTCTATTGCTGAAGATCTGGGTGGTTCTCGTCCTTTGTCGGAGTGACTTGGTCAGCTTGACACATAGTCCACACATGGTTGGAGAGAATCAGTCTTGTCCTAACAGAAAGATTTGGTCTTCATAGAGTTTGAAATACATGTGTCCAGAGATGTATGGGACGCATGGAGTCTGGGACGCCTGAGGCCAGAGACTCATGAAATGCATAAAGCTTGGAATGCATAGGGCCAGGGATGCATAGGACGCGTGGAGTCTAGGACGCATGAGGACAGAGACGCATGGAGCAGCATGGAGTCTGGGACGCATGGGACTAGCGACGCATGGGACCGCATGGAGCCTGGGACGCATGGGACCACACGGGACCACATGGAGTTTGGGACACATGGGGTAAGAGACGCATGGGACCGCGTGGAGTCTGGGATGCATGGGGCCAGAGAAGTATGGGACCGCATGGAGCCTGGAACGCATAGGGCTAGAGATGCATGTTACCGCATGGAACCTAGGATGCATAGGGCCAGTTGTTCTGTACACATGGCGATACACATCTATCGAGAGTGAAGTTCTATGCTGACGTGAGACTTTTGTCATTTATTGTGTTCACGTCTTTTGAGATATTTAAAAAAAATCCTTTTTGTCATATTTCTGTGTCAGAGATGTTCCTGTTGCTACGATGCTACATCAGGTCCATCTTCGGTCAAAGCTGTTTCGTCTGATTGGGACGCATGGATATTTCTGGGCCGCAGGGTGACTCTGTGGCCTTATCTCTTCTGCATTTTACTTTATGGCGCATGGTTATTGGACGCATGAATGTATATTTTCTATGCTTCTACAATAGTTATATATTGTATTATCAATAGACTAAAATAAATTAGATATAGATTATTATGAAACCCAAGTCGATAGGATAACCTTGTTTTCATTCACCTATTGACATTAAAATATTAATAAAATATGTTATTTGGACTTGGACTTGGTACCATACCCGTACCACCAGGTAAGGACGACAGACGAGTACATTCTTTGATTGCTTTCAATATTGATAGTTACTATGATGCATGTCTAGTGATGCTCTTTTTGATGCCTGACACATTGTTACACGGATGATTATTGTATGGATCCCTATTAATAATATATTATTTTTATGGTGTTCGTATAGTTATAGACATCGTAATCTTATTGTTTGTACATTGATCTATGGTTCATGAATTAGATCCATGGGTAATAGTCGGGGCGGAGAAGTGCCAGGAGATATATGATCAGACCAACTTAGACATTATATAAATTATACCTTGATGATAGCCAATCATACACTTCACGTATGGTTGAGCCGGAGGTTTAGACATCGAATCACCCCCAAGACGATCACATATCGAACTGGAAATTCAAAACACTTAGATAGTTACAGCCTTGTTTCACTCCATATCGTTGACCTATACCTTACTATTCATACTACTTATTTTCCACTATATTTCCTTGCTACGTTATTAGTTACTTTGTTCCATCATGTATTTCATTACTGACACTATTTTATAGTCACTACCATATATTTGGAACTACTTTTTCAGAATTGTACTCATTCCATCCTGACTGGGTAAACATTTTAGGAGACTATGATGATGACGAGTATCCTACCCATTATGGCCCACATGAGGATGTTATAGCTGAGCCTGATCTCGCACTTCAAGAAGATCAGGGAGAGTTAGCAGCACAGACCCCTGCTGCGACCACATAGTTTAGGTTGGTTTTAGATTTAATTTTGACTGGATTTGTCTACGAATTTATTAGGCCATTTGATATTTACTATTTGGATTTTAGTACTTATTTTGGGAGACTATTTGAACCATGATTTGAGAATATTATTTCTTTTGTTTAATTTTATCGTGTATTTATCTTCCTTAGAGCATGTGATTGAATATTGTTATGGTTATTATTATTGTCCTCCCTAGAGGAGTTGAGATATTATTGTGTAAGTTGTAGATTGGATATATATATATATATATATATATATATATATATATATATATATATATATATATATATAGCGTTCTACCGCCGACTCTGCGGCGTAGGGTGGGCATGCCCATGACTCTTGTCCAAATCCCGGATGCGGGTCGTGACACATTTTTATGGTGGCAAATCCAGGTCAGACTTCACAACTAGTTCGATGTCGTAGTAGTACTTAGGACTAGAGTACTATTACGAGCCTACAATAGAAAATATGATATTAAGAATATGAGAATACTCAGTCACAACTAGGAATTCTACTCTATTTTGATTTTGCTAACTTTTATTTTCCCTCATATTAGTCGGATATCCTTCATAATTACTGTCATTCCTGAATAATATCTTATCTTGTGACATATTAATGAATTAACTCAATTTCAGCTATAACTTTATTTGATTCTCGGGCTTCGTATAGTTTCATATCTATATCTTTTATGCTTAAGCATGTCTTATTAACAAAACCCTTGGATAGAAGTTACAAGCATCACTGACTAGGATAGAGATTTGTGTCCTATGCTTGCAAGGGACATCTGTAGACATTACAAAAAAAGTTATTTTCTAAACTTTATTGTAAGTTTACAAAGAGAGTACAATAAGAAACCTAACACTGAGAATTCTAAGTACAAAAGAGAATATGGAGATTGTAGCGAGGGAGATCAAGTCTGCGATCGACTTCTTTACTCCATTGACTATCCGAACACAATGATTGGAAAGAGAAGGAAAGTTGCTATCTCTCAGCTCACTGGCAAGAAGGACATCAATTAGGCTCGAAAGTACTCTGATTTCAATGGGTTTAGGAAGCACATGTCCCTGCTATTTACACTCATTCACACTGTAATGACTATATGCGCCTGAATATGAAAGTCACTCCTTTCTAACTCTGTCGCATAGAGTTTGGTTGGCCGTATAGGCTTCTGTAATAAATAGGGCGCATAATCCGGATGTGAACATAAGCTTACGTTACAAATTTGTAAGTAAACAGAAGGTCCTCCTTCGAACCCTACCGATGAATGCGTGTGGTCAATTGTGTAATCGAGGAAGACAACATTGACTTACTTTCATAGTTTAGGTTCGAAAGAAGAATAACTAACAAGATATGACATAACCCGGTCGACTTAACATGTGGCATGCGTTACTAATGATTCAAAAATCCAAATTTATATTGCCTGTGTTTGTAACGTATGCGTCATTAATGCATTTAAGACGCATAATTGTCTCT
This sequence comes from Iris macrosiphon, assembly GCA_036927795.1. Lineage (NCBI taxonomy): Eukaryota > Viridiplantae > Streptophyta > Magnoliopsida > Asparagales > Iridaceae > Iris > Iris macrosiphon. The sequence goes on along the minus strand of JAYESA010000014.1, from coordinate 27,071,612 downwards.
TCATCTTCATAACGATCCCTTGTCAATTGGAGAGTTAATGTCGTATAACATGTCTTGCCGCATAGGAAGATTTGTCATTCATACACGTTGTACTGCACAGTTGTATACTGAAAAAAGTAATTATAACGGTGACATAAGCACCGACGTCTGTCTCATAATCGTCGTCCGTACAGATACTGAAGCATCCATTACAATTAATGATGTGTCAGACGTATGCGGCTTGGACGCTTGCCGCATAGTTGAAAAACTCTTTTGGTTGACTGTCTCATGAAGCATGGTGTCTGAACATTTGGGTGTATGCGGCCTAAGGTGTATGTGGTCCGACTTTACTGAATCAGCCATACATTTCTTTAGCCGCACAACTATCTGAGATGCATGGACTTTACATATTTTCCCATGCTTATGCAAGACCCCCTTCAAAGTTTTCAAAACTTGAAAAAGTTTGAAACACTTTGAAAGAAGCATGGGTGCCAATCAGACGCATAGAGTCTTGACACGCATTACATGTCCTGCCGCATATATGCTTTGCAAGACTGTCAAATCCTCCTTGTTCTTCGTGCAATTTTAATAAATTCTTTTTGATTCTTGAATTGACAAAATCTCCTTTAAAATTCGGAAGCACCGTCGTCGTTTGAGCGCGGGGATCAAGGCATCTTTATTTTGATAAATCAGCCGCATATTTATGAAAATTGAGGCACTCATTAGTGTGTATGCGATATTTGCGAGGTTCATTGCCTTTAATGTTTCATACAAAAAGTGGCATATTACGCATAGGCCCATGCCTATAAATAGCAGTATTGTAAGATAGAGAAAGATTTTACCTTGCTTTTACTATCCCCTATTCTTTCAAACCTCTATCTTTAGCTCTTCTACTATTTATTCTATGGCCCCCAAAGCATCTTCCTCCTCTGCCGTGAAGAAGGCTGATAAGGGCAAGGGAAAGGCCGTTGAGGTTGAGGATAAGGCCCCAAAATTTTATATAAACGTTCAGCCGCCGATTGAGGGTAGGTTTTCTTATTAGAGAAGACGACCCCTTATGCATCGCAGAGACACTTCTTGCATGATTTGTCGCATGGATAAGAAATCATCTAGAACATGCACACATCAAATACATAGTTCTGTCTCATGGATGAGAAATCATCTAGGACATGCACAGACTCCAAATCTGCTAATGACGCACATAGTCATTTGTTGTAAAACTTTTGATGTAGATATGAGTCGATAGCTATCATGCGCATGTTGTTGTCTTATGCAGCGTTGCATCTATGCGCCTGAATAAATTTTGGACTTTTGTCTCTGCGACTGAATTACTTGGCGCATAGGCATGAGTCTTTACTCATAAGACTTTAGAAATATTTTAATAGTTCTTATTTCTTTGTTTGTAGTGGCACTGGTTGTTGCCCCCTTTGGCAAAATATTTCTCGAGACTGCTTAAGCCATGATGGGTATTAATTTTGATGATATAGTGGCTACTATCAAAGCCCAGATCAACATGGGTCAACCAGCTAATAGACAGAAGATGATAACTGACCAATCCTAGTTCTTTCTTCTGAGTCAGATGAATTCTGGGAAAATCCCTACTGGAGAGAACTATCAGTTTTTAAACCCAATCTTTTTGTTTGGAGATGCTCTTACTACTTCAGTTCCCTAGGTGATGAAGATCAGAGAAAACTGGTTCTTCACATCTTGCGAGACAAAGATGTACATGCCTACAATGGAACGTCACTTGCCACTGTTGACTTTCAATATGGTGATAGGTCAAAGGAGAATAGATTGTAACTTGACCCCAGATCAATCGGGAGCTCTGGTTGGTTGAATTCGTCCTATGGCCAAAATTAAGAAGGAAATTCTCACTTACAAGGATTCACCTTCTTATTCTCTACGAGGACTGGCACCCAGTGTCGTTGCAAGTGAATTAGGGCCAAACCTCCGTCCCTATGGTATAGATACCTTTATCAATCAGCTTTCAAAGAAGGGGTCCTATCCAACTGGAAAGCTGTGTCTGCTTAGTTGGATCCATTACTCCATCTCATGGAGTAATTTAACCATGTAGATACTGAAAAAGTATGAGTAGACCCTCAAGGCAACAAATATATATTGTGCCGTGAGGGGCACTTGCTACGGTTTGGAGACAAACCATTATTTATTTATTCCCTTAGTTGAGTTGTATAACTGTCATACCGGGACCTTCTTCACACTTGGTGGCGAGATGGGACTTGCGTTGCATGAAATGCATGATGTCTCCAAACTTCCTTGGGGTGAGAATTCTTATTAAGAATACACCTGTAGCAATTAAGATTTGGGGAATTAGACAAGAAGGACCCATAGTTCCTGGCTATATACAAGGAATTGTTGTGTCACCACAACATTTGCCAATAACTCTCCAAGAAAAAGGAGAAACGTTCTGAGGGATCGTCCACTTATATTACAACTTGGACCAATCACCTTTTCCCAACAGATAAGAAATCGAACAAAGTCCATGTTCGGCAACCATGATCTCCAAAAGAGATTAAAAATTTGATATACAAGCAACAAAAGTCTTGTTAAAGAGGACAAAGTTAGTGCGCCTACCGAAGCACTAAATTACTTTTATTAAGATATGTACCCACTATCTTATAATGCAGCGTTGGCAGATTTTTTGATGACCTGGCTACGAATTTGTGTGGTCCCTGGAGGCTCAAGGATAATTGAAAGGCTCAGCCATAAACTTATATTCCCATTTGTGAAGTTAGTTTTTGGCTATAAACTTGCTCTGCTCCCAGCGATGGTCCGTAGCATCCATCGTGGGCTCCGAAATTTTATCCAGAGAGTGATGCTCCATGGAGGATCTGAAGATTTTAACATGGTCGAATTATCCTAACATTATTTGATAGGCTGGCATTTGTTACATTATCGATCCTTGATGCAACCTGGTAGGAGGAGGATACACTAGAAGACGATGCTTTCATCCGATGTTATGGTGGGATGCCTTGGTTTTATACTGAAACTCCTGACTGTAGAAGAGTGCTGGCTTTTATGACAAACTTCACCTTCTTACAAAAATTCCTAAATTTATAGAGGGTGAAAGGAATAATACTAAAAAAATATGGCGGAGTAGACACTTGCACTCTGTCTGTGAATTTTTTTCGCTGGCTCCTCTTAATCCGACCCTCGTATTTGGTTTATCGGAATAAGAACCTCGTCTTCTTGGAACCCTATTTGTTGAATAGGTTTGCTCGTAAGTTAGGGTATAACCAATTTTTGCTAGGTAACCCAAGTTCATGCCTCAGATTTAGCGGTAGTGTATTGGATGGTGCTCGAGCATGGAGTTATTATACTGCTATTTGTACACAAGCCAGATTTATACTACCCAAAGCTGGAGTCGTACCGTAAATACTCTATGCAGCAACCAACTTTCATGTTAAAATGAATACTCTACCACCCGACTATTATCCGGAGGGAAGCTTTATTGTGGGCACAAAACTGATGCCTCAAGATGAGAGGGCCTGAAAGATTTTAAGAAAGGGTAAGGGCATGGTGGTACGACCGCCCATTGAACATGAATAAGTAACATAGGAAGAGAATAACTTTGACGAACCTCCAGCCCCTACTATTCATCCACTGAAGTGTATTGCTTTAATTAGAAAGAGTCCTCTATCCTCTAAGAAGATGAAAGTCGAACCGGTCCCAACAATAGGATCAGGTTCTAGAAAAATATCTACTACCAAGTCCTCTGAGCAGGATACTAAAGAAGAGGAGGTAGGACCCCTTACGTTGGTAGTTTCTGAATCAGAACCCATCTTAGATGCTATAGTGGTATCCGTAAACCTCTTAACTTTATTACTACAAAGTCTTTTTATGAAATTTTTTTGACATGTTTGCCTAAACTTGTGCAGACACCGAGAATCATAATAAGGAATCCCCCCGAAGGGTTGCAGCTTCGGTGATTTCTTATGCGAAAGAAAATGTGGAGACTTCTGAAACACCCTCGGAACCAGAGCCCCATAACCTTGTTAAAGAACCTAAAACTGGGCCTTCGGTTGAATATGTTTCTAAAAAGGTGTTGGTAGAGCCTGATACCCCCCTGGCCAATATTTTTATAGATGACTTGGATGCCGTGGGAACAACTCTCACCATAATGGATGATTCGCAAGTTCCGTTGTCTTCCCCGGGTACAATATTTTATAATTTCACAAGATATGCGATATTCTGTCTTCAATTCTCAATACTCTTAGTGAAATTAACCACAAGTTTTTCCAACTGTACAGGTCCTTCCTCCCCTATAAGAATGGTTGTTGTAGTATAGGAAGAGGAATATGCTGAGGAAGAATAAGAGAGCTTCATTAGGAAGAGGTCCAAATTCGTTCATCGTTCTTTTGGGGTTCGAATTGAAGAATTCCCTGAGGAGCCCTCACCTATCACTGGTGTAGAACAGAGCATTGTTGCTGGCTCGTCTAAAATGATAATGGTAGAATTTTCTACTGAACAGTCTACTAAGGCTGATGTTAGAGAACCCATCATTGGTAGTTCCTCAGATGTTAGAATTGAAGAACTTCATAAGGAGCCACTGCCCGGTCCTAATACTGAGAAGACCATTATTGATGGCTTATTTAGTATTAAGAAACTTCTTTCTAATCAAAGCACTTGGTCACAACTAAAGTGACTAGTCATTCAGCAATCGTAGTTCTTCTTCCTTCATCATCAAGCACTGTTGTGCTAGCTCTCCAGTCAGCTGTGGCTTCTTTCGTGCATACTCTTTTAACTCCATCTACTCTTGTTGAGGTAGATGAGATGGCTAAAGTCTCTATCCAAAGCTTTTATTTTCTTCTGAAGCAAGGAGTACAAATTTTTTTGGAGAAGAAGTAATTATTTTCTTGGACCAAAATTTCTTCCACAGGTCAAATAAATGCACTCAAGGTCCTTCCTGGCTATGAGCAAACAACTGAATTATTGCTCCAGAAACTGATTGAGGTAGAAATACGCCTAGAAGAACTTCAACTGGCACAAAGGATGGACTATATTTCTTTGGTAATTGAAGAGCATGGCCTCCTTTTTAACAATATAGCACAAGAGAAATATATTTACACCAAGGGCAAGGCTTCTTTGGAAGATGACCTTAAGAGTCTGTCCGCTGAATACGACTGACTTACTAGTCTTAGGGTAGTCCACGCTACCAAACGTGACTCCATAACTCAAGAAATGACTGATATCACCAACCGGCTTGAGGTCCTCCATACGAAATATGCCAAATTGGAGGCTGGCCAAACAGGAGAAGGAAATTTTGGTGGAACAGTCCAGCAAGATAGCTAAATCTTCTGCTAGTTTGGAGGCTTCTTCAAAGAAATTAGAAGAAAAACATGAGAAGTATGCCCGCTTCAAAGACCCAACTGTCATTGAACAAGAGGCTGAATGTCGAGGAAGAGGTAAGAGAGAGTTTAATATTACTTTCATTCGTAGACGAATAGAATAGCTTGGTATGGACACTTGACAGTTGTAATCTTCTCTCTTTCATTTTGTTGTGGCTTTAGAGAAGCTCCATGTATCTTTATTTCAAATGCAAGTAGAAAAATAAAATTACCACAATTATGAATAATAACATTATACTAGAGGTAATATGAACGTGATAGGAATTTGTGGACGCATTACCCATGTCACACTTAGAGCTAAGTACAGATAATAAATTAAAATGACTGGCATTATCAGGGGTTATGCTAACATGATAGCAGAAAGTCAATAGGTTAGATCGTTTACTCAGTGGTAATATGGACATGGAAAGATATCTCTCTGTGGGAATAAGCAAAACAATATAGAGATGATGTGGACATGATTATTTTCTTTTGATGACAAGTTTGCTCTACTGGGGAGAATGAACAAGTAATACTTCATAGGTAATATGGACAGGAACCACTGACGGAAATATCTCAATCGAGTTCAGAGGTATCTTCGATCCAACTGGGGGTTGAAAATAAGACATCCTTAGAGCGATTGGGCTCTAAGAATACGATAATTTATTTGGGGAAGATTTTGTTTTGTGATCTCAACAAGAATATTTCATAGGATCCGAGGACTATTACCCTAGAGAATTTTGGAGGATCTATTACCCAATGCATATTCAAATAATTTGATTACAGATAATAGCTCGTGGTAATGAAGAGTTTCACTGACTTCTCTGGAGAAAATTACTAGCAGCAAAATATGCTAGGGCAGCAAAATGTCTACTAAGGACACTTTTGATATTTTTTCATACTACGCTGTGTGAGAGTAATTTCAATTGGATTTACTATCCCTAACGTATTCAATACTCTTGAATATGGATAATATATTTTTATAAGCACTCTGTTGGGAGTAAATATCTCTTGCTGGGAAAGATAAACATATATATTTGTGATTGGTTGGGGATAGGAAGACGTGTTTTAATATGCCCAAAATTTAGACATAATACTTCTTTAGAAATTTATCGTTGATCGACATTATTTACAAATCTCCATTAGGTTTTGCGAGTCTATACGCACCATTGGAATATACTGACTCAACCATGAATGAGCCTTCTTATTTAGGCTGGAACTTGACTTTTGATTTGTGTGTCATGAACAATGGTCTTCTGACTGCTAAAACGAGGTTACTGACTTGGAACACTCTTTCTTTCACTTTTCTTTTAAAACTCTTAGAAATACGTACTTGGTATAACTCAATACGCTGTTGAGCTAAGAGATATGTTTTGTCAAGCGCCTCCAACTCTTGTAACCTCAAATGATGGTTCTCTTCCATTTTTAACTGATTGGAAAGAGCTTTTCGGAGAGTGGAGATCTGGATTTCTAGGGGGAGAACTACTTCGCTCTCGTAGACCAAAAAAATGGTGTACTACTAGTCGGAGTCTGGACCGTTGTGCGATAGTCCCAAAGACATTCACTAAGCTTCTAATTCTAGTCACATTTGTTGGACAAAATAAACTTTTTGAGGAGTTTGATGATAATTTGGTTAAATGCTTCTGGTAGTCCATTCGCTGCTAGATTATATATCGCTGAAACTATATTATGAATTTGGTTTTATCGAAAAACTGATAGAAAGCATGACTTGCGAATTATGGACCATTGTCATGGATGATCCTGCGAGGAAGTCCGAAGCAGTAGATGACGTGATGTTTGATAAAATTAATCACTTTCGATGAGAGGTATGGCTTTCGTCCATTTAGAGAAGTAATCGGTTATAGCTAGGATAAACTAATGTCCTCTAGATGATGGTGGGTTGATCGACATATAACAGCCATGCCATATGCTTCACATGGCCATGACGTATCCGTCAGATGTAAGAATTTCGAAGGTTGGTATATTAAATCGGCATGAATCTAACATGTCTTATATTTTTTTGCATGTTCTATGGCATCCTTTATCATGGTAGGTCAATAATAACCCATATGTCGAAGACGATCCTATAACTTTGGACCAGGTTGATGTGCACCATATGTACCAGTACCAATCTTACTTTCAAAGTTTGCTTATGTAGTACAATTGTGAAAAATATACAGGTTATTTCTGCCTTAAAACAATTCTCGAACAATCACTATGACTGATTGCTGAGTCTTAATTGTGATGGCTAAGGACGCTGCTAGCTCAGTAAGAGAATCTGCTTCGATATTCTGTAATCGAGGCACATGCTTGATGAAGAACCCTGAGAAGGTTGTCACGCCCCAGTCCCAAAATACATAGGACTAGGAATACGTAACACGCCAGCCGTATGTATTCGAACTCCAATATATGGAAACCATATACACACGTACGCTGTACATGAATATCCAATCCACAGTGGTAATATATGTCACAACAAGTCACACGCAGTTCTATATCTCATCCACAGCACAAATAATAGAATAATGGAAATCAATAACTGAATATCAAAGAAGCAGTCTCAAATAGTAATCTCAAAGTGTGATAGTCGGGTGGAAACAAATCCACTGCAAATCGACTATAATAAACTACTAAAGAGAAAAGAGAATAAACTCTAATATAAGAATAAATGTCTAGAAAAGAATAGCAACTAGGATCTCTAAACAGCTGCAATGAATCACATATAATCAGAAGGTAAGATCTCCTCAGACTGATAGGTAGCGTCATGTCCGGGTCCATACTCCTGCGGGTACTCGTGCTCACCTATATCTGGAAGGGACCAGGTCCTCAGAGGGACGTAACGAGATACAAAAAGCACATGCCAATAAATTACTGAAAATAAACATCCATCGGGGTCGCCTAACCATCTATGTGAATGCAGTTTGAGAATAACTTTCTAACAAGTGGGCTATCTGGCCATAAATAGGATTGGCATGGTTCTCTTGGAGATCCAGGGGCCTACAAAGGCATATCGTCTTTTGAACGGCGGAGGCCCGCCAAGTAGTATAGGTGTCATCATGACCGCGCATCTCCGACGGAGCGTACGGGTTACACAAGGAAAGTGCAAAGGAGCCCAAATGCCTTACTTGTTGTTCTCCCCACCCAATGCTCTAAGCATGTCATGTCCATGACACGATAATACCTCTAATAACAGCCAGGTCTACTAGCATGCAAAGTTTCTATTGGCAGTTATCCGCACGACCTATACGTACCGGTGGCCAGCCGAGTACGCAAGTCCGTGTCCTACATGTGACTCACACTCGTGTAAGAATAGTGTCATGGCCAATGAAACATAAATGCCTCATGAAAATGGGGTAGTCTCATAAAGTAGGTCCAATGCATATACATAAATAAAAATATAGTACGACGACACCGTCGTTGCACCTAAGTTTCCTTGGACGCGCAGTTTATATAACAGTTAAAATAAATGAACTAAATAAACAGAAAGTAAACATGCATGCCTCATATGGAATGTAAAAACAGTACAATGGCAAGGTATACTTGCCTGGCAAGAAATCTGTAAAGTGTACGCGCCCAACTGTCAAGGACACTGAACCAGGAACTAAGGACTCCGAACAAACGTCTCCGGATGCTGAAATAAATACCACCAACGTTTCCGAAATGAGCAAAATAGCTAAAAAGTACATCCCTTTCGTCCAATTTGGACACAGGAGCAAAACGATAATTTCGGGCAAAAGTGGGGTCCACGTGTGGCCCACTTTGCACCGAAAAGTGTGCCGAGGGTAACAGTCTCTAATCGGGACAAACTATAAGTCAAACAACTCTAGATGTCAATACGAACCCAACGGTATGTCCAATTGTGGATTCCGATGAGCCGAACACAATTTTGTCCAAAAAGTCAACTGTGGGGCCCGCCAATTGGCGATCTGGTCAACCGTCTCAGAAATACGTAAAAATTGGGTCACAGGACCAGCACATTACCACGAGTCCAGTGGCGCAAGTTTCGTCGCAATCTGACAAGCGTGCACAAAATACGTGCGAGTTCTACAAAAGTTGCGACACGAAATGTGTCCGCGGATACGGCCTGATTCCGGTGCGCACACACATCCGAATCAGTCCCCACGAATTTTCACGTATCCGGTTACGCTGCGTGTACCATTCAGTACACTTGGTACACGATGGGGCGGTCCCGTTTGGCAGGGCGCGCTCCGTTTTCCAACTTTTGGAAATCTGAAAAAAGTGGGTGCGCGCAGTTTTGTGACGAATATAATTTTGTCCACAGCAACTAATAGCATAGGGTTATTTAACAGAAAATAAACTAGGTCAAGTGTTCTACAATTATCAAAAAGAATCACCGCATTCGGATCTCTGTGGTGGGAGATACGAACTCGGCAATATAGGTGGTCACCGTAGTTTTCTGCGATTTCAGAATTGGGTCTGTTCCGCCCACTTTGGACGCTATTTTTCACCTAGGGGTACACATTTTCCAAAGTTGGATATGAAACAAATATGGAAGAGGGTTAAGGGATGATCATACAGGTGAAGACGGAACAACGTTTGGTTGAGCGAGTCGACGGAAAATCACTCCGGAGCGAAGGTGCTTCGAGTGGGATTCTGCAGGGCGCGAGGTCGGAGTCGTCGAGATGGTTGGATGGCTTGGTGGGGCTCTCTGGCTGCGGTGACAGCTCTAGATGGGAAGAGAAGGTCTAAAAATTTAGGTTAGGGTTTTGAAATAATATATATATATATATATATATATATATATATATATATATATATATATATATATATATATATATATATATATATATATATTATAATAGGGAGAGAGAGAGAGAGAGGGTGAGGATCGGTTTGGCCGCGGGGTGAAGGGGTCGGGTCTGAATCAAATAGGCTGAAGTGTGCGGGGTCCTCTGGGTTAGTGAATTGCCAAAGTGTTGCAAGCGGCAACAGCAAGTGCTGAAGAGGGATAGCATTGTGTTATCATTGTTATTATTATTATATTATTATTAGTTACTCTTATTAGTTAAGCTTTATTTAATTAATTCTTTTCTTAATCTTTTCTTAATCTTTTCTTTTCCTATTAATATATGCATATATACATATTTGTATATATATATATATAATATATATACTCATAGAAAAATTCTAGATTAGAATAATGCACAACATTAGGCTAGCAACAGCTTAAGGGGTCTCCTACATGGAATAAATTTTGAAAAATTCCTGATGGTCCCATAAGTCATCTAAGTGCCCGAACACCTAAAATAAAAATTATTAAAAATCTATTTCTCCTATTTAGACCTAATTACTACAATTTAATTAATAATTAATAAATAAAAAGGCTATATACGATTTTTTAGGAAGGGGTTTTACATTCTACCCAACTTGTAAAATTTTTGTCCTCGAAATTAAAATTAAGCCACGATAGAATGCAAGGATGGTATAAGATATAAATTAACAATGTAATTTCATACCTTGGTCTGCGAATAGGTTCAGAAAACGCTTGCGCATGTCGTCCTCGCGCTCCCAAGTTGATTCTCCTGGCGCGCCATGCCTCCATACTACGCGAACCAAGGGAATAGACTGGTTCCTCAACACTTTCTCTCGACGATCAAGGATTCCCACGGGTTGCTCTTGGTAAGACAAGCTCGGCCCAATGGTGATCTATGATGGTCGAGAACATGACTGCTGTCTGCCACATATCGCCTGAGCTGCGACACATGGAATACGTCATGTACTCCCTCCAGTGAAGGTGGTAGCGCAAGTCGATATGCCACCTCTCCGACTCTCTCGAGCACGTCAAATGGTCCAATATACCTTGGACTCAACTTGCCGCACCCTCCGAATCGGATGGTGCCTCTGGTCGGTGATATCCTCAAGAAGACGTGATCGCCTTCTTTGAACTCCAAGGGACGACGATGGAGGTCTGCCCACTGCTTCTGCCTGTCTTGCGCTGCTCGCAAGTGTCCCTGAATCTTCTTGACTGTCTCTACGGTGTTGACCACCAACTCGGGTCCCAAAATCTGACGTTCTCCCACGTCACTCCAACACACAGGAGACCTATATTTTCTTCCATACAATACTTCAAACGGAGCCATCTGAATACTCGCTTGATAACTATTATTGTAAGAAAACTCTACAAGATGTAGGTGGTCCTCCCATGATCCTCCGAAGTCTAACATACAAGCCCTCAACATGTCCTCCAAGGTCTGAATAGTACGCTCCGACTGCCCATCTGTCTGCGGGTGGTAAGATGTACTAAACTTCAGACGAGTACCAAGACTTTCTTGCATGCTCCTCCAAAAGTGCGATGTGAAGCGCGAATCTCTGTCCGATACAATGCTGACCGGTATGCCGTACAATCTCATGATCTACCTCATATATAAGTCAGCTAAAGCTTCTGTAGACTGACCCACTCTAAAAGGTATAAAATGGGCTGACTTGGTGAGTCGGTCCACTATTACCCACACTGCATCTCTCCCACTTGGACTCTTAGGAAAATCAGTGACGAAGTCCATAGTGATGTGCTCCCACTTCCACTCTAGAATCGGAAGTGGTTGCAATAATCCTGCTGTCCTCTGGTGCTCCGCCTTCACTTGTTGATATACCAGACATTTAGCTACAAAGCGAGCTATCTCTCTTCATCCCATGCCACCAAAAGTGTTGTCGTAAGTCACGATACATCTTGGTGCCTCCAGGATGAATAGAATAAATTGAACTATGAGCCTCTGTCATCAGCTCCTGTTGAATCTTTCCATTTGGAACATAAAGACGATCACCACATCGTAATGTCCCATCCTCGTGAATGCGCAATCCTGTCTGCTCTTCGGCCTCTGTTCTTTCCTTTAGTCTCCTGAATCTGGCATCTGTAGGCAAAGCTGCCTTAATCCTCTCTACCAATGATGATTGAACTTGCAAGTTGGCTAGTGTCCCATCTGCTCCGGGTAATATCACTTCAATGCCAAGCTTTTGCAAGTCCTCCAATAGTTCCCTCTGTGCTGTCAAGAAATAAACTGCTGGCTTCTGGCTTAACGCGTCTGCTACCACGTTAGCCTTGCCTGGATGATAATGTAGCTCTATCTCGAAATCTTTCATCAACTCGAGCCATCGACGTTGCCTTATATTTAGCTCCTTCTGTGTGAAGACGTACTTGAGGCTTTTGTGGTCTGTATAGATCTCCACTCGTTCCCCATATAAGTAATGTCTCCATAGCTTCAAAGCAAATACAACGGCTGCAAGTTCCAAGTCATGAGTCGGATAATTCTTCTCATGTACTCGTAACTGCCTAGATGCATATGCAATCACCTTGCCATGCTGCATCAATACGCATCCCAAGCCTTTCCCTGATGCGTCACTGTAGATCACGTAACCTCCTGATCCTGACAGAATCGCCAATACTGGTGCTGTAGTCAGTCGCTTCTTCAACTCTTCAAAGGCTGCTTGACACTCGTCGGTCCGTATAAATTCTTGATCCTTACAAGTCAGACGAGTCATAGGTGCCGCTATCCTTGAGAAGTTTTCCACGAACCGTCGGTAATATCCCGCAAGTCCAAGGAAACTCCTCACCTCTGCTGCTGATTTAGGAACAGGCTATGTCTCAACTGCTGAGATCTTCTCTGGATCAACAGAAATACCATCTCCTGTAACAACATGTCCAAGAAATAAAACTCTGTCCAAGAAGAACTCACATTTGCTGAGTTTAGCATATAACTGCTCTCTCCTCAAAGTCTCTAGAATAATCCGCAGGTGCTCCTCGTGGCTCTTCGAATAGACAAGTATATCATCTATGAAGACGACCACGAACTGGTCCAAGTACTGGTGGAAGACTCGATTCATCAAGTCCATGAAGATCGCTGGAGCATTGGTCAATCCAAATGTCATGACCAAAAACTCGTAGTGTCCATATCTTGTTCTGAATGCGGTTTTCGGAATGTCCTGCTTCCGTACCTTCACTTGGTTATATCCCGATCTCAGATCTATCTTCGAGAATACCTTAGCTCCACTGAATTGATCAAACAGGTCATCAATGCGTGGCAATGGATATTTATTCTTCGCTGTTACTGCATTTAAGGCTCTATAGTCAATGCACATACCCACTGACCCATCCTTCTTGGGTACAAACAACACTGGTGCTCCCCAGAGTGATGCACTCGGTCGGATGAAACCTTTCTCCTCTAGCTCCTTTAACTGTGCCTTCAGCTCGTCCATCTCCTTCTTCGTCAGTCTGTAAACATGCGATGCTATAGGTGCTGCTCCGGGTGCTAGTTCAATTGAAAACTCTACGTCTCTGTCTGGGGGTAGTCCTGGCAAATCCTCTGGAAAGACGTCTTGAAATTCTGAAATAATGGGATGATAGACAACATCGTCTATTGCGAGCTGCATACCATCAAGGATTTCTGTGGATCCTCGGGCAAACTCAAGTTCAGGCTGGCCTGGTACCTTAAAAAGAATGCTTTCTCCAAAGCAATCGAAGAAAGCATGGTACTTGCTTAGCCAGTCCATTCCAAGCACAATATCAAAAGATGGCATAGGAAGGACTAAGAGTTGGGCGTTCATCTCTCTGCCACGTATCACTATAGGACCCGTTCTACAAACTCGACTAACTGGTACAACTTCTCCTCCGGTTAGAATTCTAACACAACTAGATAATGGTGTAGAAGCAATGTTGTGTTTGGCAATAAAACTAGATGATATGAATGAGTGGGTGGCTCCCGTATCAAATAATGTCACAGCAGGAAAAGTAAAAGCAAGGGTAATACCTGCTATGACATCCACCTCATGATCCAGGTCATCTACCTCCAATGCAAAAGCTCGCCCGTTCCTCTGTGGCTGTCCATGTCCAGTCCTTATATATTGCTCCTCCTGAGTGGGTAGTGGTGGTCCTCTCTGAAATCCTCCTGCTGCTGGGGGACGGGGTGCTCCCGGTCCGGTCATCTGCTGGGCTGGCTTCGGTGCTGGAAGCGCTAGTCTCTGAACTGGTGGTGGGAGTGTCGATGTCTGCATTGGGCAGTCTTTCGCCATGTGCTGCCCGGAGCCACATCTCAGACACTGACCCAAGCGAGTCCGACAATCTCTCGATACATGTCCGCGTTTCCCACAATAATTGCAGTAGGGCTTCTCTGGATTCTGGTATGGTCCAGCTCTGTGTTGCTGATGCTGCTGTGCTAAGGGACGTCTGATAGGTCCTCCCTGTTGTGTCCTAGCTGGTCCTTGCTGTATCCTTGCTGATCCTTGTTGTGTCCCCAGCTGACCTCCTTTTCCTCTGCTAATGGTTTCCTGAAATCTGGCCTCTGTCAGTAGTTCAGCATAAGAGACTCGGGACTGCGAGCTTGTATAATATTGTAGCTCCTGGGTCAGTCCTCGATGAAATCTCTTAGCCTTAGCCAAGTCATTTGGTATCAAAGCAGCGCTATATTTGTTGAGTCGACTAAACTCGGCATCATACTCGTCCACGGTTCGGTTCCCTTGCTCTAAGTGAAGAAACTGATCATACAAGGTGTCCCTGACAGTGTCCGGGAAGTACTTTCCCTCAAAGAACTCCAAGAACTGCTCCCAAGTCTGGTAAGTATCCAACTGGCGCTCCATGGATTCCCACCAGTGATGGGCATTACCATCTAGAAGCGTTCGTACACCCGTCATCCATAGGTCCGTGGGTAACTGCGATGCCTCCAGTAGCTTCTGCGTGTGAGTGATCCAGCTGGTTGTCTCCTCCGGGCTCTCAGTGCCCTTGTACTGCCTTGCACCCATCTGAACAAAATCCTTTACTGATCCAACCCTAGCTCGAGGTACTGGAGCTAGTGCTTGGGCTGGTACAGTAGCATGTGCATCCATTCTCGCCAGTGTTGCCAAAAATTCTTGCCTCTGCTCAGCTGCCTGCTGCCTCTGCTCGGCTGCCTGCTGTCTCTACTCGGCTGCCTGTTGCCTCTGTTCTTGTATCATCATCTGAAAGAATTAGAACATCTGCGCTTGGCCATCTTGCGGTACTGGGGCAGGTGGAAGGTTCCCAATAGGTGAAGCGGGAAGATCAGATGGAACTGGGGTGTGAGTCTGTCCATCTGGTCCCGGAAGCCTAGGAATCGTTGGGGTCCCTCCTTGAGTCTGACCATTGACTCCAGAAGTTGTGTCGCCATCGGCGGCAGCACATCCATTCTGCAAATCCATCTCTCTGCAGTTGATGTACGAAATGATTAGAAAAAGTACAGGAATCAAACAGGATGCAAGTATTAAATAGGAAGGATGAATTTCAATCAAGCGTGGATGAGATCCTTATACTCTATTCTTATACGCAGGCTTGTTCGGTACAGTTACGTAACCGAGACAATATATTCTTGACCTGCATGGGCCACCACAAAAATATGTCACACCCCAGTCCCAAAATACATAGGACTAGGAATACGTAACACGCCAGCCGTATATATATGAACTCCAATATATGTAAACCATATACACACGTACGCTGTACATGAATATCAAATCCACAGTGGTAATATATGTCACAACAAGTCACACACAGTTATATATCTCATCTACATCATAAATAATAGAATAATGGAAATCAATAACTGAATATCAAAGAAGCAGTCTCAAATAGTAATCTCAAAGTGTGATAGTCGGATGGAAACAAATCTACTGCAAATCGACTATAATAAACTACTAAAGAGAAAAGAGAATAAACTCTAATATAAGAATAAATGTCTAGAAAAGAATAGCAACTAGGATCTCTAAACAGCTGTAATGAATCACATATAATCAGAAGGTAAGATCTCCTCAGACTGATAGGTAGCGTCAGGTCCAGGTCCATATTCCTGTGGGTACTCCTGCTCACCTATATCTGGAAGGGACCAGGTCCTCAGAGGGACGTAACAAGATACAAAAAGCACATGCCAATAAAGTACTGAAAATAAACATCAATCGGGGTCGCCTAACCATCTATGTGAATGCAGTTTGAGAACAACTTTCTAACAAGTGGGCTATCTGGCCATAAATAGGATTGGCATGGTTCTCTTGGAGATCCAGGGGCCTACAAAGGCACGTCGTCTTTTGAACGGTGGAGGCCCGCCAAGTAGTATAGGTGTCATCATGACCACGCATCTCCGGCGGAGCGTACGGGTTACACAAGGAAAGTGCAAAGGAGCCCAAATGCCTTACTTGTTGTTCTCTCCACCCAATGCTCTAAGCATGTCATGTCCATGATACGATAATACCTCTAATAACTGCCAGGTCAACTAGCATGCAAAGTTTCTATTGGCAGTTATCCCTATCCGTCGCACGACCTATACGTACCGGTGGCCAGCCGAGTACGCAAGTCCGTGTCCTACATGTGACTCACACTCGTGTAAGAATAGTGTCATTGCCAATGAAACATAAATGCCTCATGAAAATGGGATAGTCTCATAAAGTAGGTCCAATGCATATACATAAATAAAAACATAGTACGACGACACCGTCGTTGCACCCAAGTTTCCTTGGACGCACAGTTTATATAACAGTTAAAATAAATAAACTAAATAAACAGAAAGTAAACATGCATGCCTCATATGGAATATAAAAACAGTACAATGGCAAGGTAAACTTGCCTGGCAAGAAATCTGTAAAGTGTACGCGCCCAACTATCAAGGACACTGAACCTGGAACTAAGGACTCCGAACAAACATCTCCGGATGCTGAAATAAACACCACCAACGTTTCCGGAATGAGCAAAATAGCTAAAAAGTACATCCCTTTCGTCCAATTTGGACACAGGGGCAAAACGGTAATTTCGGACAAAAGTGGAGTCCACGTGTGGCCCACTTTGCACCGAAAAGCGTGCCAAGGATAACAGTCTCTAATTGGGACAAACTATAGTTCAAACAACTCTAGATGTCAATACGAACCCAACGGTATGTCCAATTGTGAATTTTGATGAGCCGAACACAATTTTGTCCAAAAAGTTAATTGTGGGGCCCGCCAATTGGCGATATGGTCAACCGTCTCAGAAATACGTAAAAATTGGGTCACAGGACCAGCGCGTTACCACGAGTCCAGTGGCGTAAGTTTTGTCACAATCTGACAAGCGTGCACAAAATACGCACGAGTTCCACAAAAGTTGCGACACGAAATGTGTCCGCGGATACGGCCTGATTCCGGCGCGCACACGCGTCCGAATCAGTCCCTACGAATTTTCACGTGTCTGGTTATGCTGCGTGTACCATTCAGTACACTTGATACACGACGGGGCGGTCCCGTTTGGCGGAGCGCGCTCCGTTTTTCAACTTTTGGAAATCTGAAAGAAGTGGGTACGCGCAGTTTTGTGACGAATATAATTTTGTCCACAGCAACTAATAGCATAGGGTTATTTAACAGAAAATAAACTAGGTCAAGTGTTCTACAGTTATCAAAAAGAATCACCGCATTCGGATCTCTGTGGTAGGAGATACGAACTCGGCAATATAGGTGGTCACCGTAGTTTTCTGCGATTTCAGAATTGGGTCTGTTCCGCCCACTTTGGACGCTGTTTTTCACCTAGGGGTACACATTTTCCGAGGTTGGCTATAAAACAAATATGGAAGAGGGTTAAGGGGTGATCATACCGGTGAAGACAGAACAGCGTTTGGTTGAGTGAGTCGACAGAAAATCACTCCGGAGCGAAGGTGCTTCGAGTGGGATTCTGCAGGGCGCGAGGTCGGAGTCGTCGAGATGGTTGGATGGCTTTGTGGGGCTCTCTGGCTGTGGTGACGGCTCTAGATGGGAAGAGGAGGTCTGAAAATTTAGGTTAGGGTTTTAAAATAATATATATATATATATATATATATATATATATATATATATATATAATAGGGAGAGAGAGAGAGAGAGAGGGTGAGGATCGGTTTGGCCGCGGGGTGAAGGGGTCGGGTCTGAATCAAATAGGCTGAAGTATGCGGGGTCCTCTGGGTTAGTGAATTGCCAAAGTGTTGCAAGCGGCAACAGCAAGTGCTGAAGAGGGATAGCATTGTGTTATCATTGTTATTATTATTATAATATTATTATTAGTTACTCTTATTAGTTAAGCTTTATTTAATTAATTCTTTTCTTAATCTTTTCTTAATCTTTTCTTTTCCTATTAATATATGCATATATACATATTTGTATATATATATAATATATATACTCATGGAAAAATTCTAGATTAGAATAATGCACAACATTAGGCTAGCAACAGCTTAAGGGGTCTCCTACATGGAATAAATTCCAAAAAATTCCTGATGGTCCCATAAGTCATCTAAGTGCCCGAACACCTAAAATAAAAATTATTAAAAATCTATTTCTCCTATTTAGACCTAATTACTATAATTTAATTAATAATTAATAAATAAAAAGGCTATATACGATTTTCTAGGAAGGGGGTTTTACAAAGGTTGAGGCTATATCGATGGTAGACTTATAATAGGAAATTAGGTCTTCATGGCGAACTTCATACTCTTCTCGAACTTGATTGACTATCAACTTAGAATCACCATAAGCTTCGAGATAGTCTACCCCAGCTGCTTAAATAGTTTAAGTCCGATGATTAAACCATTATATTTTGCCACATTGTTTGAACACGGTTCTATAAAGGAATAAGCACGATAGATGACTAGGTTACCGGGAGAGATGAATAATACCCCTTTCCCTACTACAATGTTGCAATTGAGTTTCGTTCTTGAAGTACCGTCAAAGAACATTCGCCAAATTGATTTGTCTGACATTGTGTTTGACTCCAATGCTTCGTTTGGAATATCGTCATAAAGTTTTGATGTTTCTGGTACCGGATGTGCCGCTAGAAAATTAGCCAATGCTTGGCTTTTGACTGCTTTATGAGGTATGAACACCATATCATACGGAGAAAGTAACATTGTCTATGTAGATATATAGGAGTTTAATGCTCCTGGCTTAGTCATAATTACTCTAAGGGGATTGACTCAAGAGATTACGTGAATCATTTTTCCAGTCACGTAGTATCACATTTTTTGAATAGCAAATATTAGATCCAGACACTCTTTTTCTACAGGATTATAGCTGTGTTCAGCATCAACAATCATTCTATTGAGATAATAGATAGATTGTTCATGTCCCTCATCATTCTTCTAAGCTAATAGTGCACCAAGAGAATAATTCATTGCATGAACGTACAGTGAAAATAATTTTCCCATAATTGGAGCCACCAACACCGGAGGACTCGTGAGGTATCTTTTGATGTCATCAAATGCACATTGGCATTCTTCAGTCCAAACAAAAAACTCATTTCTTCATTAAGTGTGTTAATGGTTGGCACCACCCAGAAAGATTAGATATGAATTGCTGGATATATGCCCGTCTACCTTGAAGACCGCGAAGTTCCTTAAGATTCTTCGGAGGACGCATATCAAGGATGGCTTTCGTCTTCTCAGGGTCTAGATGAATACCATGTGAAGTTATGATGAACCCGAGGAATTTGTCATTAGAGTCTCCCAGAAAGGACTTGGTTGGATTCATTTTAAGTTGGTGAGCACGCATTAGTTCGAACACCGTTCTCAAGTCTTGGAGATGATCGTCCTTAAATAATTTCTTTTACATAATTTTATATATAATCAAGAATATATATATATATATATATATATATATATATATATATATATATATATATATATATATATATATATATATATATATATATATATATAAATATAAATATAAATATAAATATAAATAATACTTAGATTTTTAAGCCCAATAATGGTTTAAGCCTATTCAATTCCTTTTAACTAAGAAGTACATAAGCATTTATTTTATTCTTTTAAATGTTAGATGTGAGTTTGGCCTAATCCTTTATCTTTATTAAGTTCTAATCCTAATGAAACTTGAGTCCAAAGTATATGAAGTCCCATTTTATACATAAGGCCCGATGCTTATTTAGTTCAAAACCAAAAATCTTCTGGTGTGCTGTCGTAGGCACCCAAAAATAAAACCTTTACTCTTGAAATAATATGTAGTAGTGAGAGTAAGGATCGTTCCCACGAAGAGTAATTAGTTGATCTTTATGCTATGTGAAATAGGATGGGGGAAGAGTTTTATATCAAAGCAAATTTAAAAAGAGCTAAAAATAATTAAAGTATAAAAACAATCAAAGAAAAAAAATGTTGGTCTCAGTCAACATCCACCATTGGAATCTTAAAACTGATCATCGATCCAAGTATATATTAATTTATTCTTTGAATATTCATCGTTGGAATTATTTTTCTATCTCCTTTAGCCACAATTAATTAAAAACAAGCGATCTAATTAACCTTAACTACTAAACAACCCCAGACAAGCGCTAAAGGTTTAATCTAGTACCGTATTAAACTCGATGAGATCGATGAAGTAAAACAACACAAGCACAAGCGGTTGCATTTAATTTTGTCAAAAGTTTTCCTCCTAAGATCTAATAAAACAAAGCAGTTCATTAAATCTTGGTTGCTTCACAAATTAGAGGGATCGAACAATTACGGATTCGATATCTAATTTAGCATTAGATTGTCATGAATAATAAACTAGTATGCATCCTAGTCATTAAACAATATAATCATAAAAATATGCATAAGAAAATATTCGATACTTAAAGCACAAATCAAAAATATAAACATAAATTAGATCTCACAAGTTTTTATTCATTCTGAGGCTTCCGTTTTCTTCGACCAACAATACTTTTAGCTCCGCATGTTCAAGAAAACTTCAAAAGAATATTGGAGAAGAGGAAGAAGAGTTGTGTGTTGTTCCCCCTTTTCTCCTGATCTCTATCTCTTTTATAGACTCTAAATTAGTGTTTGAAGATAATAATATCTTTTCACAAATCCTCTAATAGTTACAAAAACCCAAATAATAAAATAAAATCTTTGATAAGTTGGGAAATGTTTATTTCAGCTCTACTTTTTGTGCATAGCATAGTTGACTCAATCTTAAAGCATGATTTAGTCCATGATGCAACCAGAATATCGGGAAACTCAAAACAGCAAAATTGTGCCTCTATCACTTAGCTTTCCGAATCAATATAGATCAGCTCAATTGGACTTCGGATGAGCAAGTTATGACCATTATGCTACAAGGTGTCAGAATTGTCCAGAATTGATAATTAGCTCCATTTTGCTTTTAGTGACTCCAATTGCATCCTAGATCAAAATATAAAAGTAATGAGTATCTTTAGACATTAAATGAGCATAAAGGAGTATATATTAAGGAATAAAAATATGATATTTTATGTTCTCATCAAATACCCCCACACTTAACCTTTGCTCGTCCTCGGGCGAAACTCTAATTTATTTTTCAAAAAAGAAATCAAGGTTGCAATATCATAAATAAAAAAAATAACCAAGCTCTTCAAAAATCATAATATATCATGAACATATATTTTTAAACAACTTCTAATTACTTAGTAGATATTTTTACTTGACAAATGGAGTAAACGAAATAGGTAGACCCTCACGGAATAAATACTCAACTCTCATGTGTTTGAAGGTATATATTTCACTCAAATTCATTCCAGAAGAAATGATCTACCATAAGCTTGCATATCTTCTCATTCTCCACCACTGGGATCACATGCATAACATAAATCATAAGAACTTTTTATGGGTTCTAACACGACTTAGGATTAATGTGGGATATATTTGGGAGTGTAGCTCAAAAGCCGTCAAAACTAGTGGAGCAAAATTGAATTAACTCAATCTCAATATAAAACATGTAAAATCAATCACTCCATTTTGCAACATCTTCAATTTGGCTTTTAAAGCATTTAAAAAATGTAAAATAACTTCCATCCTTATTTTTTTCTTTTTTTTTTCTTTTTTTTTCTCTTTTTTTTATAACAATAATGGAACTTAGGAAATTTGAGGATGAAAATATGTTCCATTTTGTGGGTTGTAACCAAACCACAAATTTAGACACCCCCACTCTTATTTTTTCGTACACCCATACATATCATAATGATCAACAATGCTCCACTAGCTTTGCAACTTGGGTAAAGGTATAAATATTATTGGTTGAAAGCTTGTAATATGGGTATACCAAGAAAAAGGCAATAAAGCTCAAAGGAGTTCAACAAAAAGAAAATTAATTACAAGGTGGGCTATTTGGCTTATGTAACGTATAACAAAGATGGCCTTAATCATGTTCATGCATGCATGTGTCAATGTGACCTCGAAGAGAATCAAAGCAAATTCTAGAGAAACAAATCAGTGGAAGAATATCTCTCATGAAAGAATAATGAGACTGATGTGTCTACCAATTTAGATACTACAATTTTTCAATAAAAATAACTAGACTAATTAATTCTAAGTTAAAAAAATAACTTATTCAATCATGTTATGAATTTTTCAAATTTAGTTGAATCTTACTCATGACATACACAACCAAAAATCATTAAAAACCACAAAAACAAAATTCTTTTATTTAAAAAAAATAATTTTTTTCTAAAACACAAACTCAAACTGCTTAAGAAAATTAAATATCCTCCCCCACACTTTGTAAGCCCCTGTGTTTTTCAAAATAATTAAAATTTGGATTTTTCCAATTTTCTGAAATTTTCTGGGAATTTTCTGAAATTAAAATCAAGGTTCTTAATTATTAAATGATTTTTAATTGTTAATAAATAATATTAAAATATCATTGAAATAATATTTTTGGGTGTAAAATGAAAAACTGGACTTAGGATAATTTTTCTGGATTTTTCTGGGCCTCAGACCTATTTTTAAATGCCTAAAAACAATTTTTAATTAATTATATAATTAACTGATTTTTTATTTATTATTTATTTTATTTTATTTTATTTTTTTCTCTTTTTCCTTCCTTGGGCCGGCCCGGCCCAGTGGACCGGCCCAGCAGCCCGCCACCTATCGGGTCGGGTCGGGTCGGGTTGGTCGGACCCGAACCCGCCCACGACCCGACCCGGAGACCCTTCTCCCTAGCCTCACGCCGCCCGACTCTTCCGGCGAGCTCCGCGCGCAGCGCCGCTCGCTCCGGTCGACCACCCCGCGTCCTCCGCGCCACGAGCCCCTCTTCCCTGCCGTGCTCAGCCCCCCTAACCGACTCCTTCCCCTTTAAAAGCCCCCCCTCTTCTTCTTCTTCCCCACTTCCTCCCACCGGAACCCTAACACTAACCCTAACTCTCCTCTCCGCCACCTCGCCGAAATCTCCCCCTCTCTCTGCTGCAGCTCCTCCTCCCTCTCCCCTCGCCGGACCCGACCGCCCTCGACCACCCAGCCAGCGCCTCCTCCTTCTCCCCTCTCCTCCTTCTTCTTTTCAGAACGCCGCCGCCTCCCAGAGCTCCGCCGACCGGCCAACGCCTTCGCCCCGTCTCGACCGCAGCCGACGAGCAGCCCTAGCCCACCTCCGGCGTACCCCCGGCCGGCCACCGCCGCAGCATCCAGGAAACCCTAACCCTAGGTTCCCTGTGTCCGACACGAGTCGGACACGTGTCGGACTCGGTTCGACCCCGGTTTTTGGGTCCCCTTCAGGTACTTGTAACTTTTTGTTCGTAGCTCTGTTTTCGATTCCGGAAATTGCGTTGCGAAGCCTGTATGACCCTCTCGGTGCCCGGATAAACCGCTCGGGGCACCGCGTCCTGTGGGGATCGCACACCGCGATCCAAAAACAGGAAAAACCAGACCCTGTTTCACCCCAGAACTGAGTACGCCCCGCCAAAGGGGATGACTTGGTCGCGTGCGGTCTTCACAGATACGTGCGCGTCGTCGATACGGACGTGTGAGTTTTCTCGAAAGCTGATTCGGGTGTGCGTGCACACCGGAATTAACGCGTATCCGCGAACATCGCCCCGTATCCGACTTTTCTGTAATTCGCCCTAACTTCTTGTACACTCGTCAGATCGAGACGAAACTTATGCCATCAGACTCGTAGTGATACGCTGGTCCTGTGGGTCAAGTTTGGTTCGACTCTGAGAACGTTGACGAAATCGCGTGTCGTGGGCCCCACAGGCCCCGCTAGACGGGCGATTTTGTGATCGGCTCATCGGAATCCAAATCTGGAAGTTCCGTTGGGTTCGTATCAGCGTTCCTGACCTATTGACACTAAGTTTGGTAAATTTGGAGACCGTTGACCCGGACACGTTTTTCGGTGTAAAGCGGGCCCACCGGCGGACCCCGTTTTGATCCGAAACTGCCGTTTTTGCCCTTGTCTCCAAATTGGACCCAAGGACAGGCATTTCTAGCTATTTGACATCTTCTGAGCATGATGGTAATGTCTATTTCAGCTTTTGGACTCATCTCTAGAATATTTCCCCGAGTACAATTAATTGGATCCAAACAACAAACAAGTACCTGCACTTCAAGTTAAATCTTTATATTGTGATAATTAATTCCCTGCTTTACTAGTACCCTTGATGATTACACCTAGTGTTAGGAATACTAGATTTCATGTCTTGAATATTGGAGTTCATGTCTTGTTTTCATGTCGGGTGGGAGAATACTAGAAGGCATATAGTTTACCCTTTCCCCTGCCATGTTTAATAGCTGTTGGTACGCGACTGTACCCTCAGCCGGATCTCGATTTTCCCTGTTTAATAGCCGTTTATGACGGCCGAATTAGCCTTATAAATCCCTACATGCCAGTTATGTATTCTAAAACAAACACAAGTTCACACAGATAGCTTCTGGTCTTGTTATAGTTTCTTGCTGACTGTTGTAGTTTCATTTCCTGTCTCATTTATTTCTGTTTTCTCATATTCTTGTTTACAGCATTAACTCTGAGATATTGATATTCTTTTATGCAGTTTCTCAACATGATACTCATATTTAATTGTCATAAATAATTAGTTTAATCTTGTTGTGCACTTTGTACTTTGCTCCTTTCCTGACTGGATCCGTTGATTTAGGCGATGATGAGGACTTTGTCCCTACATATTATGGTCCCTATGAGGGTACAGATGATACTTATGAGTAGCCAGATCCCTCCCAGGAGACCCCTGCTGCAGAGTAGATAGCAGTAGTTATTTTATTTTCTTGCTCTTTATCTTAGTAATCGGGTTTGTCCCCAATCTCATTTCTGATTTTTGTACTAAACATTTGAATCTGTTGTCGCATTTATTTCAATTGCAATCTTAAGTATCTGTTTCCCTTTATTATTTTGCCTATGCTATTTGTGAATGAGCTAGTTTAGTTAAGTGTGGATTTGACCTAGACAGCGTACTACCGTCGACTCTGCGGCGTAGGCTGGACGTACCCACGCACTCGTGCCCAAATTTTTGGGTGCGGGTCGTGACATATTTTTATGGTGGCCCATGCAGGTCCTATCCTTAAATAGGGTAATACCCTAGGACAGGGTATAGAATAAGATTGAGGATTCTAGGAAAAGCTCATTCACAGTATAGGGTCCTTATTTCAAATCTTGATATCATTGCTGCTCAATTTTTCTATCGCCTTTGATTTCCAAGTAATCTATTCTGATTCCCTATCCATTATTCTTTCAGAAATGGTCCAGACAAGGAACACAGTAGGAGGCACATCAGAACCAGCTGAGCAGAATGTGCCCGAGACTCTTGCACTCCCGCCACCTCCATCTATTCCGGCAATTACTCTGGATGGGGCACAGCTACTTGGAGTGTTCCAGGGACTAGTGGAATCCCAGAAAGAACAGACTGCACTTCTGTGGACCAGCCTCTCAGAAGCTCTTAAGTCCCAGGAGTCGCCACTCAAGAGGCCAGGGAGTGCCAAAGACTTCAAGAACCTTAGACCCCTGGAATTCTACGGAACTGAGGGCATTCTCTATGCCGATGAGTGGATAGAGAATGTCGAGAGACTCCTGAAGACTGCCCGGGTCCCCGATGATCTCAAAGTGGAGTCTGCAAGCCTGCAATTGTTCGACATAGCTCGAACCTGGTTCAGAGATGAACCCCAACTATCTGCTCCTGACCTCACCTGGGAGGACTTCAAGAGGCTATTCAAGGAGAAATTCTACCCCGAAGTGGCTCGGGAAGCTCTCGAAAGCCAATTCGAGAGACTGGAACAAGGTAACCTGTCTGTTGATGAGTATACTGCTGAATTTTGCAGGTTAAGCCACTTTGCGGAGTACATGGTTCGTACCCCGGAGGACAGAGCCCGTAGATTCAAGAAGGGGCTGTCTCCGGATATTCGCCTTGCTGTCACCACCAGCCGAGCTCGCACCTATGAAGAAATCCTGAGCGTGGCACAAGGCGTCGAGAGAGACATGGGGCATAAACTAAAGCGAGAGAGAGATACCGGAAATGCGGGACCCAACAAACGCCCTTTTCAACAACAACAACAGCAGAGGGCCCCGCAGCAAACTCAACGTCCTCTCCCTCGAGCTCCAGTACCCCAACACCAGGCTCAAGGACAGAACCAACAAGCTGCTGCTTGTAACTTTTGCCAAAAACCAGGTCATACTTGGCAAATCTGCAGGAAGTGGCTAGGTGCCTGCCTCTACTGCGGCTCAGCAGCGCATCAAATGAGGGACTGTCCTGCTGCTCAAGGACGCACCGTTGCACCAAAGGCTCCAGTCCAGGCCAGGGCCCTAGCAGCACAACAGAGGGGACCCCCACTTCCAACACAACAACAACGCTTTGCTCAGCACCAACAGCAGCAACAGAGGGGTGCACCACAGCAAGGTAGTGCTTATACAATGACCCTGGAAGAAGCTGAAGCCACAGCAGACGTGATCACAGGTTCTGTGCTTATTGAACTTGATGAACAGAGTATTTCAGAAATATCTAGACAAATTTGTAGTGGTCTTTATTGATGATATTTTGATCTACTCCAAGACCCCCGAAGAACATGAAGAACATTTGAGGCTAGCATTGGAGACTTTGAGGAAGGAAAAACTTTATGGAAAATTATCTAAATGTGCATTCTTCCTAGACAAAGTAGAATTCTTGGGACATGTTGTGACTGAAGATGGAATAGCAGTAGATCCTAAGAAGATAGCGGCAGTAGAATCCTGGCCCACTCCAGACTCTGTAGCAGAGATTAGAAGCTTCCTGGGATTAGCTGGCTACTATCGGAAGTTTGTGAAGGACTTTGCTAGAATTGCTGAACCCATGACAAAATTAACAAGGAAGGATGAAGAGTTCACCTGGACTGATAAATGTCAGCATGCTTTTGAAGAATTGAAGAAAAGGCTGACTACTGCCCCTATTCTGACCTTACCTTCTGGAACCGGAGGATTCGCTATTTATAGTGATGCTTCTGGAAAAGGTCTAGGTTGTGTATTGGAGCAGAACAAGAAATTAATAGCATATGCCTCTAGACAGCTTCGACCTCATGAAAAGAACTATCCAACTCATGATTTAGAACTGGCAGCTGTCATCTTTGCTCTTAAGCTATGGAAGCATTATCTTTATGGAGAAAGGGTGGAAATATTTACGGACCATAAAAGTCTAAAATATATCTTCACCCAGAAAGAGCTAAACATGAGGCAAAGAAGGTGGCTGGAACTAATGAAAGATTTTGATATTACCCTTCAATATCATCCTGGGAAGGCCAATGTAGTTGCTGATGCTCTAAGCAGATATCCTGTGGCGATGTACTTGACTATGGACCGACACTTGCTCGAGGACCTGGAAAGTTTAGGTATTGAGGTAATTATCCCAGGAAAAGAAGGCCAAATTATGAACTTGCAGATACAGTCTACCTTAATTGACAAGATCAAGGAGACTCAGTTTCAAGACGAAGGCCTGCGAAGCCTTCAAGGTCAAGTGCAAGCTGGATTAGTGGAAGATTTCAGAATTCATGAAGATGGATCACTGAGGCATGACGATAGATTGTGTGTACCTCAAGGAGACATAAGGGAAGAAATTATGCAAGAGGTGCACAGATCGCAATACTCTATACATCCAGGAGCCAACAAGATGTACAAGGACCTGAGGACGCATGTTTGGTGGCATGGCATGAAAAGAGAAGTAGCCAGGTTCGTATTTCATTGTTTAGTGTGCCAACAAGTCAAGACAGAAAGACAAAGACCTGGAGGATTGCTTCAACCACTACCCATTCCGGAGTGAAAGTGGGAACATATTACAATGGATTTTGTTTCCGGACTTCCAAGGACACCTAGTGGAAAGGATATAATTTGGGTGATAGTAGATAGATTGACCAAGTCCGCACATTTTCTACCTTTCAAAGTAGGGCTATCTACAGAGAAGCTGGCAGATTTATATATCAGACATATTGCTAGGTTGCATGGAGTTCCAGTAAGTATTATCTCCGACTGAGATTCAAGATTCACCTCTCACTTCTGGAAGAGCTTACAAGCCAGTTTGGGGACTCAACTCAAATTCAGCACAGCTTATCATCCCCAAACCGATGGACAATCGGAACGTACAATCCAGACACTTGAAGATATGCTTCGTACATGTGTTCTAGATTTTGGAGGATCCTGGGAAGACTATCTACATCTGGTGGAGTTCTCTTATAATAACAGTTACCAAGCAAGTATTGAGATGACTCCATTTGAAGCTCTGTATGGACGAAGATGTCTTACCCCGCTATCATGGGATAACGTTGGAGAAAGAGCCCTGCTGGGACCAGAGATGGTGATCGATTCAACTGAGAAGGTAAAACAAATAAGGGACAAACTTCGAGTGGCTCAAGACAGGCAACGACATTGGGCAAATAGCCACCGAAGGCCCTTAGAATTTGAGGTAATTAAATTTATGAAATTCAAGTCAATTTAAACAATTTTTTTGATTATAGAACTAAGACTTGATTATGACTTTATTAAAGGTTGGAGAACTGGTATTCTTGAAGATCTCTCCGACACGTGGCACCATTAGGTTCGGAAGAAGTGGAAAACTCAGCCTAAGATTTATTGGACCTTTTGGCATACAGAAGAAAATCGGAGAAGTGGCATACTGACTGGCATTGCCACCCTCTCTAGATGGAGTCCATAACGTCTTCCACGTGTCGCAGCTGAGAAAATATGTGTTAGATCCCAGCCACATTTTGGATCACTCAGAGCTCAAAGTAGGCCCAAGTTTGACTTACCAAGAGCAACCCGTGGAGATACTGGATCGATCGGAGAAAGTTCTACGGAACCAGGTTATTTCCCTGGTTCGCGTAGCTTGGAAGCATCATTCTCCCGGTGAATCCACCTGGGAGCGAGAAGACGAGATTAGAGAGCGCTACCCTTACCTTTTTGAACCCTGAGGTATATTTTAATTCTCGGCCTTTCCTTTCGTGCCTTTGTTATTCTTAAATTTTCAGGACAAAATTTTTTATAAGTTGGGTAGAATGTAAACCCCTGTTTTTTCAAAATTAATAAAACTTGGATTTTTCCAATTTTCTGAAATTTTCTGGGAATTTTCTAAAATTAAAATCAAGGTTCTTAATTATTAAATGATTTTTATTTGTTAATAAATAATATTAAAATATCATGGAAATAATATTTTTGGGTGTAAAATAAAAAACTGGACTTAGGGTAATTTTTTTGGATTTTTCTGGGCCTCAGACCTATTTTTAAATGCCTAAAAATAATTTTTAATTAATTATATAATTAACTGATTTTTTATTTTTTATTTATTTTATTTTATTTTTTTCTCTTTTTCCTTCCTTGGGCCGGCCCGGCCCAGTGGACCGGCCCAGCAGCCCGCCACCAATCGGGTCGGGTCGGGTTGGTCGGACCCGAACCCGCCCACGACCCGACCCGGAGACCCTTCTCCCCAGCCCCACGCCGCCCGACTCTTCCGGCGAGCTCCGCGCGCAGCACCGCTCGCTCCGGTCGACCTCCCCGCGTCCTCCGCGCCACGAGCCCCTCTTCCCCGCCGTGCTCGGCCCCCCTAACCGACTCCTTCCCCTTTAAAAGCCCCCCCTCTTCTTCTTCTTCCCCACTTCCTCCCACCGGAACCCTAACCCTAACTCTCCGCTCCGCCACCTCGCCGGAATCTTTCCCTCCCTCTGCTGCAGCTCCTCCTCCCTCTCCCCTCGCAGGACCCGACCGCCCTCGACCACCCAGCCAGCGCCTCCTCCTTCTCCCCTCTCCTCCTTCTTCTTCCCAGAACGCCGCCGCCTCCCAGAGCTCCGCCGACCGGCCAACGCCTCCGCCCCGTCTCGACCGCAGCCGACGAGCAGCCCCAGCCCACCTCCGGCGTACCCCCGGCCGGCCACCGCCGCAGCATCCAGGAAACCCTAACCCTAGGTTCCTTGTGTCCGACACGAGTCGGACACGTGTCGGACTCGGTTCGACCCCGGTTTTTGGGTCCCCTTCAGGTACTTGTAACTTTTTGTTCGTAGCTCTATTTTCGATTTCGCAAATTGCGTTGCGAAGCCTGTATGACCCTCTCGGTGTCCGGACAAACCGTTCGGGGCACCGCGTCCTGTGGTGATCGCACACCGCGATCCAAAAAAGGAAAAACTAGACCCTATTTCACCCCGGAACTGAGTACGCCCCGCCAAACGGGACGACTTGGTCGCGTGCGGTCTTCACAGATACGTGCGCGTCATCGATACGGACGTGTGAGTTTTCGCGGAAGCTGATTCGGGTGTACGTGCACACCGGAATCATCGCGTATCCGCGGACATCGCCCCGTATCCGACTTTTCTGTAATTCGTCCTAACATCTTGTACACTCGTCAGATCGAGACAAAACTTGCACCATCGGACTCATAGCGATACGCTGGTCCTGTGGGTCAAGTTTGGTTCGACTCTGAGAACGTTGACGAAATCGCGTGTCGGGGCCCCACAGGCCTCGCTCGATGGGCAATTTTGTGATCGGCTCATCAGAATCCAAATCTGGAAGTTCCGTTGGGTTCGTATCAGTGTTCCTGACCTGTTGACACTAAGTTTGGTGAATTTGGAGACCGTTGATCCGGACACGTTTTTCGGTGCAAAGCGGGCCCACCGGCGGACCCCGTTTTGATCCGAAACTGCCATTTTTGCCCTTGTCTCCAAATTGGACCCAAGGACAGGCATTTCTAGCTATTTGACATCTTCTGAGCTTGATGGTAATGTCTATTTCAGCTTTTGGACTCATCTTTGGAATATTTCCTCGAGTACAATTAATTGGATCCAAACAACAGGCAAGTACCTGCACTTCAAGTTAGATCTTTATATTGTGATAATTAATTCCCTGCTTTACTAGTACCCTTGATGATTACACCTAGTGTTAGGAATACTAGATTTTATGTCTTGAATATTGGAGTTCATGTCTTGTTTTCATGTCGGGTGGGAGAATACTAGAAGGCATGTAGTTTACCCTTTCCCCTGCCATATTTAATAGCTGTTGGTACGCGACTGTACCCTCAGCCGGATCTCAATTTTCCCTGTTTAATAGCCGTTTATGATGGCCAGATTAGCCTTATAAACCCCTACATGCCAGCTATGTATTCTAAAACAAACACAAGTTCACACAGATAGCTTCTGGTCTTGTTATAGTTTCTTGCTGACTGTTGTAGTTTCATTTCCTGTCTTATTTATTTCTGTTTTCTCATATTCTTGTTTACAGCATTAACTCTGAGATATTGATGTTCTTTTATGCAGTTTCTCAACATGATACTCATATTTAATTGTCATAAATAATTAGTTTAATCTTGTTGTGCACTGTGTACTTTGCTCCTTTCCTGACTGGATCCGTTGATTTAGGCGATGATGAGGACTTTGCCCCTACATATTATGGTCCCTATGAGGGTACAGATGATACTTATGAGTAGCCAGATCCCTCCCAGGAGACCCCTGCTGCAGAGTAGATAGCAGTAGTTATTTTATTTTCTTGCTCTTTATCTTAGTAATCGGGTTTGTCCCCGATCTCATTTCTGATTTCTGTACTAAACATTTGAATCTGTTGTCGCATTTATTTCAATTGCAATCTTAAGTATCTGTTTTCCTTTATTATCTTGCCTATGCTATTTGTGAATGAGCTAGTTTAGTTAAGTGTGGATTTGACCTAGACAGCGTACTACCGCCGACTCTGCGGCGTAGGCTGGACGTACCCACGCACTCGTGCCTGAATTTCTGGGTGCGGGTCGTGACACACTTAAAATAGACATTGTCCCCAATGTATGGTTAAATGCAAAGAAAGGACAAAATAACAAAAAATAAAATACGAGAATAAAAATAAACTTTTCTTGGGTTGCCTCCCAAGCAGCGCCTTTGTTTAATATTGTCGTTGGCTCGACTCTATGCACACTCGATATAACTAGGCAGGGGTTTCAAGTCTAGAATGTAGC
This sequence comes from Iris macrosiphon, assembly GCA_036927795.1. NCBI lineage: Eukaryota > Viridiplantae > Streptophyta > Magnoliopsida > Asparagales > Iridaceae > Iris > Iris macrosiphon. The sequence continues at coordinate 27,039,149 of JAYESA010000014.1, read as the reverse complement.
CCAGCAAAACAGAAGGTAAAGGTCTTTTGTTATAAATTGGTAATAAAATATATGAAATGTTACCTGACTGTTGTCTTTTTGGAAGATCGTTCAACACTGCAACAGTTTTATTTAAGTTAGTACTCAAAGCTAACTCATGTTCTTTCTCAAAATTCTCACTGATGACAACTTTTACTCCATCTTTTCCATCAAGTTTAAAAACTTCTTTTGCATTAGGTACTACATCGTCATTAGGAATGTTCGTGTCTGCAACGATATTTTTCTCTTCGTCTTGTTTTGACGATGCATGTGCTTCTTTTTCTGGAATGTCAACCTCTTTACCACTTCTCAAAATAATAGAACATTCATTTTCTTTTTGATTTTCTATCGTTTGAGATGGTAATTTTTTCAAGCTTTTTGCCTCTAGCTTATTAATTGTAGTTGTCATTTGGCTCATTTGATTGTTCAAACTTTCGATACTAGCCCTCGTCTCCTGTTGAAATCGTAAGTTATTAATGGCAATAGACTTAACAATATCTTCTAAAGACATACCAGAATTTGAAGTTTGGCTTGATTGTAGGTATTGATGCTTTTATTGCTGGTAACTTAGGCAATTTTGAGTTACGGGTTGATTTAATTCTGGACTCCCATAGGTGAAATTGGAACGATCTCTCCATCCTAGGTTGTACGTGTCTGAATAGGGATCATACTTCATTTCTGGTAGTCCAGGAAAACCACATTCGGCATTCACTTTTTTATTGGACTCCTCATGAAGAGTTAGGCACATATCGGTTGGATGCCCTGATACTAGACAAATCCCACAAGCCTTTGTTGTTTTCATGTTACCTACAACCATCTGACGAACAAGAGAAGTTAAACAATCAGCATTGGCCGCCATTTTCTGTTACCGATTTTTTTTTTCAATAGACAGAAAATTATTTGATCACAATAAAGAAATAAAGATCACAAAAAGCACAAAAATTAACTAAAATTACTCCCCGGCGTGCCAAAATTTGGTGTGCTGTCGTAGGCACCCAAAAATAAAACCTTTACTCTTGAAATAATATGTAGTAGTGAGAGTAAGGATCGTTCCCACGAAGAGTAATTAGTTGATCTTTATGCTATGTGAAATAGGATGGGGGAAGAGTTTTATATCAAAGCAAATTTAAAAAGAGCTAAAAATAATTAAAGTATTAAAACAATCAAAGGAAAAAAATGTTGGTCTCAGTCAACATCCACCATTGGAATCTTAAAACTGATCATCGATGCAAGTATATATTAATTCATTCTTTGAATATTCATCGTTGGAATTATTTTCCTATCTCCTTTAGCCACAATTAATTAAAAACAAGCGATCTAATTAACCTTAACTACTAAACAACCCCAGACAAGCGCTAAAGGTTTAATCTAGTAGCGTATTAAACTCGATGAGATCGATGAAGCAAAACAACACAAGCACAAGCGGTTGTATTTAATTTTGTCAAAAGTTTTCCTCCTAAGATCTAATAAAACAAAGCAGTTCATTAAATCTTGGTTGTTTCACAAATTAGAGGGATCGAACAATTACGGATTCGATATTTAATTTAGCATTAGATTGTCATGAATAATAAACTAGTATGCATCCTAGTCATTAAACAAGATAATCATAAAAATTTGCATAAGAAAACGTTCGATACTTAAAGTACAAATCAAAAATATAAACACAAATTAGATCTCACAAGTTTTTATTCATTCCGAGGCTTCCGTTTCCTTCGACCAACAAGACTTTTAGCTCCGCATGTTCAAAAAAACTTCAAAAGAATATTGGAGAAGAGGAAGAAGAGTTGTGTGTTGTTCCCCCTTTTCTCCTGATCTCTATCCCTTTTGTAGACTCTAAATTAGTGTTTGAAGATCACAATATCTTCCCACAAATTCTCTAATAGTTACAACAACCCAAACAAAAAAATAAAATCTTTGAATAAGTTGGGAAACGGTTATTTCAGCTCCACTTTTTGTGCACAACATAGTTGACTCAATCTTCAAGCGTGATTTAGTCCATGATGCAGCCAGAATATCGGGAAACTCAAAATAGCAAAATTGTGCCTCTATCACTTAGCTTTGCGAATCAATTTGGATCAGCTAAATTGGACTTCGGATGAGCAAGTTATGACCATTTTGCTACAAGGTGTCAGAACTGTCCAGAATTGATAATTAACTCCATTTTGCTTTTAGTGACTCCAATTGCATCCTAGATCAAAATATAAAAGTAATGAGTATCTTTAGACATTAAATGATCATAAAGGAGTATACATTAAGGAATAAAAATATGATATTTTATGTTCTCATCATTTTCTTATATTATTAGCCCATAAAAATTCTAAGTTCATAAATGAAAACAAAGACCAAATATGAGCACAAATCAATAAAGCCTCAACATAAGTTCGTCCCATAATTATTTTTATTTAAAGGTCTATTGATTTATTTAAAGTCCAAAATAAGTTAATTCCTTTAAATAATTTGATCCTCACTTAAGGGTCCTTGGCCCATGTTATAATTATTAACTATTCGGCCCAAAATCTAGATGGTCTAATCATATATATTTATTATTTAAAAATTCCATATATATATATATATATATATATATATATATATATATATATATATATATATATATATATATTGTTTCTACAAGCCTAAATGCCATATTTATTTACTAGTTTTATTTTATATGTTTTCCTATTAATAAACAAAAATCTTAGAGGAACTCATGATTTCTTAATTTTTTTAACTCGACAATAAATAACTGTTGGTTTACATGAATCTGATTCCTTGATTTTTCTAAGGGCCTAAACAGAAAAATATAAGGGCCTAAATAGAACAAAAGAGACGCTATACTAACCCATACTATTCTATTCTTTAGCTATTCCTTTTACTTACAACTCCCTATATATACCAAAAGAGACATTATATACTAGAAGCTTTAAGCTTTCTCCTTTAATATTCATAGGTGAACCTAGCTCAAGAAGTTATAAGAAGTAAAAGTGGAGAGAAAGAGGATTATACCAGTGGCGTAGTACTGCCGAGAAAATGACAGGATAAGGATGATCTGGCACGGTGTCACTGGAGGCCCGATCATAGCTCTATGGTGCAGAGTGTATACGTTATAAGTGTTGGGTTAAGGCGAGCGGTCCAGTGGAGAGAGCTGTCAGCTCAGTAGCTTCGGTATCTAGACCAGGCTCCGAAGCTCAATGTGTTCTGGTATGGGCAACAGAGTTTCAGGGTCGTTGGGTGTGTGCACTAGTGGGAGTCGGACATTATGGACGGTCAACATGGAGTAGGAGTTGTCGTGTTAGTGCTGGGGAAGGGACGTTAGGTGGCTGTTTCATTACAAAATTAACTTTTGCTAACTCGGTTTTTTTATATTGAAAACAAAAAAAGTACAAATATTCCTTAAACAAGAAATCTAAGCACAATTAAGATATTGGAGAGTGTGAGGATGGAGATCGAATACTGCAGCTGACTCCTTCACTATGTTGACGGTCCTACGACGAAGGAACTTGCTAAACTCTGGCTCACTGGCACAAAATACATTAACTGGGCTCCTAAGTGTACTTTCTCTACGTCTCATTGTACGTATATGTCCCTGTCCCTCCCTGTGTGTTCGGATGGGAATACATTCCTGCTATTTATAGCTATCTACGCTGGATGGCTTATGCGCACGCATATGCTATGCGCACATGTCTTTCAAGCAGCCACATGGACATTCTTAACAGAATATGGTTACAACCGTGATCATATGTCACGGTAGGGCTTCCATGTGGCATTGGTTACGATAGGTTGCTGATGAGTTCTCGGCCTGTTGTATGTGTGACTTAGTCAACTTGACACATGGACCAAACTAATTTTCGAGGATCTCTTATTATTTATAAAAGAAAGATTTGATGGCATGGAGCCGCATGAAGGCTGAACCGCATAGGGGGTAGGCTTTATAGAGACTGAACCTTAGCCTCATGGATACTTGGTCGCATAAGGACTACGACGCATGGAAAACTTTGGCGTATGGAGATCTTTATCTTGTACACGTGACACTGCACAACTGTATACATGCAAATGTATTTATGACAGTGACATAAGCACTGACGTCCGCTGTCAGCATCAAAATTAATGCGTTCAGAGTCATTAATTTCTATCAGAGTCATTAATATGGTGACTGACAGAAGTGACACTATGCATCAGTCTTAGATGCGTCTAAGTCCCCTTTCGCATGCTTCGTATGTTCTTGTTTAAGTGTCGCATATGCTTCATGTTGAATAGGTGTTTTGGTATATGTGACTTTAGACTATGCGTGCATATTCTCTTAGTATTTTTCATGCTTCTACAAGTCCCCTTCAAAGTTTTTAAACTTGGATAAGTTTAGAATACTTTAAATAAGAAGCATGGAAATGAATCCTTTAGCCGAATGGCTTGCTTATCGCATGAAGATCCTTCAGCTGAACGGATTGGTTGTCGCATGCACTCGTTATCGCATGGACGAGTCTTCCAAGCTGTCAAATATTCATTAAATAAGACCATATCAAAATTTTCGCTAATATATGGGATGGGTTTTTAGGCGTCGGTTTGACTTAAGATAAATGTAGATTGCAAAAATCGAGATGTCACACCCCATCAGCCGTTGATGGTCCGAGTTTCAAGGCGTCAGACTTATTCTCATAAATGCCCGATTCATTGCCTTGATCTTCTCACACGGCCCTGGGCCTTTATTAATAGGCAAATCAGGGAGGAGAGAGTGAGCCTCATTTCTTATGCTCGTTCTTTCATTTTGTGAATGCTGAAGGCTGACATTTCTCTCGCTGAGAAGTTTGACAGGAATAAAGTGGACCCGTGGCCCCCTGATGTTGATGCTCCAACTGGAGGTATAAGGGTGTCTCAGCCCTTGTTCCACGATGCCAAGGATACAGAGACACAAGTACAGTCATATCACATGAACGAGAGACCGTCAGGAACATGCACAAACTTCCCTTAAAGCTCTGCCGTATGGACGAGAATTAGTCTAGAACATGCACAAAATTTTCACATAGCTCTACCGCATGGATGAAGGATCATCTAGAACATGCGTAGGCCTTTCACATAGCTCCACTGCATGGATAAAGGCTTATCTAGAACATGTGTGCATGGCTCTCTTATAGCTCTACTGCATGGATGAAGGTTCATCTAGAACATGCGTGCAGGATGAGGCATTCTGTACTTTCATAATATTTGCTTTGACTGATGTGCATTTTCATAATGCATGCCATATCTTCCCTTGTGTTGCTCATGATGGAGAATTGAAGGATATCTTATAACCTATCATTCGAAGAGAATGCCAACCTTATGCGTCAGTTCATCAAGAACTGATCCAAGAGACGAGGATGAACGTCCGTCGTTGTGAGTAGAGCTCACCCTGATTAGGCAACATGCTAGCTGCATTTCTTCCCTTTATGTGGTCTGCCACCGGTCGGGAGCCTGCGGTGCTGATTACAGGATTTATATTGATTATCCCTATCTTCAGTCCTACCGCATAGCTGAAGAGCACATGATCCTCCCCTCTCTTTCTATCCATCACTAGGGATTCTTTTCCATGTACTGAGATTTACACTGAGGAGAGATGACCCAGAATGCATTGAGTTCTACTGCTGCCTCTACTTGCATCAATACCAGAAACAACACGGAGGGGCATCTTAATGGAGAAGGTTCTTATCGTCGAAAACTTCCATCATATGTACTCGTGATATTGAATATTAATGAAAATCTAAGATGTAATAGATTTCCATCACATGTACTCATGATCTTGAATGCTAATGAAAAGTCTTTCTACCAGAACTTCTCTTTTGTTGCATGAACTTGGATATTATACTAAAGGTAATATGGACATAGTATAATATTGTAGCTGTTAGGGATATCCCACTGGGGATACTTTAGTGGACCTATTATTTATTGTGCACCTGAGTGCAAATAGTAAGTTTAAGACGAAGGCCTATCAAAGGTGATATGGACGTGATAGGCTTTGTGGACTTATCATCTCTGACGTACTTAGGGTTAAGTACGGATGATAAGTTTAGATGACAACCAATATCAGATGTATCATGGACGTGAAAGTCGATAGCCAAATAGGGAGGTTTGCTCAGAGGTAATATTGACGTGGCAAACCCTATTGGAAAGAACGCTAGGACTATAGTTCAGAGGTAGCGTGGACGTGAACTTTTGCCCAAGGGAATTAATTTTTTAAGTGGTCCATGCGAGAAAGTGTCGATGGACCTGAGGAATGCCCCACTGGGGAGATTTTTTGAGATCTACTATCTGTTGCGTATCCATGACTCATGGATACAGATAATAGCTTTGACAATAGTTTATAGGAAAAACTCGTGTCATACATGTACACTTACTAGGGATGATACAAAGTGTAAACACTATACATCTTAGTTGCCCTGTTGGGGGAGTACAAGTCTAACTTAGACATAGTATTTTTTGAGGAACTTGTTGTTGATCGACATCATCAGCAAGTCTCCGTCTGGTTTCACAAGTCGGTATGCGCCATTAGAATACACTGATTCCACAACGAAGGGACCTTCCCAATTGGCTTAGAATTTCCCATCCGTCTTATGCGTTATAACTATTGGTCTTATCAATGCCAAGATGAGGTCACCCACTTGGAATGCTCTTTTCTTGACCCGTTTGTTGAAAGCTCCGTTTAGGCGTGCCTGGTATAACTAATGTGTTGTTGAGCTAAAAAATACTTCTCGTCGAGTGCTTCCAATTCTTGTAGCCGTCGGAAGTGGTTGTCGTCAGTTGTCAACTTAATGGAGAGGTTCACCCGGAGCGAGGGAATTTGGATCTCCAAAGGGAACACGGCCTCGCTCTTATAGACTAGGGAGAATGGCATACTGCTAGTTGGGGTTCGAACCGTCGTACCATAGGCCCAGAGACATTCTCCTAATTTCTTGTGCTATTTACGTTGATTAGATGCAATGAGCTTCTTGAGTAGCTTTATCATGGTCTTGTTGAGCTTTTTCTAATCTATTCGCTGCTGGATTATAAGCTGACGAAGCAACGTTCTGAATTCAATTTTTATCGTAAAATCGGTAGAAAGCGTGACTTGTAAATTGTGGACTATTATTGTAGATAATCCTCCGAGGTAGTATGAAACGGCAGATGACGTGATGCTTAACAAAGCTGATCACGTTGGAATTTTTTTGTTTTCAGCGAGTGGTACGACTTTTCCCACTTGGATAAGTATCCAGTTATGGCGAGAATGAACTAGTGCCCTTTCGATAACGATCGGCTAATCGGTCCAATGATGTCAATTCTCTATGCCTCAAATGGCCAAGAAGCCATGGTTGGGTGCAAGAATTCTGAAGGTTGGTGGATGAAGTCCACATGGATTTGACATATCCTAAATTTTCTTGCATAGTCGACGTCATCTGCTACCATCATTGGCCAATAATAGCCCATTCTCTTTAGACAATCTTTAAACACCGTTGTGAGCTTCACGAGTGCTTGTTTTGTCTCCATCTGATAGGAACCATTGTAAGAATCCGTCATACGAATGACGGTAAAACATCTTAGTGGATGCATCATAATAGAACCGGAGGGAACGTCTTCTAACGGAAGTGGCCTCCTTCGGATCATTTGGAATAATCTCGTAGACTTCGTAGTCTATGAAAGGGAGCTTCCAATCTTTGACATTGATGTATGTTTCCACCAAGTAGCTCAGACACTGGCAAAGGTTGTTTCTCGAGCAGACCAGTTCTTGACCAATTATTGTGATCAATTGATGGATTTTGATCGGGACTGCCAAGGAAGTGGCGAGACCGGCCAGAGCGTCGGCCTTAATATTTTACAAACGTGGTACATAATCTATGAAGAACCCGATAAATATGGAGATTATTCTGATCGTGACTAGGTGGTAAGGAACAATGTCCCTGTGTCGGACCTCATAATCGCCTCGGACCTGACTGACTATCAGCTTGGAGTCGTTGTAGGCCTCTAGGTTGTCCACCTCCAACTGTTTAGCCATTCGGAGCCCGATAATGATAGCGTTATACTCTGCTACATTATTGGAGCATGACTTCATAAGTGAATAGGCTCGATGAATGACCAGGTTATCGAGAAAAATCAGCAATATCCCTACTATAGCGACAATATCGCCCTTGGGCCATGTTCTTGAAGCACCGTCGAAGAACATTCACCAAACAGACTTTTCCATCATCGCGTTAGACTCTAACACCTCCTCCAGAATGTCATCGTAGATCTTCGAAGTTGCTAGCACGGGATGAGATGCCAGGAAGTCAGCCAATCCTTGGCCCTTGACCGCCTTCTGCAGGACAAATACCATATCATACCACGAGAGCAGTATTGCCCATGTGGCCAAGCGGGAGTTAAGCGCCCCAGACTTAGTCATGAGGACTCTTAGGGGGTTAATGTGAGAACCCTAATTTTTATAAGGTTATTTTGATAATTAATATTTATTTTATTTATATATTTAATTTAAATATTTATTTGGAAAATTAATGAACTATGAAAACCCTTTGTCATGGTCTTGAGATCTTAAGACAACACTAGCCCTTACCTTCTATCCAACTTTGCATGCTAGAATTAGACAAGATAAATTAGGCCAATGCATTGACTGTCACTCATAAACCACATTCCTATGCTTCGTTAGGGTTACACAACTTTTGCAGCACAAATAAGAGTATTTAACTAATAATTACGTTTGTCGTTACGTACGACTTTAATGCGCAACACCAAACCTTTTCGTACAACAAACTTGATAAACTAGATCCTAACTCGACCTAATATGTCTATGTTAAGGATGTCCCATTAATTTAAATTCTTACATGCTCCATAAATTTTGTATGGTTCAAATCCTAGTTTTAAATACACAATTTCTATTTTAAGAAATCGAATCTTTGCAAATCTGTTGTGCACCTGTTAAAATGAGCCCAATAACCAAGAGAGGCCTAGAAAACCTTAATGGACCCTCAAACAACCTCCCATATTGGATCAAACTCAACTCAAGCAACCAACCAACGCACAAGCCCACAAAAACTAGTATATATATCCAAGAAGCCCTCCCCTCTAAGAAACTCTAGCCGCCTCTACTCCCTTGTGAATACCCACAACAATAACCCCCCTCATTTTAACATCTCTCATCTTCCTTCTCTCTCTTCCCCACACCTCCAACCACCCCCATGCACCTCTAGGCCGACCCTCCACCCTAGAAACTCCCATAGCATGCCAATCCTTCCTGCTACTGTTACCTACTATTTGCCGTAGCCAAACCACACCCATAACCCATTTTCTTCATCTATTTGAAGTCCCCTAGTACTCTGTCAAGTAGCACAAAGTTTGGAGGTCGTTTGATACTCCAAAAGACCGTAGTCGCAAAAATTGTCCCCGTCGTAATCACAATCTCGTAAGTTCTCCATCTTCGACTCTTTTCCTAATTTTTCTGAACAAAATTCTATTTTAAATTCATATTAATGTTAGATGATGATAAGAATTATTTTTATGTAAGAGATCCATATTTTTACATGCAAAAACTATCCCAAACCGATGCACAACCATGACACGGACATGTGGCACCATGGCTAGTCGAAGTTAACTGAATGGTGCCATATTATGTATATATATATATATATATATATATATATATATATATATATATATATATATATATATATATATATATATATATATATTCCAGAAATTACCTTAATAACATTTCTGAATATTTAATTTTTCATATTAAATATTGTTTTGATGCCAATATGGGAATTGCATGCACAAACTACATGTCAAAGTTACCTAGAATAACTAGTTGTCGTCCGTAGAAATTTTTGCATGTGATAAAGTTGGTTCGATTATTTTCATATAATTATAAATAATTCAACAAATTAAATACTAATATTTTAGAATATAAAATATGATAATTTTATATTAAATTAGGTTTGATGCAACTTAGGTAGTTGTAATGCACAAACTAGTTGTCAAGATGCAAATATACCTAGTCGAAGTGCAAGAAAATTCCTTCGCATGCATTAATGAGGTTTTAGTTATGTTTAGTTATATATAAATATTTTCAGAATATTAAACATATTTAATTTAGTTTAATATAATGGTAAGATGCTTGTTAGAGAGGTTCCATGTATCTATAAGTAGACTTAGAAGAAGATAGGTAATAACAGGTATAAATTAGATGATTCACTTATAATATTTCAAACCCAAATAATAAAGGTAATCCATATAATGTTAAATATTAATTTTGTGTTTGTATAAGTGTTATTGTTTAGGCCTTGGATTAAGACTTGAGAGCAACTTCGGGACCGCATGCAAGATACCTTGCTAACTTGTACAGTATTTTGCATGCTTTCCTTTTTGATCGTTATTTTATTTGTCATATATAGTTTTTGCTGCTCTTTTTCATATATGATTTTTTACCTGCTGCTTTAGTCTTATTTTCTCGTTTTACGTATAAGAATTTTATTTATTTTCCATGTATCTCTGCTCGTTCATGGTCATTTTGTGATGGTATCTGCTTAGCTCTGCGTGTTCGTTCCCTTGACGTGACTCATACCCTTAAGAGAGATTGAGTTCTAGTTATTGGCCTATGTTCCTTTATGACCGAGAGTGTCCTATGGAATTGTGGTAGTGGAGACTATCTTTCATCTCTAGGACTGGAGTATCCCATGGCATTATAGTATTAGAGACTTGTTGTTTTATCTATTTTAGAGATTGTTCTTCTATCTCAAGATTGGGTGCATTCCATGGCGTTGCGGTATTAAGATATTATCATACCAGGTGCATCCTATGATATGATGGTATTTTGATTTTCTTATTGATAATACCATAATTTATAGTTATTTTATGTACTATTATCTCTCTTTCTGCATGGTTTACTGTACATTTGTCATGTTCCATTTGTATCTTGTTACGTCTTACTGAGGACCTGGATTTGTTCCCCAGATTTAGCAGGCGAGGAGTATCCGTAGATTTATGGTGTCACGTCCCAGTCCCAAAATACATAGGACTAGGAATACGTAAGCATGCCAGCCGTATGTATATGGCAACTCCAATATATGGAAACCATAACACATACGTATGTTGTATTATGAATAACAATTCGCAAGTGGTATAGATTTATGTCATAAGTCTCAGGGCATAACTAGCTCTCATCCACAGAATCAAATAACTAATCAACTATATAACTGAATCAAGTATAAAATGCTTGATAAGAACAAGTAGTTGGGTGGAGACAATTCCACTACCAAACTTGAATATAAGAGAAACAAAATAAGTACATCTAATAATCAATGAGGCTCAAAGATAAGACCTCCTCGAAAGAGAGAGGTAGCAAGTCATGATTCATGCTCCTACGAATAGTCAAGATCGTCTACACCTGGAAAGGGACCAGGTCCTCAGAGGGACGTAACAAGATACATAGAAGCATATCAATTGAATACAGCAAAACATGCATAATAGGCAAAAAATATATAAGTACGCTGCACTAAACAATCTATATGAAAATGCATAATAAAGACAACTTTTTGACGTATGGGCATGTGTAGGCTATTCTATCTATCTCATAACTCACACACACGTCCATGTACATCAGAAACCGTCATACTGCGAGGGTAGCGACCATTGTGACACCATCAATCGACATACCGCGAGGGTAGCGACCATCGCGACACAACTACCGTAGTGCGTGCTAGTTACTACAGTTTACCAGAGTGGGTAGCCCATACGCCTACTGACTGTCCTCTCCTCCCATGATACTATATGTCCATTGTGTGTCAACATATATAATATATAATTATGACTGAAAGAAAACACACATATAATGATTATATGAAAATATAATAAGAATGCAAAGTACTGTAAGAAATTTGGCAAGGTATACTTGCCTGCTCTGAAAAAGAATGAAGTCCCAACTCAAGGAGTCGTCCGATCTACCTGTCACATAAATTAAACAAATTGGGTTACAAAAGTGGGTGAATAGTTTCCTCTATTTTAATCTATTTTAATTTTGAATAAAATATTAAAATAACCTAAAATAGTATTTTAATCTTATTATAATTTGATTTTATTGTTAAACCATAATTTCGGTCCAAAGAAAGTCAACTTTACGGATTTAGGATCCATGACACGCAAATCGAGGCAATCCGTTGACTAAAAAGTCAACCAACTCAAATCCTAGATTTGTGTGTGCAATCTAATAGATCTTAGCACTACATGAATGTCGGAATCGACGGTTTCGTAAAATCACAAGTCGGTAAAGAGTTATGGCCACAAGGGCGCATAGATGATAATTTTTGGTGATTTTCTATTTACGTCTACGTTGCAAGAATTTTATAGTAGAATAAACTTATATTTTAAATTCTGGAAATATAATTTTATGGAATTTCATCATGTCAGCTTTTTGAAACTTTAAACGCCTCATAATTTCGAGTTCGGGATCTCCCAAAATCTCGAAAATACGAAAACGCATCTGATTTCGGACAACTAGCACTTTCAGAATATTCTGGAAAAATAGGTTCAAAAATTATTAAAATAATTTATATATTCAGGAAACTAACCTTGATATAGTTCTAAAAAAAACTGGAGTGCATTTGGAGTCCGGAGCTAGGAGATATCGTCTTTTTAATTCGTCATAACTACTAGAAAATGAGGCTGAATTTATGACAAAATTTGACTGTTTTTGGACGAAAAAGCGAGGAGTTTGGGGAAGAAAAATATGAAAGAAAGTTTAGTTCATAAGTCTAATAGGTATTTATAATAGTGGAGAGTACTTAATTGAATACGACTATGATTGACTAATTTGGATTTGATTAGGATCAGTTTAAATAAGGATAGGATATGCATGGAGTTGTTTTCCTAGTACGCTCATGATTTGGATTAATTTAAAATAGAGTTTGAGTTTATCTCAATAATTTATAATCTTAAATAGAATTAAAGATAATATAAATAATTTATATATAATCTTATTAATATCTATTAACACTAAATTAGCATCTACCTAATATTAAGACTATATATATCCAAATAAATCCTAAATAATTTTAAAAATCTAAATAAATTTCTTAAAATTCTAAATAAATTATAAAAAATATAATTAAATATTTTAACCAAAAATAAATATTTGGTAGAAACAATATGCAAATATAGTCTCATAGTAAATCATGGAAGTCCTAAAAATTTATGTTTCCTAGGTTTTAATTACCCAAATATTCTAGAAAAATCTCCAAAAATCTAAAATAGCCTAAAAATAATTCTAAATAAATATTTATATAAGTAAATATATCAATAAATTCTTTTTCTAATTATCTAAGAGAATACTCTAAAGAAATTCAACATCTATAATAAATATAATAATATAAAATATACATAAAATATCTATTTTGGGTGAGGGGGTTTACATATGGACAGACACCAGATAGTAGTACGACAGAAGTTGATGGCCTTGCAAATACTTTATTCATTTCATCATGGATTTTAGTTTTATTTTTTTGTCTTTATTTTTTCATCTACTAGTAGTGGATTTGTCTCCACCGGACATCTTTTAAATTCTTGATGAACTTGAACCTTCCGTATTTACATTCATTATTATCAATTTGACTTAGTTGATATTTAATTGTCGTGGATGAGATATAGATTGCTTGTGGTTTAGTTTAAACCATGACTTGTGATATTTGCACACCATATATGAGATGTAGTTCATATACAATTTAAGTATGTATTCTTAGGTTCCATACATTGGAGTAGCCTACGTATACATACTGCTGGCATAGTTGCGTATCCTACTCCTACGTATTTGGGACAGGAGCGTGACAGTTAACTCGAGGGATCACATGAATTGTTTGCCCAGCTATGTAATGACGAGTCTTTTGGATATCGAGGCACTCCTCGACGGGGTTGTACCTATGCTCAGTGCTGACCATCGTTCTACTGAGGTAATATATGGCCTTTTCATGATTTGCATCACTCTTCTGGGCTAGTAGAGCGCCAAACGAATGATCTATCGTTCGCAGATATAGCAGAAAGGGTTTTTCCACGATTGGGGCCACCAATACTGGGGGCTTCGTGAGGTATTTCTTAATTTTGTCGAACACTTGCTGGCGTTCTCTGGTCCAGACGAAGGAGACTCCCTTCTTCATAATCTGAGTGAAGGATTGGCATCGCCCAGAGAGGTTGGCTATGAACCTCCTAATGTACGCCAGCCTCCCTTGCAGGCCACGAAGCTCATGAAGGTTCTTCGAAGGGTGCATATCCAGGATAACATTGGTCTTCTCAGGGTCTATATGAATAATCTTCGAAGTTATGATGAAACCCAAGAACATGCCACTGGAGACTCCAAAAAAAGACGTAGTGGGGTTCATCTTTAGTTGGTGTGCTCGCATTAAGTTGAATACTGTCCTCAGATAATAGAGGTGGTCATCCTGGAAATGGCTCTTGACATCGATGTCATCAACATAACACTCGACTATCTTTGCAGATGTTCACGGAAGATGGTACTCATAGCTCGCTAGTATGTTGCACCTACATCCTTCAGTCAGAAGGACATCACTGTGTAACATTATACCCCTATTAGTGTTCGGAACGTTGTATACTTCTCGTCGTCTGGGAACATCTTGATCTGATCGTAGCGTGAGAAACCATCAATGATGAGTATATGCTCGAAACAACAAGTGTTGTCGACCATTATGTCTGTGATCGGGAGGGAGAATTCATCCTTTGGGCAAGCCATATTTAAATCACGAAAGTCTATACATACTCGGATTTTACCGTTCTTTTTTATGACATGAACAATATTGGCTACCCAATTTGGATGCTGCTCCTCGCCAATAAAGCCACTTGCTATCAGCTTATTCACTTCATCTTCGATGGCGTTCATGACGTCAGGACAAAAATGCCATTGTTTTTGCTTCACTCGCTTAACATTTGGCAAGATTTTGAGCTTGTGTACTACAATTTGCAGGTCCAAGCTTGGCATATCTTCGTAACTTCATGCAAAGTCAACTATACTCTTTTACCAGCTGGATAAGAGATTCACAATCTTTGATATAGAGGTTTTTGCTGATGCCGATGGGCTTAGGAGTTGAGCCATCGCCCAGATCAGCCTTATCTCCAGTAGGTGGTTCTTGCTGCTCGAAGAAAAGTTTCTACTGTGATTCCATCTATTGAGCCTATGGTTCTACTTCGAAGAGCTCGATCGGGTGTTCATTGTCTTCTTCAGGGTATGGTGAGACCGTATTGATAGACAATGTTTGCTTGAGAATATCCCCGATACTTGTGTCGGAGTCCCAAGCGAAAGACTTCGAGGAGTGAGATTGCAACTCGACCTCTTCTTCCAAGCCTTCAGGGGTCATTTGAGGTGTGGCATACCCCAACCCATGACCTGTCGGTTGAGAGTAGGTCTCAAGCTTGTCTTTTGGAGCAAAGTGACACAGCGACATGCATCAACCTTTGCCATAGTTTAGGCCTTGGCCGCTCTTCAAATCGTAACCCATTTTTTGGATAATGGCCTTAGCTTACGAGCTGTAAAGGTAGATTTGTACTACTATGCTCGAACTCTGGCTTACTCGGGAGGAGGTTTCGGCGATCTTCCACCCTTCCAAAGATGATGGTTTGTCTTCTCTCCTCATTGTTGCAACTATGAAATAGGAGCCTCAACTTTGGAGAATTTGTTTCACTGCGTAAGTGGTAGTCACTTGTGTATGCAGTTGTAATCCTAGATCATATTCTAAAGAATACATTGTACTCAAATATGCGACATCGGAGTAGTTCAAAGATATCTTTTTATTTAGAAAGTAAGGTATCTTTTCAATGGGGATTATATAATCCAGAGATGGGACATTAGCGTAAGTAGCCACATATTTTTCCAGCTCATATTTTCCAGAATTTGTCTCCAGTGCCAGTGATGGTTTTGGAGGTCTCTTGTGCAGATTTACCACTAGGGGATCGAAAACCTTTTCAACAGACAACTCCGCCTTTAGGGGTCGTTTTGGTCTTCCCAGGTGGATCACAGTGGGTTCTTGAGCCTTTCTACGGAGCTTGACTACAAGAGTGGCAGGAGTTTCAGCGGTACGACTTTTGAGACGAACCCTTAAGGGTTCGTCTGGTGCTTCGTCAGCTTCTTCTTCATCACCAGCACCATTGTTTACTTCCTCCAAGTGGGTTCGTGTGTACAAGACCGAGTCGGAGTAGTAGGCCTCAATCCCTTTAAAAAGATCTACGTGGGCAAACTCTGTCCTGACGACCCCTTCCTTGTCGACATATTTCAGACATTGATGCAGGATGGAGGGCACGATCATATATTCGTGTATCAAAGGACGTCCTAGCAGGAAGTTATAGGACACATCCACGTCAATGACCTAGTATTTTACCTCCGTTCATAGATCGCCTAACTAATACTTTAGGCAGATTTTGCCCAAAGGGTAACTTCTTCCGGCGGTGAAGCAACTGATGGTCGTGTTGGTCATCGCCAATCGGTGCATCAGGATTCCCAGGATCTAGAGTAGGCTTCGTAGGATGATAATGAAAGATGACCCCGGTTCGATGTGCATCCGGTCCACCTTGATGGCCCCGATATACCCCGTGTAGTACTGGGGGCAATCGTGGTGTCGGTTATTCTTTAACAACATGCCTTGTTGTGAGAATGTGATGTTCAGGATCGACTCCATCATATTGTTATAGTGGTGACATACAGCTGGGTTCTCTGCCGGTGGCTGGACCTGGGCCAAGTAGGAGTCGGCACTATGCAATGCCTCACTCAGAGCATCTCAGGTCTCTTTGGAGAGATGAAGGAGCTTGAATAATGAAATTTTTTATGGAGTATTGGCAAGCTGTGCCAATATATCAAAGTTGTAGGGCTTGTCTAGCCCCTTTGCAATGTTCTTTCTCAGAGGTCTATCGAAGCGAACCTCTTTCTATTTTTGCTTGTTCATCATAGGAGGCTGGGACGGACCGGGATCAGATGCCACTGGGAAGTAGGTGTAGCGGTCGGAGGTGCACTGTCTTCAAAAACTGCGTCATAGTCACGCAAGTAGGGTTGCACCGGCCTAGTTGCCTCTACCAGGGCTCCATTGGTTAGGAGAGAAACCATATGACAGAATGTCACGCCACAATACCGGAATACAGAAACGGACATGGTCAGCTACCCCGTATAAGGTACTACACATCGTACAATGATCACGACTATAATAAGACAAGGGGGTGCATGCTACAGTCAGGTCTCCTATGGTCAAGAACTTCTATGTCTCAATCATTCAAACAAGAAACACTAAACAAAGAGCATATATGATAAAGCAATAATGCGTCCTAAACGATTTCTCAAAATATTCTGAGGCCAGCTGTGCCAAATAAGAAGCTGACAGAGTATCAAAAGTACATGACAGTGATCAACTGCTGTCTGATTTAATACAATCATGTAAAGAGACTAAATGTTCAGTCATGCCAGCTAAATCGTGCCGGTGGCTAAATGCCCAAAAGAAGTAAATATACAATGACGAGCAGGGAAGAAAAAACCCATTTGTTTTACTCCGCGACCATGTTTTTGGTACGCGCCATGAGTTGGAGGATAGTACACTGGATCCTCGGGTGCTGGCTGGAGACCTAGCTATGCAAAACCAGTAGGGTTTGACCCCAAATAGCAAGTACCACAAAGTAAGCACGAAATAGAGAAACAAAAACCCAAGAAATAATTATATAATATATATGTTCAGTGTCGTACTTAGGTCTATGGCATATCCTAGCGCAAATACCTAACCCTACAACCAAACAAGGACAAGGGTTGAACCATCACACTATGATAATCAATCTCCCTAGGCTACTAACCAAATAATACAATTACAACCAAGTCCATTTCTTATATTGGCCAATCACTTGTACGACTTACTATTTTGTGGAGTCTGAGGTTATCTTAGAAATAATACATAATAAGTATCCTCAGATTACACCAATGTCGAACATGAGCTAACCGAGCCAAATAAAAAATATACAGGTACTTGCACGATGCACTAATTTCTCGTAGGGCCACTGCGCTAAAAATACGGTATTAACGGTTCCAATATTCTTATAGTAAAATAGTGGCTCGACATTATTTATAATATGTCAGATACTGCACTCCACTAAGGCAGATGATATATAGTATCTGTGGTGGCCAGCCTACAATGCACTTAGAATGAATCTCTGTGGGAAGGTTCGTTGGCATGATCTCGGGATACCTTCCCTCCAAATGTTACTACCACTTTTAGTTACCTAATTAGACCTAAATTTTGTTCGAAATCTCAAGGCGTGGTCATATGAGATTTTTCCTTAAGATGTCATACAAAGTACGGTCACGCTAGAAACGAATCCATGGAAGTTCAATCTGGATTCACCCGAGCTTGTATGTAACATTCAGTTAATACATTCTGGGAGAAACAATATATATTTATAATATTACGCGTTCAGAAATTTGGAGGCATTCTCGATGCACAACCCAAATATAAATCACTTAACATGTGACATGGTATGTCGCACCTCGGCACACATCCTATCATATACACTTTTAGGCAATAATTTGTATCAGCACGGATACAGTATTCGAGTCCAATTACCAATTATATATTGGGTCACATGAATCAAGATCATATTATAATACGAAGCTTATGTCATGCACATAGCCGGTTTGTCACTATCCACTTAGTCGGGTTCAGACTGAAATCTCAGTTTAACTCATGCCATCTTCATAGCCAATCTTAGCTCATGGTCATGTCTGGCACAAAGTCTGGTTACTAAATCCACTATTCCTTAGAATCATAAAACTAGCATTAAACCAAATATAAATTATAAAAGAATAAGAAAATATTTAATCAGAGAATCAAGGTCGCATGGGTCTCTAGGCCGCATATGAAGTCTCGGCCGCATATGTATCTAGGCCGCATATAAAGTTAGGGTTACATGAATCACTTGGCTGCATATGAAGTCCAGGCTGCATATGAAGTCGGGGTCACATGAACCACTTGGCCGCATGCTCAAGGTTAAAGTCTACTCCTTGGGACAAGTGTTGAAGTGACGGCTAATAAATGAAGTGTTGGTGATGTGACATAAAATGATTAATGTGACTGATGTGACTGATGTGACAATTCAATAAAGTGTGTCAGAGAGAAATAAAAAAGTCAAAGAAATATGTGACAACGGTTCAGAGTCATGCGTCCAAAGAAAGTAGCTGCATGCTCTGCTTGTCGCATAAGTCACTCGGCCGCATGCTGCTCTTTGGACTTAGTGAATTTCTCATTCGTTCAATGAGTGAAAATACAAGGAGTACAAGGATTAGCTCCATAACACTTGTGTGGTGGCAGTCATTCATCCAAAAAGATGGATGCATGCTGGTTAGTATGCGGCAAAGAGTTCAGGCCGCATAACCCTTTCAGAACGCATAATACTATTAGGTGCATATCTCGCTGGCCGCATGAAGACTTTGTCTTCTCCAATCAGCAGGTTCGGCCATGGCGGAAGCTCCAAAAATCAAAATTTATTTTGACCAAAAAAATCTTATTTTATGTCCAAATCAAGTGAACCAAAAACCAAAATGCTCGAAATAAAGTTCTCCATCAACCCCCAAAACTAATTTTTTAAATACCATATTTTAGTAGATCAAAACCACAAAAAATATATAGATCCCATAAAATCCCTAAACTTAAAAATGTAGTTATACTCAAATCTATAAATCAAAATAGAAAACTCCAAGTAATAAAAGTGCTTAGAAACACATAAAAAATATAATAAACCAATAATATGGAGGGTTTCTCCATTTATCATGCAAGGTGTACTTGCCTATGGAAAATGGGAGAGAAAACTAAAGAGAGAGGAAGAATGAAGAAGTGAAGAGAGAGAGAAAGAAAGGTTGGATTATATATGGTTGGGTTGCAGGTTGAACTAAGGGTTCTCATGATTTGAACCAACCCACAAAATAAACCATGAACCAGGTTAAACCAAAGAATGGTTCTAGTCTCCATGCACATGCAACCATGCTAAAATAAAATACCTTCCAGATACGTATACCAGGAATGAAGAGTGACATCTCTATCCACCTTAAAAAAAAATTGTCATCGAAATTCGAATCCAAGTAAGCTAGAGAAGTCAGGACAAACATGATATAATCCTACTAGTAAAACTACTAAGCAATATTATCATAACACTTAGGTGATCACCTGATCACGAAATCTAGATACGAATACATAAGGTAGAATATAAATTCTGAATTGAACATGTGCAGGTATCGAGACCGAATATCGTCATCGCGCTCCCACGTTGATTCTCAAAGAGTGTGATGTCCCCAGGCAACTCGGAGAAGAGAAATAGTATGGTTCTTGAGTACCTTCTCTCTTCGATCTAGAATGTATATGGGTTGCTCCTCGTAAGATAAGTCAGTAACAACGACTAATTCAAAATGGTCGAGGATATGACTCGGATCCGTGACATACCTACGCAACTGAGATACATGAATTACATCGTGCACCGCACGTAGTGAAGGTGGAAGAGAAAGACGATATGCTACATTGCCTACCCGATTGAGAATAGAGAATGGCCCAACGTATCGTGGACTAAGTTTCTCCCGAACCTCGAATCTAATGACTCCATGGGTAGGCTAATTCGTGAAAATATGTGATCATCGACATGAAACTCTAAAGGTCTACGATGTTGATCTTTTCAATGACGATGCTGGTCTTACGCAACTCGAAGTCGCTCTATGATCTTTCTGGAAACTTCTACTATCCGTGTGATCATTTTGGGGCCTATCATCTTCTGCTCACCAATGTCATCCAATGCCAACGATGATCTACACTTCTTGCTGTATAGTGCCTCGAAAGGTTTCATCTGAATACTGGCCTGATAAATATTGTTATATAAAAATTTCACTAAGTGAAGGTGATTTTTCTAAGATCCACCAAGGTCATAGGTACACTCTCATAGTATATCCTCTAAGGTCTAGATAGTTCTCTCTGATGTCCGTCTGTTTAGGGGTGGTAAGATGTGCTGAATCTTAACTTGGTACCCAATCTATCGTGCAAGATTCTCCAAAAATGAGAAGTGAATATTGTATCTCGACGGTCTGATACTATGCTTACTGGTACTCCATGCTATATCATAATCTGTCATATATACAAATCTGCCAACTGCCCTGTAGACTGTTCCACTCTGAAGGGTAGAAAATGTGCCACTTTTGTGAGCCTATCCACTATCACCCAAATTGTATCTCGACCAGTCGGTGATATCAGTAAACTAGTCACAAAGTCCATCGTGATGTGTTTCCATTTTTACTCTGGAATAGGGAGCGGCTGCAATAATCCTGTCGGTCTTTGTTGTTCTGCCTTCACTTATTGACATATCAGACATCGTGATACCAAGCATACTATTTCCCTCTTCATTTCGTTCAATCAAAAGTGTTGCTTGATATCTTGGTACATCTTCGTGCCTCTCGGATGAATAAAATACTGGAAACTATGTGCTTCAGTCATAACTTCTTGCCGAATATCTCCGCTTGGTACGCATGGATGATCCCTATACCTTGGCATTCCATCCGCATGTATTTTCAACTTCTTTCGAAGACTTGACTCACATTCTTCTCATAGATTTTGAATCTTCGGGTCCTCTGCCTGAGCTACTTTGATTCTATCTACCAAATTTGACTAAATCTGTAGGCTAGCATAAACTCCTGTACTCTGTGGAAGGACTATCTCGATACCCATCTCTCGTAAGTCCTCTAGAATTTGCTTCTGAGTAGTCAACATAAATTTGCCACCTCTTCTGCTAAGTGGATCAGCTACTACATTAGCCTTGCCTGGATGGTACTGAAGTTCCACGACATAGTCTTTCAATAACTCTAGCCACATTCTCTGCCTCATGTTCGGATCCTTCTGCGTGAATACATACATCAAACTCTTATGATCCGTGAATATTTTTACTCGATCGCCATATAAGTAGTACCTCCACAACTTAAGTGAGAACGCTACTGCTGCTAACTCCAAATCGTGAGTTGGATAGTTTTTCTCGTGATCTATGAGCTTCCAAGAATTATACGCTATCAGTCTCCCTTGTTGCATTAAAACACATCCAAGTCCTTTGTCAGATGCAAAGATTAACTTCTTCTTCAACTCTTCAAAGCCTATCTGGCATTCCGCTGAATACACAAATTTAACTTTCTTGCACGTCAACCGAGTCAAAGGTGCCGAGATCTTAGCAAAGTCTGACTCAAATCTTCTGTAATATCCTGCTAACCCCAGAAAACTATGCACTTCTGCTACTGTCTTCGGAGCTGGCAAGTTCTCTACTGTATCTACCTTCTTGGGATCAACTGACACTCTTGCTCCAGAAATAATGTGCCCAAAAAACGATATATGATCCAGCCAAAAATTATACTTACTAAGCTTCTCATATACTGGTTCTCCCTCAAAGTTTGTTGTACTATCCTAAGATATTCTTTATGCTCCTCCTCATTACAAGAATACACAAGAATCTCGTTGATGAATACTACCACAAATTGGTCCAAGTATTGCATGAAGATACGGTTCAACAAATCCATGAATACCGCTGGAGCATTAGTCAGTCTGAATGGCATAACTAGGTATTTGTATTGCCCATATCATGAACTAAATACTGTCTTCAGTATATCCTGCTCCCGAACTCGCATCTGATGATATCATGATCATAAATCTATCTTGGAGAAAACTCTTGCTCCGCTTAATTGATCAAACATATCATCATCTATCCTGGGTAATTGGTATTTGTTCTTCACGGTCACTGCATTCAACCTCCTGTAATTCATATACAACCGCGTCGATCCATCCTTCTTCTTCACCAATACCACTGGTGCTCCCCACAGTGATCCACTGGTCCGAATAAACTTCTTCATCTTCAGTTCTTCCATGTGTCGATATAACTGATCAATATATGATGGTGACATTGGGTATACCTTCTGGGATAGTGGTTCTGCTCCTGGCATCAACTCTATACAGAACTCTACTTCTCTAAGTGGGGGTAATCCGGGAAGCTCGTTTGAAAATATATCCATAAATTCTTCAATTATCTTGGGTATTGGTTCTTCTTCCTTTGCTACTATTTTGACTTCTCTCTTGTGCTGGTCTCTTGCTATTTTGCTAAGGACAAATTCTTCTAGACTGGGAATTATAAACAACACTCTACCCTCACGACAGTTTATCGTTGCATGACTGTCACTTAAGTAGTCCATGCCTAAGATAACGTCAAAGTTATCCATAAGGAACTCGATCAACTTTGCAGGTAATAAATGCCCACATACTATGACTGGATATGCTAGGCACACTCTACTAAATTCTACCATCCCATTGCAAGTGAGTATATTCAGCCTCTCTGACAATGCCTCAAACTTTAATTCAATAAGTGTCGCATATTGTGCAGATATAAATCAGTGCGAAGCTCCAGAATAAATTAAAGCTATGGCACGAAAGGTTGTAACAGAAATATTTTCTGCCACTACGTCGCCCAATGCCATAGCTTCCTCCAAAGACAATGTGAGTGCCTGCCCTTGGCCTTGTCGAGCTCCTTGCTGATGTCTTCCTTGCTGTCGTTGTTGCGGTCCCTACTGATTCTGCTGTTGTTGCTGTCTATAAAGCTGGTCCTGCTTCGACAACGGACCCTGAGCTAAGGGTCGTATTGTTGTTGTTGGTCCTCCTTGTTGCACTGCCCTTGGAGATGGCAATGCAGGAAACTGTTGTACTGATCCTCCTGGCCTCTGTATCAATGGGCATGTGGCAACTTTTTGATCAGGGATCCCACATATCAAGCATAGTCGATTAGCTGCCCGACAAACATCCCGGGTATGACCTCCTTTGCCATAATAGTTACAACCTATCGGCGCTCCCCGTTGTTGTTACTGTTTCTGCTGCTGCCTCGGCTGCTGCTGCCGAGTTGGTGTCATCACAGTTGAGGTCACTGGCCTCCTCTGTGTTACGTCATGGATGCGAATGCCAAGGGATGGTGCCGACGTTCGCGATATTGGTCCTCCCTCATTGCTCTGTCCATAAGGCCTCTTCGGAACTACTCTTCTTGATGCCATCCTTTGAGAAGTAAGCTCAATCCTCTTGGCTGCTAATAATACTGCCTCAAAAGTTTGGTAGTCATGCACCTCTACCATGTGTAAGATTTCTAAGTGAATTCCCTACTAGAACTTCATTGCGCTCTCCAACTCTATTGCCACCATGGTTGGAGCAAACCTGCTTAGTTGACAAAAGATAGCCTGGCCTCTTCACCTATGCAGCATTGGCTAACGTCAAATCATGCAGCTTACAGTTTGGTTGCCGCATGACTTAGACATTAAAAAATAATGCTTCAGAGTTCGTGTTAGCCGGCGATATGAGATCTCTAGATATCTATTCCAAAATCAAGGCATCATCATCCCTTAAATGAAGATTTGAAAGTCTGTCAAAGAAAGATGCGGCATCAAGTTTCTACGACGAGCAAATGATGCGACACCAAATACATGCGGCTTAAAGATTGATGTGCACGCGGCTGTTTGATCCATGCTTTTAGTTCAAAGTATTCCAAACTTAATTAAGTTTGAAAACTTTGAAGGGGGTCTTGTAGAAGCATGAAAAATTATGAACCATGCGCAAAAGGAAATTCAGTTCTGATATGGCAATTGCAGTCAAGAACCATGCAGCAAGGGATGTTAAAGAACCATCCATGCGCCAAAGGAAGTTAGAAGTCATGCAGCAAATATTGGCCAAACCCCGTGCACCATAAGTCATCCTCCACCACACTTATATTTAATGCTCTATAGTGAAAGGGTGAGCCACTGACATCAGTGTCAGTAGACCATACGCTTCGTAAAAAGTACAGACTCCCCATGCGGCAACGCTCCCATGCGACAGACTTGTTATGCGGTAGCGTTTCCATACTTCCCGTGCGGCAACGTTCCCATGCGGGAAACTTGTTATGCGACGACGTTTCTATACTTCCCATGCGGCAGCATTCCCATGCGACTCCATACAGTTCGATCTTTCTGTTACAAACAACTAAAAAACTTCTGATAAGGGATATCAACAACCATCGATCTCGGTCACAGCCAGATCTTAACTGTTGTCATATGGTAATCGTAGCACAACATGCGCCCGCCAGCAAATATTGTATTATATTGAAAAGGATTATAGGATAAAGTAAAACTCGCACATATGCATATGCACGCATTATCTTTTACAAGATATAAATAACAAGGATGGGTGCTTCCCACATAGGCACATAGGGAGGGGGAGACATATAGTGAGTCTTATACTCAAATGCCCAGAGACTTTGTAGTCTTCCTTGGTCAGCGGATCATCAACGGAATAAAGGAGTCAGTTGTAGTGCTCAACCTCCATCATCACACTTTTTCAGATCTCTAAATCTTGTATTTATAGCCCTCAGTACTAGGGTCCTTTATACATCTTCTGTTATTTTCAAACCAATACAAAATTTCACACAACTTTTCAAGTATTCATTTTATAATGTCAACAACTGGGACATGGAGCGCATCCTCCGCAGTTGGGTGAGGCACACCGGCTTTGGCGACCCAAGTCCTGCGAGTCTTCTTAGGCTTTGTAGCCTTGGCGAAGGGCTCGTGCTGCCCTCGAAAAATATCTCTTCAAAAGCTTGCTGGTTGAAGCGCACAATTAGCATCCTCTGGGTGAAGCCCAGTTTTGTCGCATCGGACTGTGTCACGATCTTTTCGTTAGTGGAAAAAGAAGTTTCCAACAGAGTCACCATTTTTGTTTTGATACAAAAATTAAGTTTTGCTAACTCAGTTTTTATATTTTGAAAACAAAGAAAGTACAAAGAGTCCTTAAACAATAAATCTAAGTACGATTATGATCCTGGGGAGTGTGATGATGGAGATCGAGTATTGCAGATAACTCCTTTACTCCGTTGACAGTACGACGATGAAGGAACTTGCTAAATCCCAGGCTCACTGGCACGAAATACAATAACTGGGCTCCTGAGTGTGATTTCTCTACGTCTTACTGTACGTAGTTGTCCCTGTCCCTCCCTGTGTTTGGGTGGGAATGCATCCTTGTTATTTATAGCCATCTACACTGAATAGATTATGTGCGCGCATATGCTATGTGCGCATGTCTTTCATGTTGTCGCATGGTCATTCTTAACATAATGTGGTTGCAATTGTGAGCGCATGTCACGGTCGGACCGCTATGTGGCATTAGTTACGATAGGCTGCTGATGAGATCTCGGGCTGTTGTGTGTGTGACTTGGTCAACTTGACACATGGCCCGCACTGATTATCGATGATCTCTTATTAGTTGTAACAGAAAGATTTGATGGCATGGAGCGGCATGAAGGCTGAACCGCATACGGGCTAGGCTTCATAGAGACTGAACCTTAGCCTTATCGATACTTGGCCGCATAAGGACTATGACGCATGGAAAGATTTGGCATATGGAGAGCTTTATCGTGTACACCTGGCATAGCATAAATGTATACATGCAAAGGTAATTATGACAGTGACGTAAGCACCGACGTCCGTTGTCACCATCAAAATTGAGGTGTTCAGAGTCATTAATTGTTGTCAGACTCATTAATATGGCGACTGACAGAAGTGACACCATGCGTCAGTCTTAGATGTGTCTAAGTCCCCTGTCGCATGCTTCATATGTGCTTCTTTAAGTGTGAAATGCGCTTCATGTTGCATATGTGTTTTGGTGTATGCTACTTTAGAGTATGCACGCATTTTCTCTGAGTATTTTTTATGCTTTTACAGTGGCAACAGTTGAAAGTAGGGTTGGGCGAGGGAAGATTACCGGTATTAGTAGAGTAAAGTGTGGTTGAGATGGGCTGGTGATAGACGAGATCGGTTGCTATGCTATAAGTAGGAGGGAGGTCGGAAAGAAGACGAATTATGCTGGTTGGGAACTGGGGAGGAAGTGAGTTTAGAGGCAGTGTAGGTAGGTTTGCCGAGAAGGGAGTGTAGGTTGGAGAGTTGCTTGGAGTTGTTGGAGGAAGGTGGTCAGTGACAGTGGAGATGGAGGTCGTGCGGGATTGTAAAAAGGCAGTGCACAGTGGTGATGAGGTGGTTTGTCTGGGGAGGTGCAGTGAGGTCTTGGTGTCTTAGAAGGAAAGGTTAGTGGTGGTGTTGTATATAGAGAATATGAGAGGATTTTGAGGAGTGTTTCTAGTTGATGATAATAAGAAAGAGAAAAGATGCAATAACATGCAGAGAGAGAGAGAGCAAGTGTCGAGTTTAGATAGGGAAAAAGGGGCTTGCACTTGGTTTCGTATACTGTGCACTGCACAGTACATAGGAAACAACTATTGTATACGTAGGGGTACATACTGTTGGGGTGAACTAGAGAGAGATAATTTTGGTAACATGTTTAAGTTTGGGGTTCATGAGTATGGATAATGAAGGAAGCTAAGGATCATATGGAATAAACTTAGTTTAGTTCAAGTACATATAGGTAAGAGGGAAGTGTAATATGGTTACTAGTCATTGCCTTTCTTTTCTCTCTTTCTCTCTCTCTCTCTCTATATATATATATATATATATATATATATATATATATATATATATATATATATGAGGAAGGTTCCATATTTTCTCTATTTTTGCATCCCCTATTTTCTCGGAATAGGAGCCGTTGGATGTTGTTTAAGTCATCTAATCTTAACCGTTGAGTTAAACCATTCAATTCAACGGTTAAGATTAGATGACTTAAACAACATCCAACGGATGCTATCATGGGATGGACGGTAATACAAAAATAGAGGGGATGCATATATATATATATATAAACCTATGAGGAGGCAGGGGCGGCCCTGAGGAGGGGCAAGCGGGGTATGGGCCGGGGGTCCAATTGCCCAAGGGGCCCCAAAATTTTTAAGGATTTGTAATATATACTATATAGTATTAACATATAGTAAAAAAATTGGTAAATCAATAATTATTTTTTTAATCGTAAAAACTTGTCCCTTCCGATTCTAGAGAAGAACTTTCAAATTCCAAAGGGAATCGATGGCCAAAAGTAAGTTTTCTTGGAAATTCTTGATTTTAGTTCTCTCTACCTTCTTTCTTCTTCTTATAATTGAGTCCCAAACTCCTATTTTTTTATCTTTTCTCCTTCATGCCCTTCTTTTATCCAGAATTATGAAATTTACTTAGTGATTTTGTCACGCCCCAGAACCAGAATACTGGAGAGAGGAGGAGTGACTCAGCCAACCACACATTACGGAGTACCGAAGTAACCTGCAATGTACTAAGGTTGTCTAGAGACAAAGGGGTGCATACTACAAAAGAGTCACCTAGGGTTAATGATCTCTATCTCTCAATCATCAACCAAGAAACAGTAAGAATGAGCATGTAAGATAAAGCAGTTAGGCATCCCTGACGCTCTATCAGAATGATCATAAAACTAGTTAAACAGGATGGTAGACTAGTACATTGCCAAGAGTACATGACTGTAAGTCAGCCGCGGTCTGAATAATATACAATCATATAGAGGAACTAATGTCCAAATAAACTGGCTAACAAGTGTCGTGTAAGCCCCTGTTATTTTCAAAATTATTAAAACTTGGATTTTTCCAATTTTCTGGAATTTTCTGAAAATTTTCTAAAATTAAAATCAAGGTTCTTAATTATTAAATGATTTTTAATTGTTAATAAATAATATTAAAATATCATGAAAATAACATTTTTGGGTCTAAAATGAAAAATTGGACTTAAGGTAATTTTTCTGGATTTTTCTGGACCTCAGACCTATTTTTAAATGCCTAAAAACAATTTTTAATTAATTATATAATTAACTGATTTTTTATTTATTATTTATTTTATTTTTTTCTCTTTTTCCTTCCTTGGGCCGGCCCGGCCCAGTGGACCGGCCCAACAACCCAGCAGCCCGCCACCTATCGGGTCGGGTCGGGTTGGTCGGACCCGAACCCGCCCACGACCCGACCCGGAGACCCTTCTCCCCAGCCCCACGCCGCCCGACTCTTCCGGCGAGCTCTGCGCGCAGCGCCGCTTGCTCCGGTCGACCTCCCCGCGTCCTCCGCGCCACGAGCCCCTCTTCCCCGCCGTGCTCGGCCCCCCTAACCGACTCCTTCCCCTTTAAAAGCCCCCCCCCCTCTTCTTCTTCTTCCCCACTTCCTCCCACCGGAACCCTAACCCTAACTCTCCGCTCCGCCACCTCGCCGGAATCTCCCCCTCCCTCTGCTGCAGCTCCTCCTCCCTCTCCCCTCGCCGGACCCGACCGCCCTCGACCACCCAGCCAGCGCCTCCTCCTTCTCCCCTCTCCTCCTTCTTCTTAGAACGCCGCCGCCTCCCAGAGCTTCGCCGACCGGCCAACGCCTCCGCCCCGTCTCGACCGCAGCTGACAAGCAGCCCCAGCCCACCTCCGGCGTACCCTCGGCCGGCCACCGTCGCAGCATCCAGGAAACCCTAACCCTAGGTTCCCTGTGTCCGACACGAGTCGGACACGTGTCGGACTCGGTTCGACCCCGATTTTCGGGTCCCCTTCAGGTACTTGTAACTTTTTGTTCGTAGCTCTGTTTTCGATTCCGCAAATTACGTTGCGAAGCCTGTATGACCCTCTCGGTGTCCGGATAAACCGCTTGGGGCACCGCGTCCTGTGATGATCGCACACCGCCATCCAAAAACAGGAAAAACCAGACCCTGTTTCACCCCGGAACTGAGTACGCCCCGCCAAACGGGACGACTTGGTCGCGTGCGGTCTTCACAGATACGTGCGCGTCATCGATACGGACGTGTGAGTTTTTGCGGAAGCTGATTCGGGTGTGCGTGCACACCGGAATCAACGCGTATCCGCGGACATCGCCCCGTATCCGACTTTTCTGCAATTTGCCCTAACTTCTTGTACACTCGTCAGATCAAGACGAAACTTGCGCCATCGGACTCGTAGCGATACGCTGGTCCTGTGGGTCAAGTTTGGTTCGACTCTGAGAACGTTGACGAAATCGCGTGTCGTGGGCCCATAGGCCCCGCTCGACGGGCGATTTTGTGATCGGCTCATCGGAATCCAAATCTGGAAGTTCCGTTGGGTTCATATCAGCGTTCCTGACCTGTTGACACTAAGTTTGGTGAATTTGGAGACCGTTGACCCGGACATATTTTTCGGTGCAAAGCGGGCCCACCGGCGGACCCTGTTTTGACCCGAAACTGCCGTTTTTGCCCTTGTCTCCAAATTGGACCCAAGGACAGGTATTTTTAGCTATTTGACATCTTCTGAGCATGATGGTAATGTCTATTTCAGCTTTTGGACTCATCTCTGGAATATTTCTCCGAGTACAATTAATTGGATCCAAACAACAGGCAAGTACCTGCACTTCAAGTTAAATCTTTATATTGTGATAATTAATTCCCTGCTTTACTAGTACCCTTGATGATTACACCTAGTGTTAGGAATATTGGATTTCATGTCTTGAATATTGGAGTTCATGTCTTGTTTTCATGTCAGGTGGGAGAATACTAGAAGGCATGTAGTTTACCCTTTTCCCTGCCATGTTTAATAGCTGTTGGTACGCGACTTTACCCTCAGCCGGATCTCGATTTTTCCTATTTAATAGCCGTTTAAGATGGCCGAATTAGCCTTATAAACCCCTACATGCCAGCTATATATTCTAAAACAAACACAAGTTCACACAGATAGCTTCTGGTCTTGTTATAGTTTCTTGCTGACTGTTGTAGTTTTATTTCCTGTCTCATTTATTTCTGTTTTCTCATATTCCTGTTTACAGCATTAACTCTGAGATATTAATGTTCTTTAATGCAGTTTCTCAACATAATACTCATATTTAATTGTCATAAATAATTAGTTTAATCTTGTTGTGCACTGTGTACTTTGCTCCTTTCCTGACTGGATCCGTTGATTTAGGCGATGATGAGGACTTTGCCCCTACATATTATGGTCCCTATGAGGGTACAGATGATACTTATGAGTAGCCAGATCCCTCCCAGGAGACCCTGCTGCAGAGTAGATAGCAGTAGTTATTTTATTTTCTTGCTCTTTATCTTAGTAATCGGGTTTGTCCCCGATCTCATTTCTGATTTTTGTACTAAACATTTGAATCTGTTGTCGCATTTATTTCAATTGCAATCGTAAGTATCTGTTTCCCTTTATTATCTTGCCTATGCTATTTGTGAATGAGCTAGTTTAGTTAAGTGTGGATTTGACCTATACAGCGTACTACCGCCGACTCTGCGGCGTAGGCTGGACGTACCCACGCACTCGTGTCCGAATTTCCGGGTGCGGGTCGTGACACGTTTTTATGGTGGCCCATGCAGGTTCTATCCTTAAATAGGGTAATACCCTAGGACAGGGTATGGAATAAGATTGAGGATTCTAGGAAAAGCTCATTCACAGTATAGGGTCCTTATTTCAATTCTTGATATCATTGCTGCTCAATTTTCCTATCGCCTTTGATTTCCAAGTAATCTATTCTGATTACCTATCCATTAATCTTTCAGAAATGGTCCAGACAAAGAACACAGTAGGAGGCACATCAGAACAAGCTGAGCAGAATGTGCCCGAGACTCTTGCACTCTCGCCACCTCCATCTATTCCGGCAGTTACTCTGGATGGGGCACAGCTACTTGGAGTGTTCCAGGGACTAGTGGAATCCCAGAAAGAACAGACTGCACTTCTGCGGACCAGCCTCTCAGAAGCTCTTAAGTCCCAGGAGTCGCCACTCAAGAGGCCAGGGAGTGCCAAAGACTTCAAGAACCTTAGACCCCTGGAATTCTACGGAACTGAGGGCATTCTCTATGCCGATGAGTGGATAGAGAATGTCGAGAGACTCCTGAAGACTGCCCGGGTCCCCGATGATCTCAAAGTGGAGTCTGCAAGCCTGTAATTGTTTGACATAGCTCGAACCTGGTTCAAAGATGAACCCCAACTATCTGCTCCTGACCTCACCTGGGAGGACTTCAAGAGGCTATTCAAGGAGAAATTCTACCCCGAAGTGGCTCGGGAAGCTCTCGAAAGCCAATTCGAGAGACTGGAATAAGGTAACCTGTCTGTTGATGAGTATACTGCTGAATTTAGCAGGTTAAGCCACTTTGCGGAGTACATGGTTCGTACCCCGGAGGACAGAGCCCGTAGATTCAAGAAGGGGCTGTCTCCGGATATTTGCCTTGCTGTCACCACCAGCCGAGCTCGCACCTATGAAGAAATCCTGAGCGTGGCACAAGGCGTCGAGAGAGACATGGGGCATAAACTAAAGCGAGAGAGAGATACCGAAAATGCGGGACCCAACAAACCCCTTTTCAACAACAACAACAACAGAGGGCCCAGCAGCAAACTCAGCGTCCTCTCCCTCGAGCTCCAGCACCCCAACACCAGGCTCAAGGACAGAACCAACAAGCTGCTGCTTGTAACTTTTGCCAAAAACCAGGTCATACTTGGCAAGTCTACAGGAAGAGGCTAGGTGCCTGCCTCTACTTCGGCTCAGCAGCGCATCAAATGAGGGACTGTCCTGCTGCTCAAGGACGCACCGCTGCTCCAAAGGCTGCAGTCCAGGCCAGGGCCCCAGCAACACAACAGAGGGGACCCCCGCTTCCAACACAACAACAACGCTTTGCTCAGCACCAACAGCAGCAACAGAGGGGTGCACCGCAGCAAGGTCGTGCTTATGCAATGACCCTGGAAGAAGCTGAAGCCACAGCAGACGTGATCACAGGTTCTGTGCTTATAAATTCAATACCAGCTATTACTTTATTTGACTCTGGAGCTTCACATTCATTCATGTCAGTAGATTTCCTTATGAAGCATAGCTTAATCACTAAACCCCTTAGGAATTGTTATAAGATCATTACCGGTGGAGGAATTATCCCGGTTAGTGATGCCTGTAACAATTGTCCTATTATATTATGTGGAAGAGAACTGTATGCTAGGCTACTCGTAATGCCAGTTCCCAGTTTTGATATTATACTGGGTATGGATTTGTTAAGTCAACATCATGCCACTATAGACTGCCACAGAGGTAGTGTAATCTTCATGCCCCCTAACAAGCCCGAATTTGAATTTGCTAGAGGTTCTAGAGAAATGGGTAATAACAAAATTTGTGGAGCCCTAGTAACAGAAGAATTGCCTATCATCTCTGAATATCTTGATGTCTTCCCTGAGGATCTTCCAGGCTTACCCCCAGACCGAGAAGTTGAATTCTCTATTGACTTAGTGCCAGGAGCAGCACCAGTATCTCAAAATCCCTACAGAATCAACAAGAAGGAGATAATAGAACTAAATGAGCAAATCAAGGAGCTAGAAGACAAATGCTTCATTAGGTCTAGTGTCTCACCCTGGGGAGCTCCAGTATTATTTGTGCCCAAGAAGGACAGAACATCCCGAATGTGTATTGAGTATAGGGCCTTGAATGCCTTACCAATTAAGAATAAATATCCCCTGCCCAGGATAGATGACTTATTTGATCAGTTGAGTGGAGCTCGGGTATTTTCAAAGATTGATTTGAGGTTTGGTTACCACCAAGTAAGGGTGAGAAAGGAAGACATCCCTAAAACTGCTTTCAATACCCGTAACGGACACTACGAATTCTTAGTAATGCCGTTCGGGTTGACGAATGCACCAGCAGTTTTTATGAACTTGATGAACAGAGTATTTCAGAAATATCTAGACAAATTTGTAGTGGTCTTTATTGATGATATTTTGATCTACTCCAAGACCCCCGAAGAACATGAAGAACATTTGAGGCTAGCATTGGAGACTTTGAGGAAGGAAAAACTTTATGGAAAATTATCTAAATGTGCATTCTTCCTAGACAAAGTAGAATTCTTGGGACATGTTGTGACTGGAGATGGAATAGCAGTAGATCCTAAGAAGATAGCGGCAGTAGAATCCTGGCCCACTCGAGACTCTGTAGCAGAGATTAGAAGCTTCCTGGGATTAGCTGGCTACTATCGGAAGTTTGTGAAGGACTTTGCTAGAATTGCTGAACCCATGACAAAATTAACAAGGAAGGATGAAGAGTTCACCTGGACTGATGAATGTCAGCATGCTTTTGAAGAATTGAAGAAAAGGCTGACTACTGCCCCTATTCTGACCTTACCTTCTGGAACCGGAGGATTCGCTATTTATAGTGATGCTTCTGGAAAAGGCCTAGGTTGTGTATTGGAGCAGAACAAGAAAGTAATAGCATATGCCTCTAGACAGCTTCGACCTCATGAAAAGAACTATCCAACTCATGATTTAGAACTGGCAGCTGTCATCTTTGCTCTTAAGCTATGGAAGCATTATCTTTATGGAGAAAGGGTAGAAATATTTACGGACCATAAAAGTCTAAAATATATCTTCACCCAGAAAGAGCTAAACATGAGGCAAAGAAGGTGGCTGGAACTAATGAAAGATTTTGATATCACCTTTCAATATCATCCTGGGAAGGCCAATGTAGTTGCTGATGCTCTAAGCAGATATCCTGTGGCGATGTACTTGACTATGGACCGACACTTGCTCGAGGACCTGGAAAGTTTAGGTATTGAGGTAATTATCCCAGGAAAAGAAGGTCAAATGATGAACTTGCAGATACAGTCTACCTTAATTGACAAGATCAAGGAGACTCAGTTTCAAGACGAAGGCCTGCGAAGCCTTCGAGGTCAAGTGCAAGCTGGATTAGTGGAAGATTTCAGAATTCATGAAGATGGATCACTGAGGCATGGCGATAGATTGTGTGTACCTCAAGGAGACATAAGGGAAGAAATTATGCAAGAGGCGCACAGATCGCAATACTCTATACATCCAGGAGCCAACAAGATGTACAAGGACCTGAGGACGCATGTTTGGTGGCATGGCATGAAAAGAGAAGTAGCCAGGTTCGTATCTCGTTGTTTAGTATGCCAACAAGTCAAGGCAGAAAGACAAAGACCTGGAGGATTGCTTCAACCACTACCCATTCCGGAGTGGAAGTGGGAACATATTACAATGAATTTTGTTTCTGGACTTCCAAGGACACCTAGTGGAAAGGATACAATTTGGGTGATAGTAGATAGACTGACCAAGTCCGCACATTTTCGTCCAAGTCCTTGGAAATAAGGGACAGACTTCGAGTGGCTCAAGACAGGCAACGACATTGGGCAAATAGCCACCGAAGGCCCTTAGAATTTGAGGTAATTAAATTTATGAAATTCAAGTCAATTTAAACATTTTTTTTGATTATGGAACTAAGACTTGATTATGACTTTATTAAAGGTTGGAGAACTGGTATTCTTGAAGATCTCTCCGACACGTGGCACCATTAGGTTCGGAAGAAGTGGAAAACTCAGCCCAAGATTTATTGGACCTTTTGGCATACCGGAGAAAATCGGAGAAGTGGTATACCGACTGGCATTGACACCCTCTCTGGATGGAGTCCATAACGTCTTCCACGTGTCGCAGCTGAGAAAATATGTGTCAGATCCCAGCCACATTTTGGATCACTCAGAGCTCAAAGTAGGCCCAAGTTTGACTTACCAAGAGTAACCCGTGGAGATACTGGATCGATCGGAGAAAGTTCTACGGAACCAGGTTATTTCCCTGGTTCACGTAGCTTGGAAGCACCATTCTCCCGGCGAATCCACCTGGGAGCGAGAAGACGAGATTAAAGAGCGCTACCCTTACCTTTTTGAACCCTGAGGTATATTTTAATTCTCGGCCTTTCCTTTCGTGCCTTTGTTATTCTTAAATTTCGAGGACAAAATTTTTTATAAGTTGGGTAGATTGTAAGCCCCTATTTTTTTTAAAATTATTAAAACTTGGATTTTTCCAATTTTCTGAAATTTTCTGAAATTAAAATCAAGGTTCTTAATTATTAAATAATTTTTATTTGTTAATAAATAATATTAATATATTATGAAAATAATATTTTTGGGTGTAAAATAAAAAACTGGACTTAGGGTAATTTTTTTGGATTTTTCTGGGCCTCAGACCTATTTTTAAATGCCTAAAAATAATTTTTAATTAATTATATAATTAACTGATTTTTTATTTATTATTTATTATTTTTATTTTTTTCTCTTTTTCCTTCCTTGGGCCGGCCCGGCCCAGTGGACCGGCCCAGCAGCCCAGCAGCCCGCCACCTATCGGGTCGGATCGGGTTGGTCGGACCCGAACCCGCCCACGACCCGACCCGGAGACCCTTCTCCCCAGCCCCACGCCGCCCGACTCTTCCGGCGAGCTCCGCGCGCAGCGCCGCTCGCTCTAGTCGACCTCCCCGCGTCCTCCGCGCCACGAGCCCCTCTTCCCCGCCGTGCTCGGCCCCCCTAACCGACTACTTCCCCTTTAAAAGCCCCCCCCCCTCTTCTTCTTCTTCCCCACTTCCTCCCACCGGAACCCTAACCCTAACTCTCCGCTCCGCCACCTCGCCGGAATCTCCCCCTCCCTCTGCTGCAGCTCCTCCTCCCTCTACCCTCGCCGGACCCGACCGCCCTCGACCACCCAGCCAGCGCCTCCTCCTTCTCCCCTTTCCTCCTTCTTCTTCCCAGAACGCCGCCGCCTCCCAGAGCTCCGCCGACCGTCCAACGCCTCCGCCCCGTCTCGACCGCAGCCGACGAGCAGCCCCAGCCCACCTCCGGCGTACCCCCGGGCGGCCACCGCAGCAGCATCCAGGAAACCCTAACTCTAGGTTCCCTGTGTCTGACACGAGTCGGACACGTGTCGGACTCGGTTCGACCCCGGTTTTCGGGTCCCCTTCAGGTACTTGTAACTTTTTGTTCGTAGCTCTGTTTTTGATTCCGCAAACTGCGTTGCGAAGCCTGTATGACCCTCTCGGTGCCCGGATAAACCGCTCGGGGCACCGCGTCCTGTGGTGATCGCACACCGCGATCCAAAAACAGGAAAAACCAGACCCTGTTTCACCCCGGAACTGAGTACGTTCCGCCAAACGGGACGACTTGGTCGCGTGCGGTCTTCACAGATACGTGTGCGTCGTCGATACGGACGTGTGAGTTTTTGCGGAAGCTGATTCGGGTGTGCGTGCACACCGGAATCAACGCGTATCCGCGGACATCGCCCCATATCCGACTTTTCTATAATTTGCCCTAACTTCTTGTACACTCGTCAGATCGAGACAAAACTTGCGCCATCGGACTCGTAGCGATACGCTGGTCCTGTGGGTCAAGTTTGGTTCGACTCTGAGAACGTTGACGAAATCGCGTGTCGTGGGCCCTATAGGCCCCGCTCGACGGGCAATTTTGTGATCGGCTCATCGGAATCCAAATCTGAAAGTTTCGTTGGGTTCGTATCAGCGTTCCTGACCTGTTGACACTAAGTTTGGTAAATTTGGAGACCGTTGACTTGGACACATTTTTCGGTGCAAAGCGGGCCCACCGGCGGACCCCGTTTTGACCCGAAACTGCCGTTTTTGCCCTTGTCTCCAAATTGGACCCAAGGACAGGCATTTCTAGCTATTTGACATCTTCTGAGCATGATGGTAATGTCTATTTTAGTTTTTGGACTCATCTCTGGATTATTTCCCCGAGTATAATTAATTGGATCCAAACAACAGGCAAGTACCTGCACTTCAAGTTAAATCTTTATATTGTGATAATTAATTCCCTGCTTTACTAGTACCCTTGATGATTACACCTAGTGTTAGGAATATTGGATTTCATGTCTTGAATATTGGAGTTCATGTCTTGTTTTTATGTCGGGTGGGAGAATACTAGAAGGCATGTAGTTTACCCTTTCCCCTGCCATGTTTAATAGCTGTTGGTACGCGACTGTACCCTCAGCCGAATCTCGATTTTTCCTGTTTAATAGCCGTTTATGACGGCCAGATTAGCCTTATAAACCCCTACATGCCAGCTATATATTCTAAAACAAACACAAGTTCACACTGATAGCTTCTGGTCTTGTTATAGTTTCTTGCTGACTGTTGTAGTTTCATTTCCTGTCTCATTTATTTCT
This sequence comes from Iris macrosiphon, assembly GCA_036927795.1. Lineage (NCBI taxonomy): Eukaryota > Viridiplantae > Streptophyta > Magnoliopsida > Asparagales > Iridaceae > Iris > Iris macrosiphon. The sequence continues at coordinate 27,001,245 of JAYESA010000014.1, read as the reverse complement.
GTTTTCTCATATTCCTGTTTACAGCATTAACTCTGAGATATTGATGTTCTTTTATGCAATTTCTCAACATGATACTCATATTTAATTGTCATAAATAATTAGTTTAATCTTGTTGTGCACTGTGTACTTTACTCCTTTCCTGACTGGATCCGTTGATTTAGGCGATGATGAGGACTTTGCCCCTACATATTATGGTCCCTATGAGGGTACAGATGATACTTATGAGGAGCCAGATCCCTCCCAGGAGACCCCTGCTGCAGAGTAGATAGCAGTAGTTATTTTATTTTCTTGCTCTTTATCTTAGTAATCGGGTTTGTCCCCGATCTCATTTCTGATTTCTGTACTAAACATTTGAATCTGTTGTCGCATTTATTTCAATTGCAATCTTAAGTATCTGTTTCCCTTTATTATCTTGCCTATGCTATTTGTGAATGAGCTAGTTTAGTTAAGTGTGGATTTGACCTAGACAGCGTACTACCGCCGACTCTGCGGCGTAGGCTGGACGTACCCACGCACTCGTGCCCGAATTTTCGGGTGCGGGTCGTGACATGTCGTCGGCTAAACGCCAAAAAGGTAATACAAAATGATACTGATAGTGGGGGAGAAGAAATCCAATCAAGTTCCTCGACGGACATCCTCCGGGTGTGCGCCATCGGTCAGATACATGACAGGATCCTCGGGCTCTGCTACTAAACCTGGCTAAGAAAAACCAGCGGGGTCAGGCCCCGAGAGCAAGTACCACAAAGGAGCACAAGTGAATGAAGAAAAACAAATAAAGTACATAAAATAGGAATCCGTGCCACAATGTAAGCGTATGACCTTTCATCGGAGCAGTAGGATACCTCTACAACCAAACAAGGACATGATATGGCGCACTACTCCGAGACATGGTACACTACTAGAATAAGCGGGATTAGCGATATTTTTTAGCGACTCCATGTAAAAACGTCGCTAATTTAGCGACTCCATGTAAAAACGTTGCTAGACGTCACTAATTGGCGACATTTAGCGACGTTTAGCAACTTTTATTCAGTTTTTAAAAGATTAGTCGCTATAAGTTCAATTTAGGTCGCTAAACGTCGCTAATATGTTTTATTTAGCGATGTTTAGCAACGTTTTTAGCGACGTATATATTTTTTGACATTTAGCGACGTCATTAGCGACGTTTAAGACGTCGCTAAATTAGCGACGTCATTATTGACGTCGCTAAAAATGTCGCTAAATTCTAAATTAGCGACGTCATTATTGGCGTCGCTAAAACGTCGCTAAATTTTTTACTTAGGGCTGATTCTCCCTATTTTCTTCGATCTCTCCCTCTCCCTCTCCCAAATTTCAAACCCGCGCGCGCGCTCTCGATCTCTCCCGCTCCGGCTCCTCCTTCCTCCCTCCGACGACCCCCTCGGCCGCATCCTCCCCCTCCGGCGCCCCCTCCTCCCTCCCGGCGACCCCCCTCCGCCGCGTCCTCCCCCCTCCGGCAGCATCCTCCCCCCTCCTCCTCCTCCTTCTCCTCCTCTAGGTAAACCCTAACTCTCTCTCTCTCTCTCTCTCTCTCTCTCTCTCTCTCTCCTCATTTGGTGTGGACATAATTTTTTGGGCTGAGTTTGCTCGTGGAGGAGTCCTCATCTATCGCCTTGCCAAGATCGACAAATTATCTCTCTCTCTCTCTCTCTCTCTCTACAAAATTTGCCAATCAGATCTATATTTTATTTATTTATTTTTAGAAAATTTAGGGTTTATTTATATTGTGTTGTCGGTGCACATGGTGGCGGTGCAGAGCCCGGTAAGGAAGGGATGCTAGGCTCCGAAGTGGTGAAGCGGAAGCAGAGGGACGGTTTGAAATTTTGAGCTATGCAGTGAAAACTTGAAACTTTTTTGGAGAGGGTTTCGAACTCTCGAGATAATTTTCTCCCCATGTGTTAGAGTTATGATCTATTCAATTTATACTGCTCATAATCTGATTTGGGGGTTCTCTATTTCTTTGAGAATCTATTAACTTTATATTTTATTAGAATTGGCATCATAAATTGAATCACTTAATTATTTAAGTCATGATGTGCTCATTTGGTGTGGACATAATTTTTGGGTTGAGTTTGCTCTAATTATGCTTTGGATCTAATATTTTAGACTTCCATGTTGTAAAATTTATGGGAATATCGTTTCTTGCTGATAGAATTCACTAGGAAAGTTGATACCAACATGGAGCAGTAATATTATGCTAAAAGCCAGTCATGGAATTTGTCAGTTTATTTACTGATTATTTTGTAATCCATAGCTTAACCCATTTGCAATCTGTCAGTTCATATATTCGCTCATTTCTCAAATCTTGTCAACGGCTTCTACAACAATGGGTTGTCTTCGAATCTGTTCGATGGCAGGAATCCGAGCCTCAACTACGCTTTCAAAGGTGCGAAGATCGTGAGGGCATCGTACTGCATGGAGCTTAAGTTCCTTGCAAATCCAGTCACTAACCATGTCCAGAGCACCCAGCAACATAAAAAGCACCATAGATTCTCTACTAGAGTGCTTGAGGTATTGGAAAGAACAACTCTTCAGGTTTCCATTGTACTTCTTGCATAGGAACTAAATTTCTCACAATCTCTACTCCAATTAAATTTTTGTTCTACTTTTTAAGGTTTCCATTGTACTATGAAATCAAGTTGGCTTTTCTTCATTTACTTATGGCATTTACTTACGGCATCCAAGCATAAAGATAATTTATTAGTAATACCTACATTAGAAAATGAAAATTATTTTATACTTTCTATATCCTAATCTTATGGCTCGGCACCATCACAGAATGAATAACTTGGGTCTATGCTTCCTTCCTTAGGCTGTTAGTTTGGAAGCATAAGTTAGATATTGAAGTTAGGCTGCAACACATTAGGGCTAGATCTGTAGACTTGTTGTTGTTCTACATCAAGAATTGGTGAACTTAGCAGAAGAGGGGACAAGAAGATTTTGAGGGAGGTATGCTTGCTTGATTCAATTTGATTGATGTCTAATAGCTTTTTTTTGCATAATGTTGTTGTTTGTTACATTAAAAGTCAAAGTGAAATCAAAAGTGATAAATGAAAACAAACATGTAACATACACATACACCTAACTCATTTTAGATCCAATGCCTATGTGAAGCCTTGTAATCTTTTGTTAAATTTCTTACAAGTCAGTCGTAAGTTTTCATTATCATTTTATAGGTTGCACGAATATTAAACTTGGAAGGAGCAGCCGTCCTGCCTAAGAGAGCAACCTAGGTGATACTTCCATTTTATAGGTTACAAGTCAGACGTAAGTTTTCATTATTTATTTTTTTATATATTTTTTAAATTTAGCGACGTATTTAGCTACATTTAGCGACGTTTATACACGTCGCTAAATTCGTCGCTAATTAGCGATGTTAATAAACGTCGCTAAATACGTCGCTAAATATGTCGCTAAATACGTCGCTGTACATCACAAATTGCTGACATGGCAGTATTGCCGGGTCATTAAAGACGTCGCTGTCACGTCGCTATATACGTCGCTAATTAACGACATTTAGCGATGTTTGTTTACGTCGCTAATTAGTGACGCTGCGTCGCTAAACGTCGCTAATTTAGCGACACAATTAAGTCGCTAAAAAATGTCGGTATAGCGACGTTTAGCGACATTTTTCCTTTCAACGACATGTTGATTTTTGACTTCTGTAAAATATCGCTAATTACGTCGCTAAACATGATTAGCGACATTTTTTTGTCATTTAGCGACGTTTTTTGACGTCGCTAATTTGACTTTTTCTGGTAGTGGTACGACTCACTAATTATGAACACGACGAAGATACAATACATCAATATAATCCAGAACACACATGCCATAATACAAGCTAAGATATATGTATAATATACAGCTTCGGTACATGACCTATTATGACATATTGGTGCAACCCTACAACCAAACAAGGACAAGGGTTGAACCATTGTACTACAATAGTTCATGTCCCCAGACTACCAGCACATACTCTTTTAAATCGGCTAATCAATCCTACGGCTTGTTATGTGGAGTCTGAGTTATCTCAGAACGGATGCATAAAGAAATCCTTAGATCGTGAGCTGTTTAGCAGGGCTAACCGAGCCATAGTAATTGTATAGCACATTGTATATTATGCACCGGTCCCTCTTAAGGCCACTGTGCTAGAGTCACATAGAACGCATTGTCTAATATAAGTATTCGAATATTGCCGTCCACTAATATAGACGTGACCAATATCCATGGCGGTCAGCCTTGCACGTCATGACAGTTGCCTGAGGTGGCTAATGTTCACGATCTCAGAATTTCATCCCTCCCAATGCTTTACCAATTTTAGTTGCCTAAATTAGCCCTATGGTTATGTTGGGAATCCCATAGCGTGGTCACATGATCAATACTCCTATATGTCGTACCGTAGTATGGTCCACGCTAGATACGAATCCACTTTGTTACTTAATAGCTCAAACTGGATTCACCCAAGCGTGATGCAACAATCAATCAAGTTCTAGCCACGCTTTGGTAGTTGACCCACATACCATGTCCGTGATGGAGAATTAATATAATAATATCACATGTGGCGTAGTATAGGAGGCATTCTCGATGCACAACCCAAAATATGTAATCTCATAGCACATAGCAAGTTATGTCGTACCTCAGTGCACATTATAATAGGGTCGTACCTCGGTGCACCTTATAAAATATGTACACGTAGCACGTAGTAATTGTATCAGCATGGATACAAGAAATTCGGTCGAATCACCAAACTTACAGTTGGTCGTATGAGCCTTATCACATTGGGACACATAGCTCATGTTATACACATAGCTGGTTAGTCACTTATGATAGTCAATTCTAGCACATGGTCATATATAGCACAAGGTTGGATTACTAAGTCCATTCTTCCTTAGGATCAATCACAACTAATTGTCAAGATCAACCACATAGAACGAAGAAATATTCCAAATAAAATAGCTAAGCCGCATGCACAACTTGGCGCATGAGACGGGTGTCGCCTGGACTGTCGGCTGCATGCTATCTCAGGCCGCATATGATACCAGGCCACATATGATCCCAGGTTGCATGCTCCTCCAAGCCGCATGCTTCGGACAAAATTCCACTCTTCGGGACAAGGGCCGAAGTGATGTGTTAGAGAAGTGACTGAAGTGATGGATGTGATAGGCCATAAAGTGTCAGAGAGAAAAGATAAAACCATAAAAAGATGTGCCAAATAATCAGAGTTACGCGTCCGAAGGAAAGTGGCCGCATACTCTGTTGCCCATATTGCTCTTTGGACATAGCAAATTTTTTATTTGTTCAGCGAGTGAAAACACAAGGAGTTCAAGGATTAGCTCCAAAACACTTATGTAATGGCATTTATGCATCCAACAAGATGAACACATGCTGGTCAGTATGCGACAAAAGCTTAAGCCGCATAGACTCTCAGGCTACATAGCACTCTCTACCGCATAACTCGTTGGCCATATGAAGTCTTCGTCTTCTCCAAACAGTAAGTTCAACCATGGCAAAAAAGCTCCAAAAACTCTAAAATTGATTTCTTCATAAAAAAATATTTTAACTCTGAATCAAGTGAACCAAAAGCAAAAATGCTCGAAATAAAGTTCTCCATCAACTACAAAAATTATTTTTCTAAAATACCTTGTTTTAATAGATCAAAACTAAGAAAAACTTTTGGAACACATGAAAACCCTAACTTTAAAACTCATATCTACTCAAAAATGTTCATCAAAACCAAAACTCCAAGAACTAAAACTAATGAGGACATCAAGGAGAACATTTTCCATCAAACACATTTTAATTTACTAATCATATAAAAATCTAAAAAAATCATGATTTTTTCACTTTGAGCAAGATGTACTTGCCTTGGTGGACTAACAAACCTCTTCCTCGAACAAAGTCTAAGGCTAGGGCTTAGGGTTTCGGTCATGAGGAGCTCTTGAGGGAAGGAGAAAGAAGAAAGAAGAAGGGAAGTAAAAATGAGGAAGAATGAGAGAGGAGAGAAAACCATATATATATATATATATATATATATATATATATATATATATATATATATATATATATATATATATATATATATATATATATATATATATATACCAAGTGGAGAAATGATGTTAGCCCTAAGATTAAGTCATGACACTCTCCAACAAATCTCAACCATCCAAAATAGGCTTAGTGGTTCCAAGAGCGAACCGGGTCTGTATCCATCCTATATACGGGTCCTAGCACTAGTTCATGGCAATTGCCAAGGTGTTCACTACTGGTCTAGGATAGTCTCCCACAATAAACATGAATACAATAAAAAAATCAATATTAACAGGAATCAACATATAAAATACAACATTAATACATCTACACGAAAAAAATTTAAAGATCACAAATTCAAGAATACAAAATCTCGGAACGGGTGTGACAGATTTGAAGTTGGGAATTAGGATTTTACAATTGTTGAATTGGTGTAAGTTGTAGCTAAGACAACAAATACTCACTGAAACAAAGATGCAACTTTCGTTGAACAATCTCCATGTAATAAACTCGAGTATTGGTCCAAAATTCAAATTTTAATGATGAAATCGAGTGCTCGTGATGCTAATAGTGACAATAATTTTAATGATCTCGAGTTGCAATGATGAATTATTAAATTTTGAGTAAATTCATTTGGAATTTCTGCACAACATACTAGGTAATATTGTATTACATAGTGGATTTTAACAAATATTAATGATAAGATGATTTATGAATTGTTGGATTTGTGTCATGTATTAGAACGAAATGTTCACTACAAAGATGTCCTTTTTTTTGTTCTGATTAATCATTATGGGAAAGCTAGTTTGGTATTTATATTGATTTAGTTTGTTTATGTTGCTTAGGAGAACTTGAGTTAGAATGAGTTCCGGTGTTTGATTGTTCAATTATACGAAAAATGGTGCAAGAATTCATGTTTAGGAGTTTTTATTGATTTTGTAAAATATTTTTATGATATTGGGTTTAAACGTGATCAAGATGTCTGTACTTAAATTGCCATGGTACTATTTTTTGAAAGAAAAGAGGTTCTAACGAGACCCTAAATGTAGAAAGCGTTCTTGATAATGAAACATTGAATATTCCAAAAAAAAAAAAAAATTGTTTTCAATATATCTTGGGCATCATTTTGGATTTCGTCCTGGGAATTAAAATGCTCCGGGCCGGCCCTGTGAGGAGGAAGAGGGATATTGCAGCACAGTTCATCATGAGGGTGGGGAGAAAGAGGTTAGCTTAGGGAATTACTAATCTAGCTTAGTTATCAAACTAAGAAATCACTATATTAGAAAAGGAATAACATAATTAACAATTATATGGAAGTTATTGATATAAGAGTAGTAACATTACTTATAATAATAATGATAACATCTTAAATTATGGTAATATTACAAAAAAAAAAATTCTAATACTAATGGAGATAGAAAAAAAATAAGAATTTTAGGGGGTTTACATCATATCCACCTTAGAAAAAATTTGTCATCAAGGATAATTAGCATCTTAAACCATTGTAGCATTTACTAGATATTTTCTTGGACTTGCTGCTATGACCATTCATCACAATTTTGTAGAATCCTTAGTTCCACATCCTTCATGCCTATATTATCTCATTTACTCATCTTAACTAAAACATTGCCTAAGTTCATATTCCATGAATTTCAACAACCAACGATTTATACGCGAGAAAGCTCATATTTCATACTTAAGATATGCCTTACCGAAAGTAGACACCCACTTCTGTTTTCTTGCAATAAACTTCCTCCAGGGGACATTCTCCACAAAACAACTGAGTGTTTCCAGAAATTTCTTTTCTCAAGTTCCAGGAACCATAATGGAATTAGATTCCATGTTTGAATCATTTCCCCCAAAGACTCATCTCCTATTTTCTTAGCCTATATAGTTAATATAATCTAGTAATTCTTCGAAAGGTTTTTCTCTACCATTATATATATATATATATATATATATATTGGCGAATATCGCTCCACACACTATTCGATAGGTCGATGTACCTTCGAACCTTGCCACTATCTTGATTAATTTATTATTGCATCAATTACTAGGGAACACATCCATCCGAGTTCATCACCTAGATTTATCATAATCAAAATTCTAACTTCGTCGTTTTATCTTTATAACTTATCCCTTTGATCTAATAGCTTGTCCTATAAATAAGTCATAGATCAACTTATAGCCTAAAACTTTGAAGTAGGTATATGACTCACTAATCATCAATTGGGTAAGATTCAATTATCAATCCTGCTTAACTATATTTTTCCCTATCGCAATAATTTCTACTATTGGAATCTCCTAAGTAATAGTTCCATCAGTAAAAAAATTTCGTTAATCTGTCGCTAATTTGTTGCTAAAGTTTATCGCCATCCCGTCACTTAGACGTCAGTCCTGTGACACCCCAACGATGAAAAATACTTAACGACACATTTTTTATCGATGAATTTTTTTTCGTGCGCAATCCATCGCTATTTGGTCATAGCAATATAAAATAGAAAAATAGCGACAGATTTTTTCGTCGCTGTTTTCTTATATTTTTGTTGTTGTGTGTGTGTGTGTGTGTGTGTGTGTGTGTGTGTGTGTGAGAGAGAGAGAGAGAGAGAGAGAGAGAGAGAGAGAGATCTTTCTTTCTCTTGTGTTCCTTGGCTCAGGAAAACCAAGAAAAGGAGAGGAATGAAGGAGGGAAGCTTATATACACTTTCCCCCAAACAAATCCTAGTTGTTAAATGAAGATCCAATGGCCCAAAGTGTCATGCACAACCCTTATTCCCACTAAGAACAGAAAAATAGTATATTGTCCAGGATATTACCAGCATGGAATTGAAATATTAGGATAAAACATAATTTCAAGGCTCTGGTTGTACGTGCGGGTCCAAGTCAGGGTACATGGTTGTGCCATAAGTCTCTACAAGTCTCAAAAAATCTGTAGGTTGGCACGGTTCTCATACTTATGGTTGCTTAGGTCTTTAACCTATTTTCTCGAAAACTAGAAAATGCCACGAGACTTTCCATATGATCCTCGATGCATGAGAAACGAGAATTATCGAAACCTAGTAAACCTATGAATATCTAAATCCAGTACTGCCATCATAACACGACACCGATAACCAAGAACTCTTCTTGCAAAAATCTAGTGTCCTTGATTATGATATCAAAACTACGAAAACATAAAAAAATAAATATAATAGATGATAAAAACTTTCGTAATCGTATACAAATATCAATATTGTGAGGCGAGCCTCGCGAAAGGTCGATCCCGAACTTTGATCGGATCTGGTTCGGCCCAGCACTGCTTTGATCGGGCTGTATCCAGGCCAATGTTCGGGCTGCCTGGCCCATTCATCAACTTGATCCAGTTGGGTCCAACGCTTTATCAACATCCACAAACGAAGCTTAATGTGCTGTGGCTTCAATTTGAGACTCTCATCCTCCCCATCAACTACCTCCATTCTATGCTAATCCTCTTCTCTCCACTTCCATTCCAATAGAAATTCAGTTAATCAAGTAGGTTCGTCTTAAACTATATATTTCTTCTTTTGTTCCAAAGTTTAACAGGCAAGGGAAACTGATTAATTATGTGATTAACTGCATATATATATATATATATATATATATATATATATATATATATATATAATTTTATTTTATTTTATTTTATTTTATTTTTTATTTTTTTTGAAAAGGTAATTGTGTTACATACTCCTTGTCCGAATGCTTACAAATTCGGTCCAAAGATCCATTACATCTCGGTCCGAAAGTTCCATACATCTCGGTCCGTAGGTCCGCACCTATATTGCACTTGAACCTCACATACGCGACATCCATCACCAACTTACTACTTAATTCCTCAAAAAACAAAATTAAATGACGTCCAGGAGGTTCGAATATATATATATATATATATATATATATATATATATAAAACTTACAAAGAAGTGTTTCTTAACACAGACAATATTATCTATCTGTAGTTGGGACCGGACGGAGTAATACTGAGGACGAGGCCGGGGAAGACTTCGTCGGGGTCGTTTACATGCGGATTCCGCTCCACGACGAAGGGGTCTCCGCACTTGTCGCTGATGGTGTGCAGAGTCTCCCCCTCTCCAACGACGTAGATCTCGTCGCATGGCCGGCTGCCGGTGGCCAACTGCTGCGCCCCGTGCACCGCGTCTACGTCGAACCCGCCGGAATCGTGCTGGCGAAAAGAGCTCAGCATGATTATGGCGAGGACCGTCAGCGCGAGATACAGCATCGCGGCATCTGCGATTGCTATCGCCTTTTTGACAGCTTCACTTGTCATGTTTTGGTGGTGGTTGTAGTGGTGGTGGTGGTGGTGGAGGAGAGCTAGAGGAGAAATGAATGGTACTGAGGAAGTGGCATGAAGTTGTGGGTTTTTGTACAAGCAAGGGGAAGGAAGTAGTAGTTTGGTTGAGTTGGGGTCATGCGCGTCTTGGAGTAGAGAAAAAGGAAAAAAACAAAAACAAAAAAACAAAGAGACTGCATGCATGCCTTTTCTAGTTGGTAAAATTATAAGGGTTATTTAGTTTTTGATTTTTGACTTTCAATCATAACATACGGGTCCGACATAACGCTTAGGACTGCATTGCATTTCTTTGGGCCCACTATCTTTCAATTCTCACCATTTATAAATAGAAGGAGTAATACGCCTCCGTGGCTCGATCCACTGATCTTCTGCCATCCAGTCGGGTTCTTATACCTCTCCTCGGTAACCACAAGAGTCACTCAAGTTTGGTATAAATGTTATTTAGTTGAGAGTAATACTATTCCTACTTCTAGAGTGTCCCTCCATTTTTTTTTTTTATATGACAACTGACGTGACATATTAAATACTATTATGTGATATCTAACATGGTAGCTGATACTCAAAAAATTAATTATCCAAAAAAATATATTAATTTTCATGTTAATATTAATTTTAATGTTAATTTTAAATTTTGTAATGCCATGTACCATCTGCCACATTAACCGTCACGTTAACTGCCACATAAGAATGGATGATTTGGAGAGAGAAAAATGGCATTACTCTATTTAGTTTTAGGGTCTACTATAATATTGAAAATTTGAGCTTAGATCTCCATATTGTTCAGAATTGGATTTGGATCTCGTCTTAACCCAAATGGAGACTTAAACTCAAAATTTGAATATTATACGAGACCCTAAAACAAAAGAAAAATATATGAGGATTATTTAGTTTTGCATGGTAAAAGTGGTATGACTTGAGTTATTTAGTTTTTTTTCAAGACCAATCGAGAATGTGACTTGCGATACTATTATTTGTTTCTATCTTGATCTCAATATCTACACAACCCTCACGATGACAGTTTTGATTAAGACAACTTCATGGACATTGTGTATCGTTAGATGTATCTTGTCCTGGTCGAATTATTGAATGCTTACAACTCAAGAATCACCGAGAGTTGTGTGACTGCTGAGATCAGGATAAAAACAAACAACAATATCACAAGTCTCATTCAAGATTAGTCGTGATAAAACTAAATAAACTGAGTCAAATAATCTCCACCATTCAAAACTAAATAACACTAAAATATTTTTATTTAGTTTTAGGGTCTCATATAATATTCAAAATTTTAGTTTGGGTCTTCATTTTAGATGGTCATCCAAAATCAACCGTGTCACACCCAGTCCAAAAATATATGGGACTATGTCACGTGGCAATGGCCAGCTACGCACTAAGCAGACTCCAGCCCAGCTTAAGTAGTATACGTTGTATAGGTCACAAAAACTATCCATGTAAATATCTAAATACAACCAAATATCTAAATACAATCACAAAACTATCTATAAACTAAAAGTTAAGTATCAAAAAATATGGCAAAATGATATGAAGAAGATAACATCTAAGTATAACTAGATCTGATAAACTAGTCCTTAACACTCCCACAATAACAGCTCAGCTTATAACTTGGAAGAAAATTAGGTCCTCAGAGGGACGTAACATGATACATAATACATATATGCCGAATGATAAACAGTAAATACCAACAAGACAACTGTCAAGCAACTCAGGAAACTATAACTCCTAACCAGTCTAGGTGTAATATGCACTTTGAGGACAACATTCACACTGGAACTTTTAGAACAAACAAATAAAATAACATATAGGCCACATGCAAGTAGTGCTCATCAGAGTCACTATCGACCAACAACTATAGAAAAATGGTCCAATAAATAGTAGTCGCTAGTAGCTGTCCCCTTCCACCCCATGATACTTGTAATGACCTGTTCCGTTCAAGCGGACAGTCGATTCAAACGGCACAAGTGCAACGACCTGATCCACTTTGCTCAGCGAGAAGACTCGTTTGAGACAAAGATTTCCAGACTTGGCCCTTCAGGAGTTCAGACTTAGACTTTCAAAGGCTCGCTTGGAGTATCGCTCGACTGAGGTGAATCATCGCTAAGGTGGGTGGCTACGACGAACTTGTCTTTGCTTAGCTAGCACACTTAAAATATGGACGATACATGCTAGTCGCTAGGTGAATCACCCCTTGCATGCTAATAAAGAATACAATGCACCTAGATAAGAAAATAATCCCATATTGTATTGCTTGTGTTAGAACATGGAAATGAAACTTGGCTTATAACTTAGACCCTCGCATGCTAACTTTACTTCGTGCAAGTAGACTCCGCTATGCCTCGAGTAGATCATTATGTACTCTTTGTAGAGCACTACTTCACTTGTTTAAACTGTACGCCTTATGGATTATGTCGATCAATATGTCCCTTTACGGTTTTACTCCTCGCACTACCCTCTTGGACTCGTGTAAACATAAAGGCTAGACTTACGTCCTAAAGTAGACTATACAATATATTCCTTATGCTTATGTTTCCAACAAATGCATGCTTGTTGCTTACATTATAGCTTATACTCGTTGCCTCGTTCCAATGCTTGCCACATAAATTTACGCCACAATCAAGTAACACTATTCACATTGTGCATGCATCTAGTTAGCCAGAAGACTATCAAATAGTTCTTCTGTGCAATATGACCTGCAAGTATCCGGGACCGTTAGGTCACCAAGGCAGTCCCCGAACCAGGGGAATGCATCAAGTCAACTTGAACACTGAACGAGAATCATATCAAGTAAAGCAAGAATCACAGCTCGTGGAGCAATACTCGTTCAGAAAAAGAATCAAGAATTAACATATCATGTTGTGAATCTGGAATGACCGAAGACTTGCATATCGCAGACAACTTGTGCACAAGGTATTAAATTGGTTCCTGCGGATAGTCTCCAAGGCACTGGAGCCGATCCGATCCGGACGAAAAATTCGTGTATAGCGCCTCGTATTCTTTCGTTGCACGTCATTCTCGCTCAAAGACTAAGTAGTCTCGTGTTCGGGTAGGATGGCATGTAGTACCTCGTGTTCTTTCGTTGCACGCCATTCTTGCTCAAGACTACAACCCATTATTTATGGCTATGCCAGCAACTCCTGTTTATATAGATAAGTCATCCTCGTTTAGCGACAATCCGCGTACGAGTCATTGCATCATATAATAGAATCTGAATCACCTGAACGGTTATGAGTATAACACACTTATACATAATTGAACACCTGAGCAATCCATTGCAACACACCCGAGTATCCGTGTAACTCGTGCACCTGAACCAGAACCTCGCTCATGACACTCGTGTTTGCTTATGCAATTTGATTGTATTTTATTATATATATCCGTGCTTGGTTTAACTTTATTTTTCTTAGACAGGGAAGAACAAATGGTAAGTTGGTAAGTCTCGCCGTGTTACTCTTATATCGCATGGCGCACTGCCACACGAGTTAGGCTTGTACATTATGCCATAAAACTGATCCTAAGGCAAGATTAGAAAGATAACTTAATAGATGGTGCACGAAACCTATATAACGTGTTTGGATTTGTCGAGCGGGCAAGAAGCCTCCCCACCAGTGCATTTATGTACTAATAACCCATCAAATTGTTTGTACGATGCAGGAGAACCTCATGCGTGCTAAGGCGTGGAGTTCGCTCTGAAGCCTTGGAACGTTGCGTCCAGAACTGAAGCACATATACAAGACATAATATTGGAACATCGCCTATGCATCATTCCACAATTGTAGCCACTTGGCACGCTTTTATTGTTTCAAGAGAGAGAGAGAGAGAGGATTTAAGAGACTTATAATCTGACCTAGCACCGCTTGTAACACTTGTTCAATATCAATAAAGAGCTTGTTCTACTTCTATACTTGTGTTATTCAATGCTTCCGCTATTGACGACTCTGTGAACTTGTTACCAATCGCATGTTCGTTCTTATTCCGCTGTACTCGGATTATCTGTGCGACTCTGTGGCTTAGATATCTTACCGCCTGTGTCACGCCCCAGTCCCAAAATACGCAGGACCAGGAATACGTGACACGCCAGCTACGCATTCGACCAGACTCTGGTCTGACTCGAATACGTATAAGTTGTAATATAAAGGGCACTATCTAGATATTCCATAAATATAAACTCTATGTCTCAATCCATAATGTACAACAGTATACAAGAAAGAGCTACATGTGCTAGAGTCGGCCGCCCAATAACACACTAACTCGAATAGACTCGAGAAGAAGTATGAGTCTATAAAAACTAGGCTACAACAGCAGATGAAATAAATAATATAAAATAACCATAATATCGGTAGATATGATGTGAGTACCTGGTACCATGCTCGCAAGACCTGCAACTCCAATAGCAACTCCAAATGCTCCGTAATCATCTATGCTGTAAAACTGGCAGGGAACCAGGTCCTCAGAGGGACGTAACAAGGTACAGAAATACAACATGCCAAGTAAACAGAAAGTACAAGTGCACGACAAGGTACTCTATCATAACCAAACTAGTGTGACAAAGTTTAAAGATAATGTTCGACGCGTGGGCCATCCAAAATAAAATCGTAGCTCTGGACACGGAAACACACGGCATGTACCGCAGCTCCGGACAAGGAGTCACACGGGTGAAACAGCTACACTAGATATAGGTATCACTACAAAATACTACATATATATAAGCGCGTGCAGAGTAGCCCAAACGTCTAGTAACTGTCTTCCCCTTCCCAAGCGGTCAACAATTGTGCGTTGAACCTGAACCTCTAACAACAGTCTCGACACACAGAATTAACTCAACAGACGCGACCCTAAGGTCGTCCCAGTCTCTGGTCATGATATCAGTATCAGGAAACAGGAATCTGGTACGATCATGGTGTATAAGTGTGTCCTGGGGTATCGATGTACTCAGGTACGTACATTGAGGTGCTACTAAGCATCTAACAATTTCTCTAATACGTTATGACGAATGTCAGCACCCGGTTGTGATCCGGACGTGAAGTATCGAGCGTCAACATAAGTACGTGCACAATGTACATAAAGAACAACAAATATCTGTAATCTGAAATACAGGGTGTCAAGGTACACTTGCCTGCGCGCGGCTGCTGATGACGGGGTCCCGGTACCACGTCTAAGTCCTCAGGTCCCGCAGTATCTAGAGATGAGATACAAGCTTAAATTAATAAATATCACGAGAATGAAATAAGATGAGACACATGACTAATATAAGCTACAATCTCAGTTACAAGTCACTTAGACACTAAGCTAGAGGGTTGACTAGAGGAGCGTTACATCTAATACGTTAAATCACCGATATAATGTCATCAACCCAAATCATCAAATCTTACTGTTCATTACGGTGTTTATCAGTGGTTCGAGCCATGATAAATCCTCAGATTCCCCCTAATATTCACAGACGTCATCATGCACGTTCGCATATATCATCCTCAATCACGGTCTCATCATTTGATATTATACCTATTTCATGATCGAGCACCTGCTCCCAATGCCCATCAACACTTTATAATTATTAATTTTTAGCAATAGTTTACAACAGTTAAAACAACAGAAATCCACATGCGTATATATATATATATATATATATATATATATATATATATATATATATGTCCTCAAACAACTCCCAATATTTACCCAAGGATCAATATCTCTCTACCTTTTATCAATTAATCTGCTCATTGGTATTAATCACTCTGTTAATAGCACCATCCTTTCTCAAGCATTTAAATTTATGCACAACAACAATGTATATAATTCATAACCCAATTCATTGAATATTTAAAACATTCATAAACCTAAAATTAATTCCTTGCATATCCTTTAATTCCATTTTATTTACTTATGTAAGAATAGACTCTAAACCTTCATTAACAATTTTAGTCACCCATCATTAATCACAAAGTCATTACTATACTACCTCCACACAAAACCTTATATCAACATAAACCCTAACTAAACACCAACAATATATATATATATATCAATTTTAGTGGGGGGAAAAGTGGTATACCTCGACGGCGAGGTGGTTGCTGGAGGCGGTGTTGGATCCATGTGTGGTAATCGAGAGGGTGGAGTGTACAACAGGGTGATGGCCGGGGATCGGTGTTGGTGACCGGAGGAGAACGAGGAGGTGGTCGTTTCGTCGACCCCACGGAGGAGCTCTGGCTGGGCTGCTATGGTCGAGCTTGTCGACCACATGGAGGTGTTCGACATCTGACCGCGGTGGTGATAGTGGATTGTGGAGGCCGGGTGGTGTTGCTCGTGGCAGCGATGACCGGGGGGAAAGCTTCGTGGCAGTCGAGGGCTCGTCGGGTTGCTCCGACAGTCGACGACATGGAGGCTCGACCAGAGGTTTAGGTGGCACAGGGAAGAATGCAAGGTAGAGTCGGGAACAGTGGGGGAAGAAGTAATGAAGGTGGCAGCTCGATCGGAGCAATAGCTGTAGCCGGAGGTTGGATATCTCGGCCGCCGGTGTGGCAGTGCCGAGCTGCGGGGAGTCGGGGGCTCGACGTCGGTTGGACAGCAGGGTGAAGAACCGCGGGTTGCAGCTGCGTCGGAGAGCTTCAGTCGACCCCAGAGAGCTTCAGTCGGCCGGATTTGAATGTGCTGCGCTGACTGATGGGGAGCCGCATGGCTGGAGTCGGGGAGTCGCACTGCCGGGCTGGGCGGGGGAGCTGCTGTAGGGTGATATCGTGTGCTCCGAGAGGGGGCGGCCGGAGTGGCTTGCACAGTCAGCTGACCGGAGGGCTCGGCCGAATTTGGGAGCCGGGTCTCCAAGTGTGATGAAGGAAGGAAGAAGGAGAAGAACAAAGGAAGAAGAAGAAGAAGAAGAAGAAGAAGAAGGAAAGAAGAAGTATGGAGTTCGACTGGGAATGGAAGAGGGAGGAGAGAGAGAGGGAGGGTTTCCCAAATGTGGGGATTAGGGCCTGCTTGGGATGTGTGCATTGAAGAGGCATTTAATAGGGGAGGTGTTGTGAGAATGGGTGGTCAGGATTTGCCCATTAAAAATGGGTGGAGCTGATTACATATGAAGGAATAAACTCTTCATCCAAAATGAAAGGGGGAGGGAGGCTTGACTTGGTCAAAGGAGAGGGGGCTTCTCCATTTGGCCTAGACCAATGAGGTTAGGACACCTATTTTATTAAATTGCAACTAAGCCCCTTAAATTCGGGAAATTGCACGAACACATAAAATGATACGAAAATTGTGGAGAAAAATGCGTTTGATGATTTGCATGGCGAGGGGGTATTGGGGGTTTGGCACCGGTTTAATTTAATGGCCAACAGAATTAATTGGGGATTAAATTAGGATTAGGCAAAATCGGTATCCATGATTAAAATAGAATTAAAGTGTCCTGCGCTTTTAAATTAAATGGGGGCACTTGGGGTCAAAATTCGGAAATGACGCAAAGGTCAAAAATGGTGGGGGCTTGGAATAAGGCTTGGACCCTTTAGTTGGTCCGGCTCAACGGGTTAAGTTGGTATCCCAAAATTTAGGGTAACGACACAAGTGTTCGACACGGAATTAAATATGGATTAGGGTTTCGGAAAATTGTGCAATTAATTTAGAGCACAACGAAAAGATAATTTTGATCGACGAAAAAGTCCAGTGCCTAATTTGGCGGGTCAAGACAGAGGTACAATAGCCCGATCGAATTTATGGGCTGATATTAGGCTCCGATTAATCAAACAATGATAGGGCGCGCCAAAGGTTTATTTAAAAGAATTAAATATCAGATAAAATTATCTTCACACTAAACCTCGACATCTGCAACCAAAAACCAAATTTTTTCTAAATCCACCCTAACTATCTATAGAATAAATCGAGGGGGTTTATAGCCTGTTCGGATCATGGCTTTGCACGGGCGCAGCTTACGCTCGTGTGGCATCACGTCCAGATGGGAAAGATCATCCCGTAGGAGCGCTGTTGCGGTAATTCGCGCCTAGCGGGGATGGCCAATTATCTGTGGGAGATCGGGGCATGACAATAGTGTTGAGTCATATCCATGATGCATCCAGTCTGTCTTTAACAAGTAAAGGTTCCAATAAATCATGTACACGATATCAGGTCGAGTCACCTAACATGCAATGCAACATATAATCTGTGTATCTCGTCTAATATGTGTCAACAGAAATAATCATGTACCATGTCAGGGAAACAATAGTAATAGGATAATAATAATATGGTAGAAAATCTATATAAAACATGTAAATATTGAATATCAAAATAGGTAAGGTATACTTGCTTAGAGTAGGTCCAAGCATGCTGAGTTGCGAGACTAATATCTAGTCATGTCACGCCCCAGCCCCAAAATATCGAGGGACTAGACACGTGACAATGGCCAGCAGCACACACCAATGGGCAAACCCAATTTAATGGACCCATCAGGGTATACTTAAGCTGTAATACAACAATAAGGGACTAATATACTAATCTCATCCACAGAAATAAATACAACAATATCAGAGTATAAAGCAATATCAAATCTCGATAAAACATAACTCGGGGAATAACCCGATAATGAGTCTGATACAATAGTCAAGATACAAGAATAAAGATAACAACAACAAATACTGAGTATGGATAAAGCATATACTCAGGAGAAATCTTCATCGATCACCTCGTCCTCGGTTCCTGGTACTGCTCGAATAACTGCTCATGTTCCTGCTTCTCCTCTTGTCCTGTATACCTCGAGATAGATCTCTTCGAATAAACCTGGGGACATAATCTGAAATCCAGGTCCTCAGGGGACATAGCAAGGTACAAGAATATCTCATGCCAAAAATAAATGCAGTGTAATAAATAAATGAATTAATATGGTAAACTAGGTAACTAGCTATGTGAAATACAAGTGAGAGCATCACTAGACTTAGGCTGAGCCTACGACAAGCTCTGTGTCTGGGAGCCTGTAGCAGAGATATTATGTAATTTACTATGTAGTGGGCCTATGGCACCATAATAAATATATATATAAAATTAGCCTGTAGCCTGTGTGTCTCTCTCCACCCAATGTAATCACACGTCTCATGTCCACGATGTCTCATGTCAATGTCACGCAAGATCATATCTAATGCAGCAAGTCATAATGATAGCTAAGCACATGCTATATCTATGTCATGAATCATGTAACTTATACAGAATTACCATGAATATCTCAGGAAGATTCTGTCTCATGAATAGTATCAGGTGTCCTGGATTATGACGTACTTGATGTAAGCACGAGAAAGTATAGGGTTTCGATATCCAACTCTAGGTGACGTTACACAACACCGCGTACGATGTTGACACCCAAATATTATTCGGACGCTAAGTAATGTCACACGGTCCTAGGTTTAGCATGTACATCATATAAATAAATCAAGATAACAATATGAAGCAGGTACTGCATGTTTGGCAAGGTACACTTGCCTGGGGTTTGGCTCCAACTGTAGCTCTGGTATCAGCGAAATTTGCAAGTACTCCTCCGGAAGTTGAAATAAATATTACTATCAGGTTCAGAAGATATCAAATAGCTAGAAATGCATGTCCTTGAGTCCAATTTGGACACAGGGGAAAAAATAACAGTTCCTGGTTAAAGCGAGGTCCACAGATGGCCCGCTTCGCACCGAAAAATATGTCAGAGACAATATTCTCCAAATTCGTCAAACTTAGTGTCAACAAGTCCAGAACGATGATACGAACCCAACGGAATATCCAGAACTGGATTCCGATGAGCCGATCACAAAATCGCCTGTCAAGTGGAGCCGTGGGGCCCACGATACGCAATTTTGTCAACTTTCTCAGAATCGAACCAAACTTGGGTCATAGGACCAGCGTATTGCTACGAGTCCGATGGCGTAAGTTTTGTTTCGATACGACGTGCATACACGAAGTTATAACAAGTTCCAGAACAGGACCGATACGGGGTATTGTCGACGGATACGCGCTGATTCCGGTGTGCTCGTACATCCAAATCAACTTCCGTAAAATTCTACACGTCCGTATTAACGGCACGCACCTTTTGGTGAAGTCAGCACACGACCAAGTCGTCCCGTTTAGCAGGGCGCACCCAGTTCCGGGGGAAAATAGGGTGTTAATTTTCCTGATTTTGGGTCGCAGTTTGCGATCGCCACAGGACGCGATACCCCAAAAAAATTACACGGGTATCGAGAGGGTCACGCATTCTATGCGTCACAGCAGACGGAACAGGAAACGGGGCAACAAGGAGAGAGATACTGTCACCTGAACAAGGCTCCGTAGAAGACTGAAAATGCGATCTCGCGAGGATGCGCAACGCTCGGAGGTATCACCGGAGCTGGGGAGAAAGCCGGAGGAGCTCGTCATGGCGGCACGGTGCTCGACGGAGGAGGCGCTGGTGGTGGCCGGGGATGCTACGGGTCACGGCGGAGCTCGGGTGTAGTGGTGAGACACGGTGGTGTTCGTCGGGGCGGCTAGCAGAGGAGGAAGGTGGCAGTGGTGCTGGTGGACGCTGGTGGAGGCGGAGGAGACGGCGGGGTCGAGGTCTGCCGGGGACGGCGTTGGGGAGAGTGGCGGTGGCCGGGTGCAGCAGGTCGAGGGGATTTTATTGGGAGAGAGGGAAGAGCTGGACGGCCGGCCGGTTGCGGAAGGTGGAGCGGCGTGGAGACGGAGCGCCACGACGGTTATCCGCGGAGGAGGCGGAGAGGCGCGGGGATCGCGGCGGATGAGGGCGGAGGGGAATCGTCGGGGGTTAGGGATTCAACAGCTAGGGTTAACGGGTCTCAACGGGTCGGGTTTAGGATCCGGATCTGACCCGATCCGTTAGGGTATGGGTCGGGTTCGGGTTAACGGGTTCCGGGTTGGGTTCAGACCCGACCTGACCCGCTAGGGGTTTGGGCTCGGTTCAAAATCTTGGGCCGGTCTGGGTTGGTTTGGTTCAAAATTAAACCGGGTTTATTTTGGTTTATTAAAAATATTATTTTTTAGGTCTTTAAAAATGGTTCTGGGGTCCAATAAATTCCAGGAAAATTATCCTATGTCTAATATTTTAATTTACACCCAAAAATATTATTTTCATAATATTTTATTATTTAATAAAAATATATAAATTTATTTAATTCCAAAATACCTTGATTTTAATTAGTTAAAAATCACAAACAATTCTAAAAAAAAATCTAAAAATTGATTTTTAAATTCTGAAAAAATTCTGGGGGTTTACAATCTACCCCCCTTAAGATGATTGCGTCCTCGCAATCAATGAATAACCGGTCAGCAGAGATGACACGGTTTGCAAAATAGGTTCGAAGCACGATACCATCAAAGAATCATGATCAAGAAGAATCAAAGGATGAGGGCTAAGCAAAACACCTAGGGAAGAAAAACATCATTTCCCTAAGCAATGGAAATTATGCAAATTCAAGAGTGAAGGAAATCTAGTTAAAGCAAGAAAACTATAGCTTTTAGAAAAACTAGGTTATTATTAACAAGTTCAAAATTATTAGGTTTAGGCTAAGGTCACGAACTAACAGGCACGAGCTAAAGCAATGCATCTATGAATAACTTACACGCATTTGCTACTCTACGAGTCTGCGCGTCCTCCAAGGTCAGCGCAAAAGCTTGTCCGCGTCCTTGCGGTGGATTCCTCTGCTGCTGCTGAGCCTGCTGGAAGAGTAGTGCCTGGGGTATCAAAGGTGGCCTCGGCTGATACCCTCCTGGAGGTGGTGGTATGACTCCTTCAACTCCCGTTTGCGGTACTCCCAATGCTGGATAGGCTGGCCTTGGTAAAGCTTATTGGTTTGCCATTGGTGCCCCTCCTCGACGCTCAAGGCATTCCTTCACCAAATGTTGACTGGATCCGCAAGCTAAACATAATCCTATTCTTCGTCTGCACTCGTTCTCAATATGGCCTCGCTTGCAACAATATTGACAGATAGGTAGTGCCTGGGTGATGCTCCGGGTGGCTGGTGCATGTGATTTCTCTTTGCGGCTTCTTCTTGTGGTGCTCTGGCTGGTGGTGGTGTGGCTGGTTGATGAATCATTAATGCTTTCTCTCAACGTTCAGGGCAATCCCTTACCGAATGTTGTTTGGATCCGCAAGCTAGACATAATCCCAATATGCGTCGGCATTCTTTAGCGAGATGGCCTACTTTGTCACAGTAGTGAAAGTAGGAAGGACTAGTGCTATTGGTGTAGATGTTCTCTGTGGTGGATTCATCTGTGGTCGCTTCACAGCTCTTTCCTGTTGTGCTTGATCTAGTGGTAATGCATGCGGCCTCTTCTGGCTTAACTCTATCCTGGTAATGCACTCCATGGGCCGTGCTTCAGCAAGAACGTTCGTTGCAACGGAGCTGATTAACTTCCGTAGCTCAGAGCTAAGTCTGTAAATGAACTCCTCCGTTTGGCTTTGATGGGCTTCTTCATGAACCTTCTGATGGGCTTGCATCATCGCGTAGTACATTTGAAACATCTGTTGTCCGTCCATAGCTTGTCCTTCTGGGAATACGGGCATTGGTGGAGTGAACTGCGACAGAATATCATCTTGCTGGATTCTCGAGGCATGCTGATTCGCTTGACTGCTTCGGTGTGCTGATTGACCTCCATCCACTAGTGTTACTTCGTCTTCGTTGGTTACCATAGCATCTCGTGGTGATATTGCAGGAGTCTCGTCGTTTGCTCGTGGATCCATTACTCTGCATCCAAAATAAATAATAAGAGGCGCACAAGAGAATCAAGACATGATGCAAGTCAATAAATTCGAATCCGATATAGTGATCAAGAACGATTCAAGCAAGTAGATGAGATCCTTATCCTATTCTTATTGCAGGCTTGCTCGGTCCCTAAGTTGAAACTGGAGCAATTTAGTCGTTGACCTGCATGGGCCACCACAAAAACTATGTCACGCCCCAGTCCTAAAATATCGAGGAACTAGACACGTGGCAATGGCCAGCAGCACACAACAATGGACAAAACCAATTTAATGGACCCATCAGGGTGTACTTAAGCTGTAATACAACAATAAGGGACTAATATACTAATCTCATCCACAGAAATAAATACAACAATATCAGAGTATAAAGCAATATCAAATCTCAATAAAACATAACTCGGGGAACAACCCGATAATGAGTCTGATACAATAGTCAAGATACAAAAATAAAGATAACAATAGCAAATACTGAGTATGGATAAAGCATATACTCAGGAGAAATCCTCGGTGATCGCCTCGTCCTCGGTTTCTGGTACTGCTCCAATGACTGCTCATGTTCCTGCTTTTGCTCCTGTCTTGTATACCTCGGGATAGATCTCTTCGGCTAAACCTGGGGACATAATCCAGAATCCAGGTCCTCAGGGGACATAGCAAGGTACAAGAATATCTCATGCCAAAAATAAATGCAGTATAATAAATAAATGAATTAATAGGGTAAACTAGGTAACCAGCTATATGAAATGCAAGTGAGAGCATCACTAGACTTAGGCTGAGACTACGACAAGCTCTGTGTCTGGGAGCCTGTAGCAGAGATACTAGGTAATTTACTATGTAGTAGACCTATGACACCATAATAGATATATATATAAAATTAGCCTGTCGCCTGTGTGTCTCTCCCCACCCGATGTAATCACATGTCTCATGTCCACGATGTCTCATGTCCATGTCACGCAAGATCATATCTAATGCAGCAAGTCATAATGATAGCTAAGCACATGCTATATCTATATCATGAATCATGTAACATATACAGAATCACCATAAATATCTCAGGAAGATTCTATCTCATAAATAGTGTCAGGTGTCCTGGGTTGTGACGTACTTGATGATGCAAGCACGAGAAAGTATAGGGTTTCGATATCCAACTCTAGGTGACGTTACACAACGCCGCGTACGGTGTTGACACCCGAATATTATTCGGACGCTAAGTAATGTCACACGGTCCTAGGTTAAGCATGTACATCATATAAATAAATCAAGATAACAATATGAAGCAGGTACTGCAAGTTTGGCAAGGTACACTTGCTTGGGATTTTGGCTCCAACTATAGCTCTGGTATCAGCGAAATTTGCAGGTACTCCTCCGGATGCTCAAATAAATATCACCATCAGGTTCAGAAGATATCAAATAGCTAGAAATGCTTGTCCTTGAGTCCAATTTAGACACAGGGACAAAAATGACAGTTCTTGGTCAAAGCGGGGTCCACAAGTGGCCCGCTTCACACCAAAAAATGTGTCAGAGGCAATATTCTCCAAATTGGTCAAACTTAGTGTCAACAAGTCTAGAATGATGATACGAACCCAACGGAATGTCCAGAACTGGATTCCGATGAGCCGATCAAAAAATCGCCCGTTAAGTGGAGCCGTAGGGCCCACGATACGCAATTTTGTCAACGTTCTCAGAATCGAACCAAACATGGCTCATAGGACCAGCGTATTGCTACGAGTCCGATGGCGCAAGTTTCGCTTCGATACGATGTGCGTACACGAAGTTACAATGAGTTCCAGATCAGGGTCGATACGGGGTGTTGTCGACGGATACACGTTATTTTCGGTGTGCACGCACATCCAAATCAACTTCCGAAAAATTCCACACGTCCGTATTAACGGCGCGTACCTTTCGGTGAAGTCCGCACACGACCAAGTCTTCCCGTTTAGCGGGACGCACCCAGTTCCGGAGAAAAATAGGGTATTAATTTTCCTGATTTTGGGTCGCAGTTTACGATCGCCACATGATGCGATACCCTGAACAAATTGTACGGGTATCGAGAGGGTCACGCAGTCTATGCGTCACAATAGATGGAACGGGAAATGGGACAACGAGGAGAGAGATACTGTCACCTGAACAGGGCTCCGCAGAAAACTGAAAATGCGATCTCGCGAGGCGGCGCGACGCTCGGCCGGCGGCTAGGGCACGGTTGCTAGGGTTTCGTTGCTCGCCGGAGGTGTCGCTGGAGCTGGAGGCAGCCGAAGGAGCTCGTCGTGGCGGCGCAGTGCTCGGCGGAGGAGGCACTGGTGGCGGCCGGGGCTGCTACGGGTCACGGCGGAGCTCGGGTGTGGTGGTGAGACACGGTGGTGTTCGTCGGGGTGGCTAGCAAAGGAGGAAGGTTGTGGTGGTGCTGGTGGACGCTGGTGGAGGCGGAGGAGACGGCGGGGTCGAGGTCGGCCGAGGACGGCGCTGGGGAGAGTGGTTGTGGCCGGATGCAGCGGGTCGAGGGGTTTTTATAGGGAGAGAGGGAAGAGCTGGGCGGACAGCCGGTTGCTGGCGGTGGAGCGGTGTGGAGACGGAGCACCGCGGCGGTTATCCGCGGAGGAGGCGGAGAGGCGCGGGGATCGCGGCGGATGCGGGCAAAGGGGAATCGTCGGGGGTTAGGTATTCAGCGGTTAGGGTTAACGGGTCTCAACGGGTCGGGTTTAGGATCCGGATCTGTCCCAATCCGTTAGGGTATGGGTCG
Source organism: Iris macrosiphon (assembly GCA_036927795.1). NCBI lineage: Eukaryota > Viridiplantae > Streptophyta > Magnoliopsida > Asparagales > Iridaceae > Iris > Iris macrosiphon. The sequence continues at coordinate 26,975,412 of JAYESA010000014.1, read as the reverse complement.
GGTTCGAGTTAACAGGTTCCGGGTTGGGTTCAGACCCGACCCGACCCGCTAGGGGTTTGGGCCCGATTCAAAATCTTGGGCCGGTTTGGGTTGGTTTGGTTCAAAATTAAACCGGGTTTATTTTGGTTTATTAAAAATATTAATTTTTAGGTCTTTAAAAATGGTTCTGGGGTCCAATAAATTTCAGAAAAATTATCCTATGTATAATATTTTAATTTACACCCAAAAATATTATTTTCATAATATTCTAATATTTAATAAAATATTTAAATTTATTTAATTCCAAAATACCTTGATTTTAATTAGGTAAAAATCACAGAAAAATTCAGAAAAATTCTGAAAATTGATTTTTAAATTCTGAAAAAAAATCATGGGGTTTACAAGTCAGAACTATCCACGAACCGGTGAACATACTCCATGTATATATCTACCAACCCAAACAAAAAAATATATTATACACCATAATAATCATAATAATACTACTAATTACAGCAACTCCTTAATCAGGAAAGCTGGATGGGTCATTGTCGTCTATTTTCTATGTCACGTAAAATGTTCTATTAGTCACACTATCTAAAACTAAGTCACACTAGTCTCCATAATTATTATTTATTCATTAATTTTCTGTATTTCAAGTTCTAGATTAATAATACCAATTTTGCATATCGTAATTCGTACAACGAAGCCTAAATGACGTAAATCAAGATAAGATAATCAACATCAAGGTTAATGATCTTATCTCGACGATCTGTATGGCCACTATGTCAATTTCAGTGATACAAAATCACTAGAATAAATAGATCCCAGTTTCGATACACAAATTTTAAAATACGACATGATACCAAATTATTACAATTAATGGTGACACAAAAAGAAAAGTTTGAACAGACATCACCGGATGATGAGACATGCATCACCAATGAGTCCGAAAGGGTTGAGATATAAGGATAACCTACCCATAATTTCTATTTGGACACAGGGACAAACCGACAGTTTCAGATCAAAATAGTGTCCATCGGTGGGCGCATTTTGCACCGAAAAACGTTCCAAAACCCGAATCTCCAAATTTATCATATAATAGGTCAAACAAAAAAATTCTAAATGATGATACGAACTCAATGATATGTCCAGATTTGGATTCCGATGAGCCGATCACAAAAACTCTCGTCGAATCGGATCGTTGGGCCCGCGAAACGATGATCCAGTCGACTGTCTCAGAATCAGACGAAACTTGGATCTGAGAGTCCAATAGCGCAAGTCTCATCTAGAAACACCTAGCGTGCACAAAGTAATTGAAAAATTGCAAAAGGTCACGAAATGGTAATTTTCGATGGATACGGGACAAATTCATCGCATACACGCGACCAATTCGAATTTGGTCAAAGTCTACACGTCGGGATAGACCGTATGCACCTTTCGGTGCATTTGGTTTGATCCAGATCGATCCGGTTTGGTGGAACCTACTCTGTATCGAAAAAATTTCGAGTTTCCAAAATAGATTTTTCAGGTTTCCTAATAGTAAATATTTTTGGATTTAAATAGAAATGGAGTAAACTAATTGTAGATTTCGATGTTGTTTATATAGGCTAACACAGTTGAGAAAGAAATTTTAAGTTTGGATAAAGGATCTGGAAGAATTCAGTCATTCAAAATTGGTGTTTGGCAGGCTGGTTTTTACTGGATTTAAATTTTATTTAAATTAATATAATTGAAGGGATACAAAGGCTTGGGTTGTGGGAAATTTTCGAAGAACAGGGGACTTGCTATGGAAAGTTTCATGAAAATGTTGATTTTCCTAAATTATAGCAGTTTTCATAAATTAGAAGATTAGGGAGAAATTTAAGGGGAGATTGAATTGAAAATTTGAAATCAAATTTCTATTAAAGATTTGAGAGAAATCAAATCACAGAAAAAAGGGGAAGGGTCGGGTTCTTTTTGAAGATGAACAGTGCGGAATGCACTATTCACAATCAATTAAAAAAAAAAATTAGCCTAAATTGATACCCTCAACTATCCAAGTTTTATAATTTGATACTCTAAACTTTCAAAATAGTCATTTGATGCCCTAAAAATTAAACTTCCAAAAATATTCCCCCACCATCTTCTCCAGCCCCTCCCCCCTCTTTCCCTACCGCCACACCCCCCCCCCTTTCCCGACGCTCACCCCCCTCCCGCTTCGTCCTCATGTCGCGCTTGCCTCTAGCCCACGATTCGCCTGACCTTGCATGACGCACACGTCCACTCCTACGCACTGCCCGCGTCTGTGCGACGTCGACCATGACTGTGCGCCGCCTGTGCGCTTCGCCGGGGAAAGGAGTGGTCGCCGGAGAGAGCAGGAGGGTGGGGTGGGGGGGGGGGGGGTGGGGGGAGAATGGAGGGGGTAGGAATATTTTAGGTTTTTTTTTCATGGTATGAAGTTGACAATATTCAATAGTTGACGGTGTCAAATTGGCTATTTTGAAAGTTTATGATATCAAGTTACAAAACTTGGATAGTTGAGGGTATCAAGTTGCAATTTAGCCAAAATTTTATTACCAATTATAACTAATAAAATCTAATAATTTTTTCCTAATACAAATAAAAGACAAAAAACTTCATATATATATATATATATATATATATATATATATATATATATATATATATATGTATGTGCGCGCGCGCGCGTGTCTGTGTAAATAGCTAGATTAACCAAAATAAGTCTAATAATAAAAATAGGGTTGTTACAAGCTCTAGGATGATACTCAAACAATCTCTGGACAATATGGAATCATAAATGCAAAATTCTAATATTATACGAGACCATAAAACTAAATAAGCCATGCGAATCCTATGTGGCATTAAGCACAAGATAATGCGTTTTCTAGGTGGTAAAATTATATTCAGAGCATCTCCAACCCTATTGTCGTTTAATGTGTTGTGATTCCTATGTGACATTAGCCACACGATAATATTTTTTCTAAATAATTACAAGAGTACTATATTTACAAAATACAATAAAGTAGAAAAGGCTTCTAAAATGCAAAAGTGTTATGCTTACTTTTTTTTTCAATTTCCAAAATAACTTCTCTTCTTCATTTTTTAAAATATTTTTTATTCATAATCGATGACATAGAGGTACAAATATTGTCAAATGCGCTGTCTAGAATTAGACAACCAATTTTATAATATTTTACATAATTTTTTGTTACGTAAACTTCATAATTTATTTAGCAATTAAACTGGAGAAGAATTTTTAAATATATATTTTTTAAATTTGTATGTGTCGATAACTTTTTTTCAAAAGTCACAATAGGGTTGGAGATGCTCTTATCAAGCATGTCATAGTTAATTAGGAATTTTAGCAAATATTTTCATTAAAAATGTTAAAACTAGCATAAACCTCCACAAAAAAAAAAAAAAAAAAAAAAAATGCTTCGTTATGTGTAAGAAAATCGAAAATTCGGTCAAAAAATTGGGAACATATTTTAAAATTTTAATTGCACGGTAAAAATAATGGGGCCTTTTTTTTTCTTTTTTTTTAGTGGGTGTATATACTAGTTTTAATATTTGTACTGAAAAAAATTGCTAAAATATTTCCAATAATTACCATGAATAAATTAGTGGCGTGTGCTGATGTAACTAAGTGGAAAAAATGAATGGTAGATGGGCAGTGATAGTTTGATGAGGAATCTAAAGGTCAGAGAGTCTGAAGTTTTTTTCAGCCTGCTGCAAAAGTCTCTTGTTCTTGACTAGGACGTCTAGGTCTCTGGGAGCAGTTGGGGGCAGATGCGTCTTTAGCAAAAAGCAGTTTTGATCATTGTTACGTTTTGATTATTTTCAATTGGATTAGCAAAGTGCTTCCTGTGCTTCATGGAGAGAAGCTATTGAAGTTGTTGTCATGTCAAACCAATTTGATTTTTAAGGATTTTTTTTTTTAAGTAACAGTATCTCATCTAATATGTAATATTAGAATTTGAATTTTTAAAATATCCGACATTCGAGTTTATGTCTTAAATATTCGAAAATTAGTATTTTGGTTCTAAAGATAGTCAGTTTAAAATTTAGGACATGAGATGACGGCCATTCAAAATCTATTAATAAATAATTTATGGTTAATTTGACTTAGGATTCCATAAATATTTTTTTTCACTTGTTCAATTTATTTATTAACATATTTTGAAAGATCAACACAGATCAATTATCATATCAGGACCTAAATTCTTTATACATCTTCGGAACCGAAATATTAATTTCCGATTATTTCTGAGATCTAAAGCATAATTAAACCCTAATTTTTCTGTGAAACTGTGTTGTCTTTATCATTGGATTTATATTTTATACACCTTTTTGTTTGCATCACTCCTTGTCCAAATTGATACAAAGTCTTAGTCTTCATGCATTGTAGTTGAAAAGTTCATATAGACACTTACTAGTTGGTCCTTATTTTATTCTATTTAAAAAAAACAAATAATAGTAGAATAAATTATATATTATTTTATAATATTATTAAGAAGACTAAAAAATATATATAATTATTATAATCTTTGTTAAAATTATTTTGGAAGACTAAAAGACAACTATCTTAATTATTCTAAACTTATTATTATTATTATTATTATATCTTATCTGTATGAAGCTATTTAGAAAAACTAAAAGACAGTTTCTGTAATTATCTAATTGTCCCTATTAACTTTAATAAAAAAAAATTAATTAATAAACATATACAAGAGTATATCTGGAAAGAAAATTTCTGCGGTGAAGTTGAACTTTTTTCTATATATAATAGTATAGATTATTTTATACCTGCATGACGACTATTTAGGAAGAACAAAAATGAGCTTCCGTAATTATCTAATTGTCGCTATTGACTATAATAAAAATTAATTAATAAATATATATAAAAAAAAAATTCTACTATGAAGTTGGACTTAAGATGGATCTTACTTTTACATTATTGCAAGTTCATTAATTCCATATAGTTGAGCAATTAGAATGATTTAAAAATATCACTCCACTAAACCAAAAAAATATACAGGCACAATTTTAGTAGGTGATTCGTCAGTCTCAAATTTTAGTTAGTGAGTATCATGGCAAAGTCCTTGATGTATCATGGCAAGTCATCGCTAGTGGCACAATCACCTTACGTATTTAGGAAGTTGTTAACCTACTCCTCCTTTCATCAAAGACTTCCCATTATCTTTGCGTATTTAGTAAACCCATACGTGTCACTCGATCTTTGATGTTACGTAGGACCAAGAAGTTGTTCTCTTTGCATCACTCTAGGTGGATTGAAATGAACTTCTAGCCTTGATTATCTTTTTACAAAAGGGAAAAACAAAACAAGAAGAGTATAAACTTCTTAGGTCTCGTTCGGTTCGCAGAATCATGAAGATGGAATTTTTTACTTTTATTTTTTTTATGTTTGGATGCCAAAAAAATTAAGAAAGAAAGAAAAGTAATTTTCAATAGAAAAAAAAAAAGGAAGAAAGTCTTTCCCTCCACCAACCTAAGGATCCAGTTTCCACCTTTGAGTATCCACTTTCTCTTCCAATTTTTTTGACATTTTCACTGGAAAAAAATTGATAAAAATTATAATTTTCCAAAGAAAAGAAAAGAACATGGAATTGATTTCCTTTTTTTTTCCTTTTCGTGAACCAAACGAGGCCTAGAAAGCAAGGTCCCTGTGGTTCTCGTTGGAACGAAAGAGAAAATCGTTCCCCCAAATATATATGACTTAGTGAAGACCAAACAAATCGCACAAACTAAATATGCCACAACTATAATAAGAGCAAAAAACAAACAAAACGATATTTATGCGAGAAATTCTAACGAAAAAAATTACGGGTCGATCGGAGTCCAAACCGCAAAAGCCCCCACTAATAGAATAAAGCAAAGCATATTGATTCATTTACAAATTCCTTCATCAATCTACATGGATCACATCAATACTTTAACTGAATAAAAATAGATTACAACAAGTATATAGAAGATTACCGAAGACGAAAATACGAAAAATAACTGTTGTAAAATTCCTCGAAGCGATCTATCTTCTAATCAATATATGATCAGGAACCATCACTCCAAGGTGTTATGCGGGCTAGGTGGGACCAGCCTAATTAGGAGAACCGGTTCAAGACGGGCTTAGAGAGAATAACCCAAACCCACCTCGACCCACAATCTAGTAAAACTTAGGTCGGGCTAGGTTAGGGTCGGGCACATGTTAGTCATGTCTTTTAAAAAAAAAAAACTAAAAATATGTTGGACTTTGGACTTTGACTATATATAAAACAAAATTAGAAATAAAAGAATAATTAATAAAAAATTATTAAATTTATTTATTAAGAAAATTAATGATATATTTTTATTTATTTGAGAAATTTGACTTACCTCCTACTTTTTTTTATCCACCCCACTGTTTTACATTAATGTACAAGACCTCACACTTTTGACGAAAATCGTCTTTTCTTGACGGTCAACTGCTTTAATCAATTTTTTTTGACTAAAATGTCCCTCCAATTCACCCCCCTCCCCTCCCCCCCGCCGGCAGGCAGCCGCAGCTGTCGCCGCTCCCCGCCACTGCCCCCTTCCCCTCCACCGCGACGGCAACGACCAGTAGCCGTGCGGGCATCGCGGCGGCACGTGCGAGTAGCGGCGAGCGGTCGCGCGAGCAACGACGAGGTGGAAGGGAAGGGGGCGGTGGCAGGGGGCGAGGAGCGACGGCAGCCTGCCGGCTGGGGGTGGGCGGTGGGGAGGGGGGTGAGTGGGAGGGACATTTGGCAAAAAAAATTTGGTAAAAGCAGTTGACCATCAGGAAGAGACGGTTTCCGTCAAAAATGGAGGATCTTTTACATTAACGAAAAACAATGGGGTGCACTCTGAATATGGGTAAAAGAAGTGGAGGGTAAGTCAAAATTTCTCTATTTAATTTTAAAAAAATGAAAGAATGAAAGTACAAATTTTATCTTCAAATTAATTTTTAGTTAATGATCTTCGTTCTTCATGTCCACCTTTGCAAGGCTTCGTCGGTTCATTCTTTAGCTCATGTAGTGTGTCCTACTCATGTAGCATCGTCTAAAGTAAGAAATTAATATTTTAATTTATTAATGTTGGCACTTTCATATCTTAAGTGTTGGGTCAATTTTTTTCGTACAACCCCAATCTTGAATGCAAAGTCAGACTTCCAAAATATCTTGTATCATCATACTTATTTTCTTGCTTAACTTTCTTGAACCTGCATTAAACTAAGAGTTTGAAGTTATCGTGGACACCAGGACCATTAGAATATAACATTCTAAAGAAGAAAGTTTATGATAAAATTTTCTGTGTCCTTTCAACGACTTTAAAATTAAAAAATATGATCCATAATTGTCATCATCTTCATCACATTAGTCTAAATACAAGGATAATTCTTAAATTAGGAGGGAAGACTTTTTTTCTTTGTAGTATACTATTGGCATGAGTTAACCTAAAAATTAAACAAGAGATACTACTACTATGAATGGTTGAACTGAGTCGATTCGATATAATTTTTTCTTCATATAAACTAATTAGAGTATCTAAATATTTTTTAATTTCTATTTTTAAACTTACTCAACATTCATATTGTCATAAAAATAATCTAAAAATATAAGCACACCATTTAATTTTATCTTAGGATTAAAAATAACACTCAGACAATATAAAAGAGGTATATCATGCCAATATTTTTGCTTCCATTTTAGAAACAACATAACCAAAATCATGAGCATTTTTGTATTTTATAAATAAATAAAAAATATTAATGATATTTTTTGAAATTGAAGAGAAGTTGGATAATAAACTTCGGATAAAATACATGTACGTAAAATAATTCTAAAAATTCAAAATTTGAAGTAGTAATTAACGAATAATTTTTAATTCATTGGTATTCAATACTTGAAGCTTGCATTAATATTAACTTTAATAACATTATCACGCCCCAATCTCAAAATACGTAGGACTAGGAATACGTAACACGCTCAGCCGTATGTATACGAACTCCAATATATGGAAACCATATACACACGTACGCTGTACATGAATATCCAATCCACCAGTGGTAATATACTGTCACAATAAGTCACACAGAATCTATATCTCATCCATAGCACAAATAATCAGTAGGAATAAAGAGCTGAATAATAACTGAATATCCAAGATGAGTATCAAGTCTGATAGTCGGGTGGAAATAAATCCACTACAAAATGACTATACTGAAGTAGCAACAAAATCTCTAAACAGTGGCAATAAATCACAGATACTCTGAGGGTAAGACCTCCTCAGTCAGGTACGTAGTGTCAGGTCCAGGTCCGTACTCCTACGGGTACTCCTGCTCGTCCATATCTGAAAAGTGACCAGGTCATCAGAGGGACATAACAAGATACATAAAAGTATGCCAATAAAGTACTGAAATAAATATCCAATGGGTCGCCTAACCGTCTAAGTGAATACAATTTGAGAATAACTTTCCAACACGTGGGCTATCTGGCCAATAATGGGATTGGCATGATTCTCTCGGAGAATCAGGGGCCTACAAGCATGTCGTCTTTTGAACGGCAGAGGCCGCCTGAAAATATATAGTGGTCATCATCACCCGTTTCTCCGGCGGAGAATTCGGACGTACAGGAGAAAAGTGCAAAGGAGCCCAAACGCCTTACTTATTATTCTTCCCATCCCATGCTCTAGGCATGTCATATCTATGACACAATAAAACCTCTAAATAACTGCCAGGTCTTCATGGATGTAAGCTTTGGCTGAACACCATAGTCAAGTGACAAACTCAAAGTAAAATGCCAATTTAAGAATATAATTATTGCTGGAGTCCTTCATGGATGTTAACCCAAAAATTGGCCTTAGATGTCATATTGTGTTTAGGATTAGATTAACTAGTATCCTATTTAGGATTAGGACTATATTTTTTCTTCTTCTTTAAGTTGTGTAGAGTCTATATAAAGTCACAATTGCAATATTTCTAAACATCTCCAATAATATTAGTACTTTTTATCGAATTTTTTGGTCTTGGATTGCATATCAATCGGGGATTATAATACCTATCATGGACTCGAGATACACTCATAGATTTGTGTAGATATAACATCCATTTCGAGAATGTCGATTATCCCTCGCTTTGTTTCAGCATCATGCAATCCTCCATTGTTGTGTTTCGACTAGGCAACATCGACAATTCTGCTTTTACTAGCCTACTCTAAACTATAGAAAAATATGTATAGTACTTTTCCTACATCAACTGGCATCATAGCAAGTTTTGAGTTCATCGATGATCTTTATATCGCCAACACATAGTTCTGATCAATGTCGTGATCCTCTAGACAAACCTCACATCTACTCCTTAAGATCTTACCACCATCTCGAGCTCGCTCAGTTGAGCCCCTTTTTAGCCACAAATTGCCAATATTAAGTTGTTGGTCTTCATAGTCATCCCCTTTCGACTCCTCGACCTTCCCATGACCCCTTCCTTCTTACTAGTTTATTAAACATTGGTTTACCTTCATTTTCATTATTGTCAAAACCTTAACCCTAAAGTTTATTCCCTATTCCTTGCCTAATCTAACCTACCTCACTCCACACAAAAATCCAATTAAACCTTTTTTAGTAAAACCCCAACTCTAAAATGAACCCTTTGACTTAAAGTTTCCATACACATTAATCCCTTATATAGACCCATTAACTCTTCCAAACCCAATAAACCCCTTTAGCTTCATAATACTCTAGCCTTTTAAACTTAGCTACTAGAGAATTAGCTTATTCAACAATCTTACTTCTCTCTTTATAAAGTTCTAAAAGAAAAATGCATCAAGTTACAAACAAGATGAGGATATTATCTTTTAATGGGCATATATGAGTCGTATAGACTCTTGGTTGGATTCTTGAGATGAATGTATCCCTTCAAATATTTAAAAATTCATTTAGGGCACCAAGTTAAGTTTGTTGAGCCAATTAGGAAAAAATATTGTCATTGTGAAATGAAATACAAAAGTCACATATATCCTAAGGAAAGTATCCCATAAATCTTAGAAGAAGATATGACATCGGTCATACAAATTATTTTTATCTACCCTATTAAGACAAGTGCCCTTCCGTTCCAAAGAAGATCGATTAATATGCAAATACAATCTGTCCGAGCAGTTCATTAAATAATTGATGAAACAGTTACCAACTAGTTCGTCGACGTAATGGTCAAGTAACCGATTAGCAAATCTGAGGAGTATAATACATATTAGTCTATTTTAACTATAATTGAGTCCAATGTTGTGTCATGCACATAATAATTGAGTCAGACCTACCTAAAGCTATTGAAGTGGAGAAATATAATTAATGATAGAGATATGACGACCGAGACTAGTTCGATACAAAAATAAGTTGTGCAAACTTGGTTTTGTATATATAAAAAAAAGATGAAGGTACAAAGAATCCTTAAACAAGAGATCTAAGTACAATAAATTTTTTGGGGAGTGTGACGATGGAGATTGAGTACTGCAGACTCCTTTACTTCGTTGACAGTCCGACAACGAAGGAACTTGCTAGATCTTTGTCTCACTAGCACAAAAGACAGCAACTAGGCTACTTAGTATCCTTTCTCTCTGTCTCTCTGGGTCTGTCCCATGTGGAAATACATCCCTACTATTTATAGACATCTAAACTGGATGGCTTATACGTGCGCATATGCTATGCGCGCCTGTCTGGTTGCCTCATGGGCATCCTTAACAAAATATGGTTGCAACCGTGTACGCATGCCACAGTCAGGCTGCCATGTGGCATTAGTTCTGATATGCTATTGATGAGATCTCGGCTTGGAGGCTGGATTATTTAACCTATTATGTGCATGACTTGGTCAACTCGACACATGGTCAACATTGGTTGTTGAAGATTTTTTCGGTTGTAACAAAAAGATTTTGGTCGCATGGGGCTTCATGAAGGCTGATCGGCCCATGAAAGTGGGGCCACAGAGAGACCGGGCCGCATGGAGACCGGACCTTATGGATCTTGGCCGCATGGGAACTGGGTCGCATGGAGATTGGTCCTCGTGGAGACTGGAGCTTATGAACATTTTGACCACATGAGGACGGGGACGCATGGAGTCGGGCCGCATGCGAGCTCTGTCGTGAACATGTGGCACTGCATGCTTGATAGAGTCATTAATACATTGACGTGACTTTCTATCTTTTAATGTGCCGCCTTTCTCACGACTCTCAAAGCGTTCGGGGCAATAAATGATATATCAGAACTTTATGACAGGCAGTTAATACTATTTCAGGGCTTTATGTAGCTCCTGCTTCCCTCATTGTCAAGGTCGCATGAACTCTCTTACAACTTGCTATGGGGATCTAGATGAGTCCCTTGGCCGCATAACTTCTCGGCGGCCTGACTTAACCAAGTTAGGTTTTGAAGGCATATCTTCTGGGCGCATGGACTCGAATTTTTTATGCTTCTACAAGCACTACAAGAAATTCGGATTTTCGTGACAAGTAATTAGTGACAAGTATAAAATTTGTCACTGAAAGTGATATTTCTGTGCCAAGTAATTCTTGTTGTCACTCATAATTTGATTTGTGACAACAATTATTTCTCGTCACACAGTTAAATCATTTAGTAACTATATTTTTATTGGTCGTCACTCAATGGTGTCACTGAAATAAAATTTAAATTTTAGACTATATGTCAAAGGCAAGTTATGTGTGACAAGTGAAAAAACTTGTCACTTAATATTTTTTTTAGTTACAAGAAAATATTATTGTCACATAAAAGTATTAGTCACAAGATGGAAATTTATTCTTGTCACTTAAAAGTTTTTTTTAGTTACCAAATAATTGTATGTCACACAAAAGTATTAGTCACAAAATAGGAATTTATTTCTTGTAACAAAAAAGTAAAGTAATTTAAAAAATTTAAATAAACAAATTAAATATTCTGATTTTGATACTATTTTGATATTAATATTTAAATTATAACCGGATTTGAGTATACCAAAAATATTCATGTAAAATATGTTCACAGAGTCTTAATTAGGAGAGTAACATGTTTTGAGTATTCAAATTAAAAAAATTCAAGTCAAATATTCACTACATGTTTTGAGCTATATGTTTTGAGTACTAGTCAAATATTCACTACATGTAAAATATGTTCACAGACTCCTAACCGGATTTGCATACTATTAAGGAAACAAAAAAAACCCATAAATACCATCTCCCGCCACCCCCTTTTCCACAGGAAACACCGAGCCCTGGCTAGGGTTATTCCCTTCCCTCCTTTTTTCTGAAAATTTTTCGCTGAAAATTTTCAGCCGAAAATTTCCCTCCCCCCACCCCTATTTTTCCAAGTTAGAATCAGCAACCAATTCTCCCCCCCCCTCTTTTTTCACTGACGGGCGCCTCCCAAAAACTCTCCCCTGAAAAAATCGATTGAAGAAGAGGTATCGGTTCTCCCTTTCTCCAATACTTTTTTTTTCTATCCTCTAATGATATTGAACCCTAAAATTCTTCTACTCTCAACCCACCTCCCTATCGTTTATCCCACGGTTGCAGCAGTCGTTCCCTAAACGAAATCGGAAGCTGTTCGTGGAGGACATATATCCATTTATCAGCCATCATCGATCTTAGCCATCATCTTAGAATTCTTAAGGTGCGTGTGTCTGAGATTTACTAATTGAGAAACTTTCTGTGATTTTAGTGTTGGAATTTTAACTAGTTCTACTTATATATACTTACATGCATTCTTGTGTTGTATATGTTGAACTGTACAACATGACAAAATTGTTTACTTTGAATGTTTTTTCCATAGGGGAGATTGTCTCATAATAGTTGGTGTTTCTAACTATTTTTTGTGGTTGTAGTTGTGTTAAATAGAAAGATTCTTGTGTTTGTCTAAAAGAAGCAGAAACAAGGCTTAAGGCTAACAAGATTTTCAAAAACCCTAACATGGGCTAATGTGCAGTTATGTGCTTGTTCTTGAGGTTTATGTTGAGGGTATATCTGAATGATAATGCTCTTTGTAATCAGAAGATAGTTTGAAAAGGAGTTCCTGAGACTATTATTTTCAAAAGTCACCTTCTTTAGTTACTGCATGGTTCCTGAGACTACTACAACTGATAGATGATTAAAAATCACAAAGTTACATCACATTAGACTTTTTTGATCCATTCCCAAATTGAAGTTCATACGTAAGCAAATAAACACCATTACAAGGGATCAATCAGACAATTTTACCTCCTCGAGTCATAAATTTGTGATACTATGTTTGTATCTACTAAATAATAGTTGTCATTTTCTACTGGAAGCTTCTTAATTGTTGGTTTTTGAATCCTCTACTTGAATATCATGGCATGGATGTTAATTTATCTCTAATAAAAACTTACTATTTCATATGTTTTTTTTTCTTTTTTTCATATAAGTCAGTCCACACCCCATCCCACCCAAGTTCATTAATTCCAATCTACCCCAAATTTAATTAACTTCTAATGTCACTACTTGCATTTCCCTCATCGTAGGCTTCCTTTTATTATTAGGTTTCATTCATAGACTACTAGTTTACAATGCCCATTTTCATTGGTCACTTTTTTTTATAGGTCTAACATTTTCTTTCCCTTTATGCTCTTATAGCATGTCCAAGTCCCTAAAGCTTGATTTGAAACCAATTTAAACTTGTATATGTTCCAATTTAAACCAATTCAGACCATCGTATTTTTTGTTTGTTGTTAATTTATTGGTTATTGGTAGATATTCTATTGGAACTTCAATAGAGGTGTCATACCTGTACCGGAATGTATCCGATACCAAGCATCCGATGTTTTTATTTCTAGTGATAACAAGTTAAATTTGTTCTTAAATATCTAACTAATTTTACTTGTGTATTTAGTTTAGATAAAGAAACTAAGGTTAATATGTTATTTTCAATAACATCCTTGACTTTACCAAGTTGAGAACTTGGCCTCCAGACTGATGTTTAGAAATAACACCATTATTGTTGAGCAATAGTTTTGTTTGCATAAATGTCTACTTCCTCATTTTCTCTTTTTTTAATAAACAAATGAAAAATCGTGAAGCTTATGCTATCCCTTTGAAACTGACACATTGTTCTGTTAAACAGTTGAACCTCTTGAATACACTTTGCTTTCTGTTTTCACTTTTTTATATATATATATATATATATATATATATATATATATATTAAACATTGCTTCGGATCAATTTGGATCATAAGGCTTACTATATTTGTCAATCTTACATTTCTTTCTTAGTACTATAAATATAACTCTCTATTAATTATATCATAGTCTTTCATGAGATCAACTTCGATGCAATATTTGCCCTTTCTTTTCTTGAAGTTTGTTATTTACTTATGTTTGTCTTTCACTTATTATCAAAATACAGAGGAACGATGATGAACAGAGAGTGGATAAAAAGTGATAACAGAGTGAGTACTGAATATAGAAAAGGAATTGATGCATTTATTGCATTAGCATCTAGTGAGGAGGGAGTTAATGGAAGAATTATGTGTCCTTGTAATAAATGTAGGAACACCGAATTCAAATCTACTGTTGAAGTTAGGATGCACTTGTTAAAAAATTGATTTAATAGGAGTTACACAACATGGATTCTTCATGGATAAAAAATTAGGGGCACAACAGAAACTTCTAATGTTAATAATGATGAGCATTTGAACAATGAAGCCCAAACGGATGGTGTTGATGATGTTGATGACTTAATTGGCCTAGTTCATGATGCTTATGACTTTGAGAATATAAATTCTTCTCAAACGCATGAAGAAATGTTTGGTGAAACTCCCAATGATGAGGCTAGTAAGTTTTACAAGCTGCTGAAAGATGCTACTGTGGAACTTTATCCGAACTCTAAAGTCTCCAAACTGTCTTTTATTGTAAAATTCTTAAACTTGAAGACTCTTCAAAATTTGACAAACAATGCAGCAGATGCTATGTTAAACTTCTACAAGGAGATTCTACCTAGTAATGCTTTGGTTCCGAATTCTTATTATGAGGCACGCACCATCATTCGATATTTATGTCTTGACTATGAAAAAGTTGATGCATGTAAGAATGACTGTGTACTATACTGGAAAGAACATAAAGATGCATAGTGTTGTCCAGTTTGTGGCTTATCTAGATGGAAGGTAGTTCGTCGTAAACGTAAAATTTCACATAAGATTTTGCATTATTTTCCACTTAAAGGGAGATTGCAGAAGTTGTTTATGTCCAAAAATACTGCAAAGGACATGAGATGGCATGATCAGAAGCGAGTTGATGATGGGATATTAAGACATCCAGCAGATTCTATTGCTTGGAAATTATTTGATGAGCAACACAAGTCTTTTTTGATGATCCAAGGAACGTACGACTTGTTTAGCAAGTGACGGGTTCAACCCTTATGGGAACATGAGAACTTCATATAGCATTTGGCCAGTTGTACTAGTTCCATATAACTTACCTCCTTGGTTATGTATGAAGCAACCTTACTTCATGATGACACTTCTTATTCCTGGACGTACATGTCCTGGAATGACATTGATGTCTACTTACAACCGTTGATCCAAGAGTTACTTGAGTTTTGGGAGGTTGGGGTACATACATATAATGCATATGCAAAAAAATTTTAATTACATGCTGCTGTATTATGGACCATTAATGATTTTTCAGCATATGGTAACTAATCTGGATGGGTGACTAAAGGAAAACTAGCTTGTCCATATTGTCATAAAGACACGAGCTCTCTTTCAATTAGAAGCAAGCTGTGTTACATGGGCCACCGTCTTTTTTACTCAAATATTGACAGGAGATGGAGCAATAGATCAATTATTCTTATTTGAAGGCGTTATATTTGGTTAAGGTCAAAAAAGAAAGCGTATTGATTCTAATAATGTCTATAATTGGAGAAAGAAGAGCATTTTCTTTCAACTTCCTTATTGGAAAACACTTAAATTACGTCATAATCTTGACGTTATGCATATTGAACGTAACGTTTCAAATAATGTGCTTGGAACTTTGATGAACATGGCAGGAAAGACAAAAGACACAATTAAGAGCCGTTATGATCTAGTGGACATGGGCATTAAAGAAACTCTTCATCCTCGTATTGAAGGTAATAAGATAATACTGCACGCAGCTTGCTATGTCTTAACGCCAAGTGCAAAGATTAAATTTTGCAACTTTTTGGCAAACATAAGAGTTCCTGATGGTTTCTCGTCAAATATACCATGATGTGTAAATGTTGATGAGAAGAAAATTCATGGTTTGAAGTGTTATGACCATCATATATTTTTTCAGCAAATACTTCCACTTGCTATCAGGGGGTTGCTGCCAAAAGAGGTGTATGAGCCATTGACTAAGCTAAGCAATTTTTTTAAGAACTTATGTTCAAAGTCATTACGACTTGTTGATCTAGAACAACTTGAAGAGCAGATCCCTATATACTTGAAGAGAAGATCCCTATATAAGTTGGAAACAATATTTCCACCGGCCATTTTTGATGTGATGATCCATTTGCCAATTCACTTGGCAACTGAAGCTAAAATTGCTGGTCATGTGCCTTATAGATGGATGTATCCAATTGAAAGGTAACCATTGTTGATATTATATAATTTTCAAAATTTATGGTTTGTTTTTCTTCGAATTATAAATAAAAAATGATTCATTTTTTATAGGTATCTACGTACACTTAAGAAATATGTTCGCAATAAAGCTCGTCCAGAAGGATCAATTGCTGAAGGATACATATTAGACGAGTGCTCTATGTTTTGCGCAAGGTACCCTAATAGTGTGGAGACAAAACTTAATAAGGCACCAAGAAATGATGATGGTCGTATCTCAAATCCTGGGTTGTCAGTTTTTGGAAAATTCGGTCGTCCAAATGGAGCTTACGTCTTGTATGAGTTAAGTTTTGAAGAATACGACCAAGCTCGTATGTATGTGCTACGAAATTGTGATGAAGTATGGCCTTTTATTGAGTAAGTTATTGAACAACTTACTATAGAATCTAGTTAACGATCCAAGGAATTGTCGACTAAACGATTTGCTCATTTTTAGGGAGCACAAAACTAAAATTTTAATGAGTAGATCAAGAAATGTATTGGAGAGGCATAACAAAGAGTTTCATATCTGGTTCTATCATCGTGTAAGTATCTTATGTTATTAGCTATATGTAGTAGCCTTCTCGGAATTATAGCCATATATTAAGTCACCCACATTTTATGCTAATAGGTATCAAAGCTACATGCAGTTGGACATGTAATAGATGAGCTCCTAAGTTTAGCAACTGGTCCTTTAAGAACGACTCATCGATATACCACTTACATTGTCAATGGTTTTCAATTTCATACCAAAGATCGTGCCACAGAAAGAACAAGTCAGAATAGTGGAGTTCTAGTGAAAGGGGATAATTCTTCCCCAGAAAAAGAGTATTATGGCATCTTACAAGATATTTTTGAACTATCTTATATAGGAGGCCGTAAAGTGTTTCTTTTTAGGTGTCATTGGTGGGATGTGGGATGACTTGGAAGAGGATATAAGATCGATAAATATGGTTATACAAGTGTCAATGTACATGGGTCTTTAAACAGTAATGAGCCTTTTGTATTAGCCTCTCAAGCTGAACAAGTGTTTTACATCGAAGACAATGTTGCTAGTGACTGGATTATTGTGGTTAAAAACACTCCTCGTGATCTTTACAATATGTCACCGTCACTTGAGAAGGATGAAAATTCAACTGATATCGATGATTCATCAGAAAAAGAAGATACTTACCAACAACTAGAATTTGAGCAAAACGTATATCCCTCTGAACCTTAAGACATAATTCCTATCCTTTCTAGAGATGATGTTGAGCCTGAAAGTTTTAATGTCAATATAGAGTTGAATGCCTCTATAAGTGATGGATCCGAGGAGTTCATTGACGAAAATTTAGAGGATGACCTTGACGATGATGGATTTCATAGTGATTTTGATGAAAAGTCTAACTCTGACGAGTAATTTTGTTATTTATTATGATGTTCAAAACTCCATTGTTATTTAATTTGAAATTGCGGAAGGAAGATGTGCTTAATATTACCTCATATTCTGTACCTACTTTACGATCTTTTTGACAGGTGAAGGATTATTCATGACAAATTTGGTGGCTGGTGTTAATTTATTGTGTGCATGACACAGACACGATACTATGCCGATACGCAATGATAACACAATACCCATTTTAGGGTGGGCTATAGCAGATTCAGGTGGTGTTAATGTCAAGTTTCTCTTTATTTTCTCATTTGCCAAACACGCTCTAATATAAAAAATTTAATGGAAGATAACTTACTGAACCAAGAACATGATATTATGGTAGCAACTCTATGCCTTATTCTGGAGAGTTTCAGGTAATGAGCTTTATTAAACTCCTATAAGTGTCTGCACCTGGATATGTCTGCATTTTCATTGATATATAAAAGGGTATATTTGCACATGGAAATGCATTGATGTATAGAAGGGTATATTTGCACCTGAAAATGCATTGATGAAAAAAATTACCTGGAAATGCATTGTTGTATAGAAGGGTATATTTGCACCTGGAAATGCATTAACAGTATATTTCAGAGCTGTCACAACTATTTTTTTTATGTCAGTATATGTCTGCACCTGAAAATGTATTGATATATAGAAGGATATATTTGTAGGGTCTGAAACTGAAATGGAGTGTTTGAACCAAGAACATGATATTATAGTAGCAACTTTATGCCTTATTCTGGAGAGTTTCAGGTAATGAGCTTCATTAAACTCCTATAAGTGTCTGCACCTGGATCAGCATACATAAATAAATTAAAATGTCAGAACTGTTCAATCTTTTTTTATAGTCAGTATATATATCTGCATATGGATTAGCATTTTACTAGTAAATTATCTTTTACTTAAGGTATATTTGCACCTGGAAATGCATTGATGTATAGAAGGGTATATTTGCACCTGGAAATGCATTGACAGTATATTTCAGAGCTGTCACAACTAATTTTTTTCTAGTCAGTATATGTCTACACCTGAAAATGCATTGATGTATAGAAGGGTTTATTTGTAGGGTCTGAAACTGAAATCGAGTGTTTGAACCAAGAACATGATATTATGGTAGCAACTCTATGCCTTATTCTGGAGAGTTTCAGGTAATGAGCTTCATCAAACTCCTATAAGTGTCTGCACCTGGATATGTCTGCATTTTCATTGATGTATAAATGGGTATATTTGCACCTGGAAATGCATTGATGTATAGAAGGGTATATTTGCACCTGGAAATGCATTGATGAAAAAAATTACCTGGAAATGCATTGTTGTATAGAAGGGTATATTTGCACCTGGAAATGCATTGATGAAAAAAATTATCTAGAAATGCATTGATATATAGAAGGGTATATTTGCACCTGGAAATGCATTGACAGTATATGTCAGAGCTGTCACAACTAATTTTTTTCATTGATGTATAAAGGGTATATTTGCACCTGGAAATGCATTAATGTATAGAAGGGTATATTTGCACCTGGAAAAGCATTGATGAAAAAAATTACCTGAAAATGCATTAATGTATAGAAGGGTATATTTGCACCTGGAAATGCATTGACGGTATATTTCAAATGCACCTGGAACCAAGAACATAATATTATGGTGGCAACTCTATGCCTTATTCTGGAGAGTTTCAGGTAATGAGCTTCATTAAACTCCTATAAGTGTCTGCACGTGGATATGTCTGCACCTGGATCAGTATACATAAATAAATTAAAATGTCAGAACTGTTCAATCTTTTTTTATAGTCAGTATATATGTCTTCACCTGGATCAGCATTTTTACCGGTAAATTATCTTTTACTTAAGGTATATTTGCACCTGGAAATGCATTGATGTATAGAAGGATATATTTGCACCTGGAAATGCATTGACAGTATATGTCAGAGCTGTCAGATCTTACTATGGAGGAGCTGGATGGTCTTTGTGATGGTTTATTGGATAATATTAATAAATTTTGGTTGAGCAGATAATGGTTCGTATTCGAGGTGGACGAATTGGCAGAGTTACACGAAGTGCACAGAATGGTATAAGAGTTTTAGTTCATAGTTCTTTTGTTATGGATTTCATAGTTCTTTTTTCTAAGCATATAATTATTATTTTCAGATGAATCCACATCTCCTTATCGTAACAGAGAGCCTACAAATATACATTCGCAGACACAACCAAGGAGAGATCCTGAGCCAAGCAATTATGAAAATAGAAGAGTTGAAGATGAAATAGTCCAAGTTCCATTATTGCCAAACAGAGAACATGAGCCAATGCAGAGCCCTCATTCTAGTACTCATAGCAGTGCTGGTATTTAATAAAGTACTTTTGAACTTTATATATATATCATGATATTTAAATATGGTAATTATTTGAATGTATCGAATCTTTACAGCATCCTGCAATAACATCAGAAAGGCTGTAAGAGGAAAATACAAGGTTTGAATTTAGACTTAAAAACCAAAGCTGGAAAATTAGAAATTGTTATGCCTGATAATATTCAAAGAGCTGTTGGGAACAATTCAAGAGATGTAGTCAATTTTTGTGGGTATATAGTTAGAAGTACGACCCTTTTGTTTGTGGAGAAAGAGAAAAAATTGGTGGATGCCAAGTGGGAGGATATTATAGGTGCTATAGGGGAACAAATGTGGATGGTCGTGAAGGTAATATATTGTATCTATATATGTATTTACCTTAATGTTGTAGAAATATGAATCACTTAGTGAATTTTTCTGTATTTATATTATTTTTTGCTTGCATTAGGAGAAGTTCACAGTTGCAGAATGTAAGGAACACAAATTTCAAGCATTTATTATAGACACTCTGCGACGCTTGTATAGAATTTGGAAGCATAGACTATATGAGCATTATAAGAGGTTTGAGACAGATGAAGAAAGGTTAGAAAATGTTCCTCGCAAACTAAAGAGCGAGAATTGGAAGCTTTTAATAGAGTACTTCAGCTCAGATAATTTTTAGGTCTGTATTGGAATGTTAACTTTTGTAAAAGGTATTTTTGTCATTTACTTATCTTTCATGCACCATTAACTATTTACAGAAAATTAGTCAAAGAAATGCAGCAAATGGAGCTAAGCTTGCGACTAAACATACTTGTGGTACAAGATCTTTTGCTGAAGTGGAGGAGTTAATGGTAAATACATTTGTCCTTTTTGTCAAAATTTTACTTATTTTATCTGCTTGAACTTTTAAATATCATGGGTTATGGCAGAGAGATCCGATCTCTGGTGAAAAGCCACCACCGGATGAGATTTAGCTTAAACAACATACGAAGAAAAATAAAGAAGGAGAATTACAATGGTCTGATCCAATATCCAAAGAAGTTCATGTATGTACATTGATATTATCTTAAGATTGCATAGGTGAATTTCTTTTATATGTGATCCTTGAGCTAAACATTCTTAGTGAATGATTGTGATTCATGTGTAGGAAAAACTTTACGATCTTGTAATTCAACAAGAAGAAGCTGATCCTGAATCTCAACTTACCCATGATGAGATGTTGCTACAAGTTCTGGTCAGAAGTCTGGTTATTTTTGGGGTAAAGGAGTTGGAAAAAGACCACCAACAAAAAGACAAAATATCTAGAAAACGTACAAGAAGAAGTACAAAGGGCTATTGAGTCGGCTAGAGAATCTATTTATGAAAGTGTGAAGGCTGATGTGGTAAAGAATTTGCAAGAAGAAATGAGAGCAAATGTCAATGATGAACTCAGAGCTGAAATTAGGAAAAATGTGGAAGACGATATCAGGACTGATCTTACGGTACAGATTAAAAGTCAATTTAATGCCATGTTCCAAGCACGAATGGCCGCCTTTTTAGGCTCTTCATCACAGTCTGTCGATACTTCAGCACCTACAAATACGAGGGCTACAAATTTTGGTAAGTGAGCTTCATTAAACTCCTATTCCCTTTGTTGTTAGCTATAGTTTTCTTGTATATACTTGTGTAATATTCTAATAATAGTCACTTTTTTAATTTATGCAGGTAATTAAAGATTGATCATTACCGGGATCACCTACGCAACGTATCATCAGTTTATATATAGGTTACTCTAGATTTTATGTATTAACTAGTATAGATACTTGTCACGTCCCAGTCCCAAAATATCGAGGGACTAGACACGTGGCAATGGCCAACAGCACACACCGATGGACAAACCCAATTTAATGGATCCATCGGGACATACTTAAGCTGTAATACAACAATAAGTAGGTCCAATGATACAAGTCATAGTCTAATCTAATCTCATCCACAACAGATAATCACAGATCAAATGCTAGAATAAATGCAATAAATATAAACTAATAAATCTCAATAAAAGTGTCTCGGAGAATAATCCGAGAATAAGTCTGATACATCAATGCAATAGGCTGGAAATAAAATAACTAGAAACAGAAATAAATGAGTATCTCAAGCCAATACTCAGGAGAAGTCCTCTGGTATGATCTCGTCCTCGGGTGTCGGTACAGCTCCTGTATCAGCTCATGCTGTTGTATAACTCTAGGTGGATCTCCTCTGCAAATCCTGGGGAAATAATCCGGTATCCAGGTCCTCAGGGGACATAACAAGGTATAGAAATCGACATGCCAAAATGCAGTATAATAGTAAAAGAAATAAATAGGGTAAACTATATAACCATCTATGTGAAATGCAAGATGAGAGCATCACGAGTACTCAGGCTGAGCTATTACAAGCTCTGTGTAGGGGAGCCGGTAGCATTAATAATGAGTAATGGGCCAAGCTCGGGTTTCAGAGTCTTGTGCCTCACAATAATAGGGGATATATATGTAATCAGCCTGTAGCCTGTGTGTCTCTCCCCACCCAATGTAATCACACGTCTCATGTCCACGATGCATCATGTCCATGTCACGCACAATCATCTCTAATGCAGAAAGTCATAATAAGATCTAAGAATATAATGTCCATGTCATGTAACCTGTATCCTATACAAAATTACCATGAATATCTCAGAAAGATCCTGTCTCATGAATAATGTCAAGTGTCCTGGGTTATAGTGTACTTGATAAGACAAGTACAAGAATATAAAGGGTCACGAATGTCCATCTCTAGGTGACGTACATAACTCCGCGTACGGGGTTGGCACCCGACTAATAATCGGACGCTAAGTAAGTCACACGGTCCTAGGTCAAGCATGCACAACAATATAAATAAAGCAAAGAAATATGCAACAAGAACTGCAAAGTTGGCAAGATATACTTGCACAACGATGTATAAATAAGTCAAGAAAATAAGTAGCAAAACTGTAGGATTTGGCAAGGTACACTTGCCTGGGGTTCTGGCTCCAACTGTAGCTCTGGTCTCAGTGTGATATGCAGGTACTACTTCGGTTGCTGAAATAAACATCACCATTAGATTCAGAAAATATCAAATAGCTAGAAACGCCTATCCTTGAGTCCAATTTGGACACAAGGCAAAAATAACAATTTTTGGTCAAGGCGGAGTCCACATGTAGGCCACTTTGCACCGAAAAGCGTGTCAGGGTCAAAGGTCTCCAAATTCGTCAAACTTAGTGTCAACAAGTCAGGAACGATGATACGAACCCAATGAAACTTCCAGAATTGGATTCCGATGAGTCGATCACAAAATCGCCCGTCAAGTGGAGCCGCGGGGCCCACAATACGCGATTTTGTCAACGTTCTCAGAATCGAACCAAACTTGGGTCACAAGACCAGCGTATTGCTACGAGTCCGATGGCACAAGTTTCGTTTCGATCCGACATGTGTACACGAAGTTACGACGTGTTCTAGAACGGACGGATACGGGACGTTGTCGGCGGATACGCGTTGATTCCGGTGTGCACGCACATCCGAATCAACTTCTGCGAAATCCCGCACATCCGTATCAACGGCGCGCACATTTTGGTAAAGATCGCATGCGACCAAGTCGTCCCGTTTGGCGGGGCGCACTCAGTTCTGGGGTGAAACAGGACGTTGTTTTCCTGTTTTTGGATCGCGGTTTGCGATCACCACAGGACGCGACGCACCGAGCGGGTTGCACGGACATCGAGAGGGTCACACAGTCCACGCGTCACAACTGACAGAACCGAAAACGGGTCAACAAGGAGAGAGAAAACGCTACCTGAACAGGGCTCCGTGAAACTGGGTTCTCGTGTCCATGTCCTGTGTCCGGGTGCTGTGTTCGGGCTGTGCGGCCGTGTCCGTCTAGGTTTTAGACTTCTGTTGGCCGGAGGCGGCGCTGCGGCTAGGGCTCCGGTGTCGTCGGCTCGTCGGCGGAGCGGGGGCTCACGGCGGAGAAGCTGGGTCTGCTGCGGCTTATCCTGGGCGGCGGAGGCTCGGGAAGTTCTGCGGGGAGGAGGTTGTCGAGGTCGAGGAAGGAAGAGGGGAGAGCGGGGGGTGCTCGGCTGAGCTAGGGCAGAGGAGAAGAGGTGGTGACTAGGGCAGAGCTAGGGTGGTGGAAGAGGGACGGCCGATGGAGGTGGTCGTCGAGGGTGCTGCGGGTCGGGTGAGGTGGTGATGGTCGAGCGGAGCGGCGAGGGGGCTGTGGCGGAGGAAGGTGGTGCTGGGAGAGGGTCGAGGTCGGGGCTCGTCGACGGAGCGGGGGAAGGTGGAGTCGGGCTCTGGCGGCGAGGAGAGAGGGCGGCTAGGCGGAGGAATGAGGAGGGTGGTGGTCGATTGAGAGTTCAGACGAGGAGGAGGTCGAGGGACTTAGGGTTCAGGGGGGTTCGTCGAGGCTTGGCGGCGGGCGGCGGACGAGATGAGAGAGAGAGAGGGTGATCTGGCGGCGGAGCGGGGAAATCGAGGACAATAAATAGGCTCGCCGCCGGGTCGGAACAGTAATTCCGACCCGAAATAGGATTAGGGTTCGGTTGGGTTTCGGGTTTGGGTCCGCGGGTCGGGTTCAACTTGAATCCGGCCCGACCCATTATTTTTTAAATGCGGGTTTGGGTCTGCGGGTTTTGGGTCGGGTTTAGATCCGACCCGACCCGATAATGCTGGGTTCGGTTCAGTTGAACCGGGTCTGAGTTGGTTTGGTTTATTTCAAATAAACCCGGTTTATTTCAGGGTTTTATTGGTTTATTTTTTTAATAGTTTTTAGGGCTTTAAAAATATTTCCGGGGTCCAATAAATTCACAGAAAATTATCCTATGTCCGGTTTTCTATTTTACACCATAAAATATTATTTTCATAATTTTTTAATATTATTTAACAGCAATTAAAAATCATTTAATTACCAAATACTTAGGTTTTAATTACAAAAAATCCTAGAAAATTTCAGAAAATTGTGAAAAATCCAAATTAAAAATTCTTGAAAAATCAGGGGGTTTACAATACTCTTTAAGTTGTAAGTACTGAATATTACTCGATTTTATGTATTAACTAGTATGGATACTCTTTAAGTTGTAAGTACTGAATATTACTCTTCATGTTATGAGTACTGAATTTTGAGGATTGACATAATTACTTTTTGAGGATTAATATAATTACTTTTCATGTTGTTCTTATTGTTGTTGTTGTTATCATTTATAGTTACTTTTAGAGAGAGTTGCCTATATAAAGGCCATCTAGAATTTGTGAAGTTTAGTTCTGTTTTACATTGGAAAGCCGATGGAGTATTCTTGGAAGATGAACACAATTATAAAGGCCTATATAAGTATAACCTACAGTGACAACATTTACTGGTCACTAAACATATATATTTATAGTGACAAGAGATGGGCGTAACTCCATGTGTTTACAGTGATGACATATACTTGTCACTAAACATATAAGTTTACAGTCACAACATTACTAGCGTCATTGAAATCATTTTGTGATGTCATATGTCCTCACAGAAATATTTTAATTTTTTTCGCTAAAATATATATATATATATATATATATATATATATATATATATATATATATATATATATATATATATATATATATATATATATATATATATATATATATATATATATATATATATATATATATATTGGTTACAATAAGATGTTATTCATGACAATAATGTGCGTCACTTATAACACTCTTAGTGACGAAGTATGTTGTCACAAAATCTACACTATCAGTGATGGCATATGATTGTCACACTTGAACACTTTTTGTGATGCCATTATTTAGTCGTCACTTTTTCTTTTAGCTACGGAGGTATATGCAACGAAAGTAAGTCGTCACTATACTCGTCACAGAAGATATACAGTGACAAGTTTCATTAATTCTATGACAACTTTACATATCACAGAAACCATATTTTCTTATAGTGAAGACCCCCTTCAAAGTTTTTAAACTTATAAGTTTGAAATACTTTGAACAAGAAGCATGAATGAAAAAAACTTTGAGCCGCATAGATGGCGTGGCGCATGAACTCGCTGCCGCATAGACGAATCTGCCAGGCTGTCAAATCTTCATAAAATGAAGGATTTGACTCTGTTTTCTTGTTCGACTGCCATGGCCCCTAAAGCTTTGACCTCCTCCGCTGCCAAGAAGTCTAAAAAGGGGAAGCGCCCCACTACGGAGGGAAAGGCCAAGGACAAAGCTCCGACATTTCATCCGGATGTCCAAGTGCCGATCAAGGGTAAGAGCAATAGAGGTGATAACTTTTGAACGCATGGATACTTTGTGCACTGTCTATCGCATAAATGAGTAATCATCTAGTACATGCACAGAATTTTCCATATAACCCTATCGCATGGATGAGTGATCATCTAGAACATGTGCGAGTTTTTCCACATAATCCTGCCGCATGGATGAGAGATTATCTAAAACATGCGCGGGTTTTTTATATTCAACTTGGCCGCATGGCTCATGTGCTGGTCATAACTTGGTCGCATGGATGAAAGATGCACAGAATGTGACTCTGCTGCATGAGTGATAACATGCGCTGACTGTGGCCCTGCTGGGGGTATTTTCTTCTTGAAGCGCATCTTTTTGTTCGGGGATGCTCTTACTAATTCAGACCCCGAGAGGTGAAGATAAAAGAGGACTGGGACTTCATTTTTTATGGCATAAAAATGCACATGCCTATCATGGAGCACCATCTATCATAGTCGACTTTTAACATGATGGCAATTCCGAGGAGAATGGTGGGAAATCTAACCCCAAAAAAATTGGGGGTGTAGCACCCACTTCCCGAATATACTAAAATAATATGTTAAATAATAATATGCACACCTTTGGAATTTATAAAATAATAAGGGAACATTAGATCCTTATTACTCAAGAAATCTTATTCTAGGATTTGAAACCATGGTTAGGCCATTAGGAATTTTTTAAGAATTTTCTATATTTATTAATAATTAAAATCTAACTCTCTAGGACTTCTAAGAATTTTTGTGGAAAACCTAGAGGCCAAATTTGATTCCAAATATTTTTTTAGGGTTTATTATTCAGTTATATATTTTTTAGAATTTTTCCATATTTTTTTTTGACTATTTTTAATATTTATTATGAGTTTAGAAAAGAAAACAGGCTAAATAACTAGTTTCTGTAAATAAAAACCCTAAAAAGAAATCTCAATACCCAGTCAGCAACCACCTGGGACCGCGCGTCTGTGACCCAGGGCGCGTAGGCGGGCTAATCTGTCAGCCATTGGTGCGCGGATTTGGGTGACAGAGCAGACTCTAGCCGAGCTCGGACTTAGAAGCCGACTCGGAGCCGGTCTCTCTTTCCCCCGTTTGATCCGAGCGGGAAGCCGTTGGATGTTGACATGTTTCCAGCTCCAGAAGCCGCGACATCTTCTCTTCCCTATATATATATATATATATATAATATTAGTTGAGTTTAGGGTTATTTATATTCAGTTGATTTTTGAGGGATATGTCATCTAGGGTATCTCGATCTTCACGAAGCTATTACTCCTAGCTCCGGACTTCAAATATATCCCTGTTTCTTGTGTTGGAACCATCTCAAGGTATAGTTTCTGAATAACTAATTTACTTTCATTAATTTTGAACTAATTTTCTAAAAAAATCGTGGAGTGCCAGTTGTCCAAAATCTGACATATTTTGGTGTTTTCAAGATTCTGGGATATCTCAAACTCGGAATCATGATATGTTTGGAGTTTTGGAAATCTGAAACAATGAAACACGACATATATTTTTTCCAAAATTAAATATACTAGTTTACTATTCTAAAATTTTTGTGCAACCAGACATAACTAGGAAACTATCGAAAACTGTCATCTGAGCACCATATTGGCCATAACTTTTTTCCAACTTGTTAGTTTGTGAAACCGTCATTTCTAGCGTTCATATAGCGCTAAACCCTATAGGAATCTACATGAAAATCTATACGTTATATTGGTTGACTTTTTGGTCAACCTGACGTTTCGATTTGCGTGGCACGAGTCTCAAGTTTGCAAATTCGGGTTCTTTGGACAAAAAATTAAGATTTAATCTAAAATTCAGAATAATAGGATTAAAAAAGATATTAGACTAATTAATTCATAATTTAAATAAATTATCCTTTAACGTGGTAATTCATACTACAAAAGTGATTTGTACTCTAATTTGGGACCTGATTCGTACCGCAGCTAAGACCACAGGCGAGTACATTTTCGTGACTACTTTCAGTACTTGATATCCTCTATAATGCTCGCTTAGTATTGATTATTTGATTCTTGACACTCGTTACACGGATTAGTAAATGGTGGATTCTTGTACGAGATATGTAATTTTTTGGACTATTGTTATTTCTTCGTGTTTGGCTCGGAATTCATGTTGTACTAGTCGGGAGGAAAATACTTAGTGGAATTGTGAACTACCTTTTTTATCCCATGGTCTTACTGGAATAATAGCAGCCATGCACGACATGTGTGGTTTTTCGGATTTTACCCTTAGTCGTTTACATGTCGACAAGGTATTTTAAATCACATAGATTAGTTTATTCAAATTTGTTTCTCCCATACTTGTCATTATTTTCTATGACCGCTTGTGATTATTGTACATCATTGCCATGACTGGACTTCACCATTTAGTTATTCTGGTTTCCTTGTTATGATTTTAGTTTTGTTGCCATCATATATTCTTTACTATTTATTGTCGTATAGCTTCTACAATGTGTTGGAACTGTTTTTACTGTGATGTACTCGTTCCAATCCTGACTGGATAACAATATTTTTGGTGACTACGATGAGGATGAGATCCCTACACATTATGGACCGTAGTCGGCGATATAGCTGAGCCTGATCTTTTCCCTCAGGAGTATCACGGAGAGTTAGTAGCTCAGACACCGGCTGCGTTTGAGTAATTTTAGTTAGCTGGTTTGGAACGGATTGTTCTCCGAGATTTCTAGTTATATTTTGGATATTATTGGTTAAGAATTTAGTAATGTTTGGGAGACTCTTTGGACCCACATTTGGTTATGAACTCGTTGTGGTACTTAAGTTAGTAGTATTACTGCGAGACTTCCATATGATATAAGATATTAGGAATAGGAAAATACTCAATTACAACTAGTATTATGCTATATTTAATTGATAACCCTTATTTTCTCTAAGTTATGGGACGTCCCTTATGATTGATGTCTTTCTTAAATACTATCTTATCTTGTGCCATATTAATTGAATCCTTATTATTTTTGCCTTTCAGAATGCCACCCAAGACTAGAGCACGCGGTTCCAGATCTAATGGTGCTCTTCCCACACCTCTTGTACCTCAAGAGGCCTCATCAACTGGATCTAGAGGCCTTCCTCCACCTCATCCTCCTCTGCCACTACATGAGCTTTTTAGAAGTATGATGTAAGCGCAGAGAGCTCATACAGAAGCCCAAAGGCAAAAGACAAAAATATTGAGGGCAGAAATAAAAAAATGTCTAACAGGTTGCCCTAGCAGCCATGGAGAGGGTTGCCCAGCAACCGCAATAGCAGCCCGCTCAACCAAGGGTGAGTAACATCCAGGACTTCAAGAAGATGGAGCCACAGATGTTCATGGGGACAGAGAGAATCTTCTACGCTGATGAGTGGCTCGAGGATATCGAGCGGATCATGAGGATTTCCTAACTTTCAGAGGACCTAAAGATTGAAGCGGTGGGCTTGCAGCTTCACGATATCGCCCGTACTTGGTTCAGAAATAAGCCCAGACTTTTGGATCCTGATCTGACCTGGGACCAGTTCAAGGACCTCTTCAAGAAGAAATTATTTCCTGTAAAGGCCAAAGGAGTTCTGGAGAAGCAATTCCAGAACTTGGAGCAGAACGGGATGACTGTGGATGCGTACGTTACAAAGTTTGGCAGGCTAAGCCGCTTTGCAGAGTACATGGTAAGGGACTGGAGGATAGGGCTCGACGGTTCAGAGAGGGCTTGATCCAGGAGATCAAGATCCATATTTCTTTGGCCAATACCACTTTTGCTGACATATTGGCAGAGGCTCAGAGAATCGAGGTAGATATGGGCCTTCGGATCAAGAGGAACCAGGATGCTTTCAGCGGTAATAGTAGTCAAGGTCCAGCAAAGTGCCCATAATTTCCACCAAGGACCTTCCCGCAACAGCAGCAGTATCGTGTCCCATTCAGAGTCTCAGCTCAGCAAGTGCAGCAGCAGCCAAAGAGGCAAGTACAACAATCTTCCCTATACAACTATTGTAAGAAGCCCGGGCACTCATGGGAGGTCTGTAGAAAAAGATTGGGCGTGTGCTTATTCTGTGGATCGCCTGTGCATCAGATGAGAGAGTGCCCTACCGCATTTTCCTTAGGTGGAGCCTCAGCCCAGAGAGGACCAGTTGGACCACCAATGGCCCCGCAGCCGAGGGGACCACAACTTACTTCGTAGTAGCAATGGTTTTTCCAATACCAAGATAGAGGAGCTCCCCTACTGGGCCAAACTTTTTCAATGACGATCGAGGAGACAAAACCCATGGGTGATGTGATAGCAGGTTCTATTCTTCTTGACTCATTTCCAGCTACTGCTTTATTCAATTCTGGTGCATCGTATAGCTTCATATCTGTATCCTTTGTGCTTAAGCTTAGTTTAGTAACATAACCATTGGGTAGGAGTTACAAGATCACTAATGGTGGAGGCATTATCCTAGACAGTGATACTTGCAAAGGGCGTCGTGTTACCTTGGGAGGCCGTGATTTGGATGCTAGTTTACTCATAATGCTACTTCCGAGTTTTTTTATTGTCCTCGGAATGGATTGGTTGAGTATGAACCATGATAGCATAGACTGTCGTGGAGGACGTGTGCTGTTTCTCACTCCAGAAGAGCTAAAATTTGAGTTTGTTAGAGAAGCAGTAGAATAGGGTGTTGGGATTATTTGTGGAGCCATGGTAGAGGAGAATGGTTTGCCACATCCCATTATTGTGAAGTTTCTAGATGTGTTTTCCGAGGAGTTGCCAGGATTTTTACTGGATAGAAATATAGAATTCTCTATTAATTTAGTACCCGGGGCAGAGCCAGTGTCGCAGCAGGTCTACTGGATCAACAATAGCGAGCTGGCAGAGCTGAAGAACCGGGTTGATGAATTGCTAGACAAGGGCTTCATTAGATCAAGTTCTTCACCTTGGGGATCCCCAGCCTTATTTTTACCAAAGAATGATAGGTCGATACGAATGTGCATCGACTACAGGGCCCTGAATAACCTCACCATCAAGAATAAATACCCACTATCAAGGATCGACAATCTTTTCGATTATTTGAGCGGCGCAAGAGTATTTTTGAAGATCGACTTGAGGTCTGGCTATCATCAGCTGAAGGTGAAGAAGGAAGATATTCCGAAAACTGTATTTCAGATAAGATACAGCCAGTATGAGTTTATGGTGATACCGTTTGGGTTGACTAATGCCCCGACAGTCTTCATGAACTTGATGAACAATGTGTTCCATCAATACCTTGACAAATTCATGGTGGTTTTCATAGATGACATTCTCGTCTATTCAAAGACACCAGAGGAGCACGAGGAGCATCTGAGGATTGTGCTGGAGATCCTCAGAAAGGAGAAGCTCTATAGAAAGCTCTCGAAATATGAGTTTTTCCTAGATAAGGTAGAGTTCCATGGGCATGTGGTAACTGGAGACAGGATATCGGTAGATCCGAAGAAGATTACTACTGTAGAGTCTTGGAAAATTTTGAGTTCTGTTGCAGAGATCAGAAGCTTCTTAGGATTGGCCGGATATTACAGTAAATTTTAGAAGGATTTTTCCCGGATTGCAGAACCGTTGACTAGACTCATTTGGAAGGATGTGGAGTTCGTATGGACTGAGGAATATCAGGCTGCATTTGATGAGATAAAGAAAAGGTTGACCATAACACCTTTCTTGACACTACCATAAGGAACATGTGGATTTGTTATCTATAGCGAAGCTTCGGGAAAAGGTTTGGGATATGTTTTAGAGCAGAACAAGAAGGTGGTGGCATATGCTTCTAGACAGTTATGACCACATAGAAGAATTATTCCACTTATGACTTGGAATTAGCAGCAGTGATCTTCGCTCTGAAGCTGTAGAGATATTACCTGTACGGAGAGCGCGTGAAAATATTCACTGATCACAAAAGCTTGAATTACGTCTTTACGCAGAAAGAGCTGAATATGAGACTGCACAAGTGGCTAGAACTAATAATTTTTTTTGATATTTTACTACAATATCAACCAGGGAAGGCAAACGTAGTTGTTGATGCCTTAAGCATGTTTCTAGTAGCTATGTACCTAAAAATAGATCTCCACTTGCTAGCAAACTTGGATAGCCTGGGCATCGAGGTTATTATTCCAGGAGTGAAGACGCAAATGATGGGCATGCAGATTCAGTCTAGGTTGATAAAAAAATCTGAGAGACGCTGTGTCAGGATGAGAGTATACGAAGCATCAGAGCTCAGGTATAGGCAAGATTGTTAGAGGACTTTGCTATTACAGAGGATGGTTCACTGAGGTACGAGACTAGGCTATGTGTGCCTAGTAGTGACCTGCGGGAAGAGATCATGCAGGAGGCTCATCGTTCCCCGTATTTTATACATCCGGGAGCTAACAAGATGTACAAGGACCCGAGAGAACACGTGTGGTGGTGTGGGATGAAGAGAGAGAGGTGGCACGCTTTATCTCCAGATGTCTAGTGTGCCAGCAAGTTAAAGCCGAAAGACAAAGACCAGGAGGGTTGCTCCAACTACTACCGATTCCCGAGTGGAAATGAGAACATATCACAATGGATTTCATTTTTGGACTTCCACGCACTTTAGGAGGGAAGGACGCAATTTGGGTCATCGTTGACAGGTTGACCAAATTATCCCACTTTTTTTCCTTTCAAGGTAGGATTGTCCACGGAGAAGCTCGTCGATTTATATGTGAGGTAGATCATCAGGCTGCGTAGAGTTCCAGTGAGCATTATCTCCGATCGGGATATCAGATTTATATTCCACTTTTGGAGGAGTATGCAGGCTAGCTTGGGTCCCCAAATCAAATTTAGCTCTTCTTACTACCCTCAGATGGATGGACAGTCAGAAAGGACTTTTCAGACATTCGAGGATATGCTTCGGACATGTGTACTAGATTTTGGTGGCTCGTGAGAGGACCATCTTCACCTGGTAGAGTTCACATACAAAAATAGCTATCAGGCCAGTATCAAAATATCTTATTTTGAGACTCTGCATGTTAGGAGATGTCGAAGTCCATTATCCATTATCTTGGGATGATGTGGGCGAGAAAGCACTTTGGGACCAGAGATGGTAGTTGATGTTGCAGAAAAGGTGAAGCAGATTAGAGAGAGACTTCGCATGGCCCAGGACAGACAGAAGCAGTGGGCCGATAGCCGTCGGAGACTGTTAGAGTTCGAGGTTGGTAATTTGGTGTTCTTGAGAATTTTTTCGACACGTGGTATGATTCATTTCGGTGGAGGTGGAAAGCTTAGTCCAAGGTTCATCAGATCCTTCAGTATTCTAGAGAAGGTTGGTGTTGTAGCCTATCGACTGGACTTAGCGCCTACATTAGAAGGAGTACACAACGTGTTTCACGTGTCATAGCTGAGGCGTTATGTGGCGGATCCTAGCCATGTACTGGACTATTCAGAGCTCGAGGTTGGACCAAGTCTCCATTATCTGGAGCAGCCGGTGGAGATCCTAGATCGTAGGGAGAAGGTGCTTCGTAACCAGACGATTCTGTTGGTTCGCGTCGCTTGGCGGCATCACTCCCCTGGTGAGTTCCCTTGGGAGCGGGGAGATGAGATACGTGAGCATTACCCCTATATTTTTGCACCATGAGGTATTTTTCTCTTCTTGTACTAGTTCTACCTTAAATTCCGAGGACGAAATTTCTTTAAGGAAGGAAGATTTGTAGCACCCACTTCCCGAATATACTAATAATAATATGTTAAATAATAAAATGTACACCTTTAGGATTTATACACCAATAAGGGAACATTAGATTCTTAGTACTCAATAAAGCTCATTCTAGGATTTGGAACCATAGTTAGGCCATTAGAAATTTTTTGAATTTTTTTTGTATTTATTAATAAATAAAATCTAACTCTCTAGGACTTCTAAAAATTTTTGTAGGAAACCTAGAGGCCAAATTTGATCCCAAATTTTTTTCTAGGGTTTAATATTCAGTTATATATTTTCTAGAATTTTTTTATAATTTTCTGACTATTTTTAATATTTATTATGAGTTTAGAAAAGAAAACAGGTTAAATAACTAGTTTTTGTAAATAAAACCCTTAAAAGAAATCCCAATACCCAGTCTGCAGCCATCTGGGATCGAGTGTCAGTGACTCAGGGCGCATAGGCGGGCCCATCTGTCAGCCATTGGTGTGCGGATTCGGGTGACCGAGCCGACCCGAGCCGAGCTTGGACTCGGACTCAGAAGTCGACTCGGAGTCGGTTTTTCTTTCCCCCGTTCGATCCGAGCGGGAAGTCGCTGAATGCTGATACGTGTCCAGCTCTAGAAACCGTGGCTTCTTCTCTTCCCTATTTATATATGATATTAGGTGAGTTTAGGGTTATTTATATTTAGCCAATTTTTGAGGGAGATCACATCTAGGGTTTCTTGTTCTTCACGAAGCTATTACTCCTAGCTCCAGACTCCAAATGCATCCCCGTTTCTTGTGTTGGAACTGTATCGAGGTATAGTTTCTGAATACCTAATTTATTTTCATAATTCTGAATTTAATTTTTTTGGAAAATTCGTGGATTGCAAGTTATCCAAAATCTAACACGTTTCGGTATTTTCAGGATTCTGGGAGATCCCGAACTCGAAATCATGATCTGTTTCAAGTTTCATAAATCTGAGACAATGAACCATGAAATTTATTTTTTCCAAAATTAAATATGCTATTTTACTATTCTAAAAAAATCGTACAACCTAGACATTACTAGGAAACCACCAAAAACTATCATGCGAGCGCATATTGGTCATAACATTTTACCAACTTGTGAGTTTGTAAAACTGTTGATTCTAGCGTTCAAGTAGCGCTGAAAACTACAAGAATCTACATAAAAATATAGATGTTATACGATTGACTTTTTGGTCAACCTGAGGTCTCGATTTGCATGCCACGAGTCTCAAGTTGGCAAATTCGGGTTCTTTGGGCAAAAAATTAAGATTTAATCTAAAATTTAGAATAATAGTATTAAAATAAGATATTAGACTAATTAATTCATAATTTAAATAAATTATCCTATGACGTGTTAATTCGTACTACATAGGCGATTTAGACTCTGATTTGGGATCTGATTCGTACCGCAATTAAAGAACACAGGCGAGTACATTTCTCTGATTACTTTCAGTACTTAATAGTCTTATAATGCTTGCTTAGTATTGATTATTTGATTTATGACACTCGTTACAGGGGTTAGTATGGTGGATTCTTGTACGAGATATGTGACTTTTTGGACTATTGTTATTTCTTCGTGTTTGGTTCAGAATTCATGTTGAACTAGTCGGGAGCAAAAATACTTAGTGGACGTATGAACTAAATTTTCTATCCCATGGTCTTAATAGAATAATAGCAGCCATGCACGACACGTGGGGTTTGCCGAATTTTACCCTTAGCCGTTAGCATGTTGACAAGGTATTTTAAATCACGTAGATTAGTTTCTTCCATACTTGCCGTTATTTTCTATGATCGTTTGTGATTATTGTATATCATTGCCATGACAGGACTTTAGCATTTAGTTATTCTGGTTGCCTTGTTGTGATTTCAGTTTTGTTGCCATCATATATTCTTTACTTTTTATTGTCGTATAGCTTCTACCATGTATTGAAACTATTTTCTCTGTGATGTACTCATTCCAAGCCTGACTAGATAACAATATTTTAGGTGACTACAATGAGGATGAGATCCCTACACATTATGGATCGTATGTCGGTGACATAGCTGAGCCTGATCTTGCTCCTCAGGAGGATCATGGAGAGTTAGCATCTCAGACACTGACTACGTTTAAGTAGTTATTTTAGTTAGCTGGTTTGGACCAGATTATTCTCTGGGCTTTCTAGTTATATTTTGGATATTATTGGTTGAGAATTTAGTAATGTTTGGGAAACTCTTTTGACCCACATTTGAGACTATTATTTATTTATCATTTTCGATGCTTTTATTTCATTTAGTGCCTATGATTGAGTATAGTGGGGATATGTATATATGTTGTGAGTTGTAGATTATACTTGTGGCTTATTGTACAATATTCTACAGCCGACACTATGGTGTAGTTTGGGCGTGCTCATGTCTCATGCCTAAATTTGGGGTACGGGTCGTGATAGGGGGCCCTGGTCGACCGTATCCCTTCCAACTCAAAGCTGAAGAAGGATATTGTGATATACAAAAGTGTCCCTCATATTATCTTCAGGGTTTGGCACCTAGTTTTTTTGCGAGCGAAATGGGGCCGAATATTCGTCCTTATGGTGCTGAGACCTTTCTGAACTGTTTGGCGGATAAGGGGAACTATCTATCAGGAAGACTGTGCTTGCTCAATTGGGTGTATTATTCAACCCCTTGGATTAACTTGACCCTGTGGGCCTTGGAGAAGTATGAGAGGACCCTCAAGGAAGCCAACATGTACTATGCCATAAGGGGATCTTTCTAAGGCTAAAAATCGAACAAACGAGCTCGAACAAAGAGTGTTCGAACTCGGTTCGACTATACTACAGAACGAGTTTAAATAGAGACGATCTTAAGGTCGAACAAAAAAATGATGTTTGAACTCGCTTCGATTAGAGACTTGAAAAGGTCGAGATCGACTCAATTTAGCTCACGAGCTCGAACGAACACGAACCAAGTTTGAGCCAAAACTGAGCCAAACTCCCATTGAACCTCCTGACTAACTGTATAAACCATCTAAGAAAAGAAAATGAGAAGAACAAATTGAAAAGAACAAAAAATTATCTGAGTTGAGGAATCAAAGCCACTAAGAAATAATTAGGCGGCCATGAATCTTAGTCTCCCATGCCATATTGAAAGCCAAAGTTCGGATGAAAATCAAGAAAAAAATTGAGAAGAACAAAAAATTACCTGAGTTAGTCTCTCATGTCGTATTAAAATATACACTTCTCCCAATCCAATTAATAAGGAGACGGGTACTGGGCTACTGAGCGGCCATGACTCTCCTTCTCCTTCTCCTTCTCCTTCTCCATCTCCTTTGTTGAGTTTTGGGACTGGGTGGGCACGAAAAACTTGGAGTCAGTTGACTTCTAATTACTTAATACCCCAACATGTGGTCCATTCATAAATGGTGCAAAACAGGACCGTCCATGTGTTACTGTGGGTATGTGATAGGCTATCAACCATTCATGTGAATTATTTCATTTTATTTTCATTTTTTATGCTTCCAATCACTCCACAAGGAGAAACATATTAATATTAGGGCCACCTTACTATGACCTGGAATACAATAATAAGACCGGTTGTGGCTTTGTATATTAGTACATATGTGCTAACCTGACACCACACAATATTAATACTATAATGAATGAGCCCCACCATTGTTAACTTGACAACTTTATTAGTTCATTACCACTAGTTTAGTTTTACCATTACCATTTTATTTACACATTGATATTTTTCTCTTGGACCATGTAACTTAGAGTAAATTAAATAAACAGTTTATAATGGTCCAAGTTAGCATGACTTATCACTTGTCCAACATATATATATTATTTAGGGAAAATTCTAATATAAGAATTTGAACCGAGCTCGAGTCAGTTCGTGAACAAAATTGAGTTGAACATCTTATGGTCGAACTCGGTTCGAACATCTCTTCGAACATAAAAAAAATTAATCAAGCCCAGTATCGACCAACCCACGAATGGGTTTCAAACCGAGCATGGACCGAGCTGAACGCGAGCTGAACGTGAACTGTTTGAATAATTTTATAGCCCTAGCTCTTTCTATGGCTTGGAGACAAACCCGACTTTGTTCCTTGCGTTTACTAAACTGTACAATTGTCGCACCAGGGTATTCTTCAATCCTGGTAGGAAAATGAGACTCGCACTTCATGAGATGTACGATGTTTTAGGGTTGCCCTGGGGTGAGAATCCGTACGAAGAATATACTCCCAATAATGAGGAGTTGTGTCATGACCCATACCTTGAAATTGGGCATGAGTCATGGGTACGTCCAGCCTACACCGCAACATCGACGGCTGAACACTGTAAGGTCCACAAAACCATCTAACAAACACACGCAATGATATATGTATTTCCTTTCAATGGTAACTCAACTCCAAAAGGAGGACAAGATGAATATATATATATATATAACATCAATAGTCAATCAAACAAACTAGAGATAGATAAGAAGAGAAATAACAAGTTATCACAATATCCAAGTCTAGAGTTTAGCAAATAACACAAAGAGTCTCAATATAAATAATATGCCAATGTCTAAGCTGAAAACATATCCAGTACAAATAAAAGATACTAGCTACTGGTCTTCTATATTTTGGTGTGTCTCCTCGATGGCTGGGATCAGATTATCTTGGGCTAAACGATCTACCTCAGCTGGCTCTCCGTCCTGCGGGCCGTACTAGTAGGACACCAGTCCTCTAAACAGTCGTCTAAAAAGATATATCCAATCAGGAAAGAAGCGAAGTACAAAACTCTGAAAGCAGTTTCATATAGGTAGAGAATATATAACAATAATAGAAATGAATACAAGATGCACAGGTAACTAGGAAGTAAAAATATAACTGGAAGAGTAAATACAAGCAATATGGTGTGAACTTGCAATAAGAGAACTGTAAATAAGAGAACTGTAAATAAGAGAACTGATAATACTAACTAGTGTCTTAGAGTACAAGTTCATTATGTGCTCGGTTTAGGTTGCACACGAATATTCTACGGTAACTCAATTACACATGTAGGGTGTAATTGACATGCACACGAATACACTAAGGGTTTGATCACATAATTAACTCCTACTCCCCCGTCCCGACTAATATTCATGGATGAAATCACGACATGTTACGCACATGAATATAATATGAGCACACTGAGCACACGATATGTATGAGCACAAAGAATACCCGAAGCACATGATAAAGTACATGTGTAAAAAGTATCCAATACACTCGTCAAATAAATAACATCTCCTGATTCGACCATATAATACCAGCTAGTGTAACATTGTGTCAGAATCAAGTAAAACAGATCTAAAATATGCGATATATACACTATCAACTACTGAAAACTAACAGAACATATACTCGCCTTAGGCCACAAGCAAATGGGATGAAACAATATCCGAACTGGTGTCACAGAAACCTATATATGAATTTACAGGTTACCAGGTGTAATAAAAGATAATAAGTTTAAAAAAATAAATTTGGTGTTTTCTAGGTCGAACTAGGTCACTTTGGTCAAACAGGGTCAAACAAGGTCAAAATTGACTTTCGGAGTCAAACTAGTCAACTCTAGTCAAAACTAGGTTAACCCTAAGTTTCTAAGTTCATTACTAGAGGATACTAGTTAAAATAGCTATTATACTAAGTGTTTATATCTATAACTTATTAATATACTAGTACTATTTAGTATCTAGTATTACCCTAGTATAACCCATATTACCTTGGTATCAACCTATTACCCTTTACTTAATACTTTAGTTAACTATTTAGTATTACCACTCTACACTAATACCCTACCAATACCTTAACACTAATCCAAAGTACTGATACTCTAAGATGCCCCTTTACCTAGCTAACTTGAGACTTACTAGGCTTCATTTGATACCCCCACTGATCCACATAACTATCTCACACTTAACCATATAACCCAACACATATACAACTCTAGTGAACTCCCTTAATACTTACACTAACATAGACAAGCACATACACACAACCTAACTGATACTCGAGCTATGAACTCAACTCCCTACTATACTAAGCTCACTCCCCCTGAATTTTGATACCTTAATATACTACCCTTGAACTCGACTCCCTGCACCTCACAACACAGTACACACACATCCACACCACCACTCACTCCTTACACTTCACAACACTGTCACAGTGACCATATGCACCAACCCTTGATATCTGATCACTACTTACACTCACTGAAGTATCCTAACTCAGGGATATTACCTTGCTAATGCTCTATGTGCTCATCAGGATACCCCCCTACTATTGTTCTAAATTGAACATAATGTATCAGACATCAGTGCAAGCACTAAACACCCCCAAAACTGATAGCCCGAGCCTCCCTAAAGCTATTACTGTGGCTTCTTACATTGTTGTTGCCCCTGCCCAAAACCCGACACCCCACCTACCTTGCTGCTGCACAACAGTGCACTGATGGCACTGCTATGACCAATCTGATTCCCATTTTCACTCATCCTCTTATCCATTGATACCCTCTAATACACCACCATCTAGCGCGCACACACACACACACACACACACACACAAAATTTACTGTGCATAGTACAATGCACACACACACTCACTAATAAATATAGACATATCATTAAATAGGTATAAATTGAATGCT
Organism: Iris macrosiphon; assembly: GCA_036927795.1. NCBI lineage: Eukaryota > Viridiplantae > Streptophyta > Magnoliopsida > Asparagales > Iridaceae > Iris > Iris macrosiphon. The sequence goes on along the minus strand of JAYESA010000014.1, from coordinate 26,934,474 downwards.
AAACCAAAATGACCAAATTTTCATTTCAATAAACACTTCAAGTGCAATGCCAAGGTACCTATGATACATCCTCCAAAAGCCTATTCCATGTGATACCACTACCCAATATGCATCACACACAATATAATATACCAAATACAATATAAAATAATGAGGAATGACCCATTATGCATTCCATCAAATACTTCATGTGCCACCTCAGAGTTTTTTCCAAATGGCCACAAAACTCCATGTAACTCTCTCTAATGGCCTCCTATGGACCTAGTTCTTCTTCCTATGGGTAGCCCTAAGCCAAGGAAGGGTTCTAATGGGTCTATTACACCATTCTAGTATGAAAATGACAAGGGAAATATGGTTTTGCCTATTGAGAGATGGATTCCCAATGTGGTTTCTTCCAATTAGCACAAGGATGAGAAATGAACACCAACTCCCTGTAATACTCCTCTTCCTCTAGCCTCTTACAATCCTGAAGCTTCTAGCTCTTCATGGAAATGAAAATGAGAGGAATTGGGGGTTGATTTTGAGAAATTTGGTGGAGGAATGAATGCTTGAAGGGAAGAATTAAACTTAGGATTTCTTCATGAACAGTAATGAAGAAGATGGAGGCTTCCCCCCTCCTTATAGGGCCGGCCACTTAGGATTAGAGTTGGCTAAGGCACAATGTCCAATATGCCCCTCCATGTTGTCATGAAGAGTTATTTAATAAATAGGGTTTTAACTAAGAGGGTTTCTAATTTAATTACAAGGGGTTATTGATCATTCTCTCTAATTAAATTAATCAACCATGACTAAAATAATTGGTGCACTAATGGTCATGACAAGTCTAGTTGGGTTCATTAGTAATTAGTCTAACTAAGGGCTAACACATAATAATCTATATTAAATATCAATATATATACAACCACACCAATTATCATGTAATAAAAATATCAATAATAATATTACCAAAATAACTAAAATACCCCTATCCTGAAAGGTGATGGTTACAATCCTACCCTCCATAAAAACTTTTACCCTCAAAATTTAAGAAGAACTAGAACTACACATGCAATCATAGTAAGAATAGAAAATACCTCACGCTCAAAAATATATGGGTACCTCTTGCGCATCTCGACTTTCCTCCCCCAGGTAGACTCTTCCAGAGAGTGATGCCTTTACGCGACGCGTACCAAGGGAATTGTCTCGTTCCGCAATACCTTCTTCCTGCGATCCAGGATCTCTACTGGCTGCTCTGTATAAATGAGAGTCGGACTCACCTCGATCTTTGAGTGATCCAATACGTGATTAGGATCTGCCATGTATCATCTCAGCTGTGACACATTAAACACGTCATGTACTCTCTCTTGTGCAGGCGGCAAGTATAGTTTGTAGGCCACTGCACCGACCTTCGTAAGAATACCGACGGGTTCGATGTACCGTAGACTAAGCTTCCCGCCTCCACCAAAGTGAATCGTGCCCCGTGTAAGAGAAATTCGCAAGAAGACCAGATCGCCAACCTGGAAAAAAATACCATCTTAACACTCAACTACAACAAAGAATCACAAGCAATAGAAAACAAAACCTACCTCAAACTCTAAAGGTCTCCGGTGGCTGTCGGCTCGATGCCGTTGTCTGTCCTATGCCACCCGGAGTCTGTCTCTGATAAACTTTATCTTCTCGGCTGCATCCACAACCATCTTCGGTCTAAACAAGGCTCTCTCTCCAACATTATCCCAAGATAAAGGAGTGCGATATCTCCTTCCATACAATGCCTCAAATGGTGACATGTCAATACTGGCCTGGTAACTGTTGTTGTAAGAAAATTCTACCATTGGAGATGATCCTCCCAAGAACCTCCAAAGTCCAGAACACAGGTGCGTTGGATATCCTCGAGAGTCTGAATAGTCCTCCCCGATGCTCGTCCGTCTGGGGGTGATATGCGGTACTGAACTTGAGCTAGGTGCCCAAGCTAGCCTGCAAACTCCTCCAAAAGTGGCACATGAAGCGACTATCCCGATCCGAAACTATGCTCACAAGGACCCCGTACAATCTGACAATCTGCTGCACATACATTTTTGCTAGCTTCTTCGTGGACATACCCACTTTAAATGGCAAGAAGTGGGCCGATTTGGTCAACCTGTCTACGATGACCAAAATTGCATCTTTTTCTCATGGAGATCGCGAAGCCGCAAAACAAAATCCGTGGTAATATGCTCCCACTTCCACTCGGGAATGGGTAAGGGTTGAAGTAACCCTCCTGGCCTCTACCTCTCCGCTTTCACCTGCTGGAACACTAAGCATCTGGATACAAAGCGTGCCACCTCCCGCTTTATGCCATACTACCATACATGTTCCCTTATATCCCTATACATCTTTTTGGCACCTGGATGTATAGAGTACTGAGAGCGATGCACCTCCTGAAGAACCTCCTCGCATAACTCTCCACTCAGTACACACAACCTCGTACAGTATCGCAAGGAACCATCCTCAGCAATGGTGAAGTCATCCAATAACCTGGCCTGAACCTGTACTCTGATGCTCCTCAGAGTCACGTCATCATACTGCGTGGTCCTGATCTTGTCGATCAACTCTGAATGTATCTATAATCCCTACATATGTATCTCGATACCATAAACTACTACCTTAATTCCTAGGCTGTCCAAATCGGCCAACAAGTGCCTGTTTGATGTTAAGTACATAGACACCGAATACCTGCTCAAGGCATCGGCGACCACGTTGGCCTTCCCTGGGTGATACTACAGCGATATATCCAAGTCCTTCATCAGCTCCAACCATCGTCGCTGTCTCATGTTTAGCTCTTTCTGTGTGAACACGTACTTCTAAATTTTGTGGTCTATGAAGATCTCCACACGCTCTCCATATAGATAGTGTTTCCACAACTTTAGAGCAAAAATGACCGCTGCCAACTCCAAATCGTGGGTCGGGTAGTTCTTCTCATGAGGACGTAACTGTCTAAATGTATAGGCAATCACCTTTCTATTTTACTGCAGAACGCAACCCAAACCCTTTCCGGAAGCATCACTATAAATAGTGAATCTACCTATCCCTGATGGCAACGTCAATACTGGAGCTGTCATCAATCTCTTCTTTAACTCATCAAAAGCGTCCTGACACTCCTCTGACCATACGAATTCTACGTCCTTCTTGGTTAGCCTAGTCACAGGCTCTGTAATTCTGCAGAAGTCCTATACAAACCTTCTATAGTACCCTCCCAGTCCCAGAAAACTCCTGATCTCTGCCACCGAACATAGATTTGTCCATGACTCCACTACTGTGATCTTCCTAGGGTTAACTGAGATCCCATCTCCTGTCACCACATGACCAAGGAATTTGACCTTGTCAAGGAAAAACTCGCACTTTGAAAGCTTCCCATAAAGCTTCTCCTTCCTAAGAGTCTACAGAACTATCCTCAGGTCCTCCTCGTGCTCCTCTGGCGTCTTCGAATACACAAGGATATCATCGATGAACACCACCATAAACTTATCAAGGTACGGGTGGAACACCTTGTTCATCAGGTTCATGAACACCGCTGGAGCATTGGTAAACCCAAATGGCATCACCATAAACTCGAACTGACCATACCGAGTCCAAAAAGCTGTCTTCAGAATATTCTCTCTTTTTACCTTCACCTGGTGGTAGCCTGACCTCAAGTCTATCCTCAAAAATACTTTCGCTCTGCTCAATTGATCGAAGAGATCATCTATCATCGGCAGAGGGTATCTGTTCTTGATAGTAAGGTTGTACAAAGTCCTTTTGTCAATACATATGCATACCGACCCATCCTTCTTTGGTACAAACAATACCAGAGCACCCCACAGTGAAAAACTGGATCTGATGAAGCCCTTGTCCCGTAACTTGTCCACCAACTTCTTTAACTCTGCCAGCTCGTTGTTGTTAACTCTATAGACATGTTGTGATATCAACTCTGCTCCTGGTACCAAGTCTATAGATAGCTCAACGTCTCTGTCTGGCGGCCAGACTGGCAACTCCTCTAGAAAGACATCCAGGAACTCCTTAATCAAAGGATGTGACAACTCTTTCTCTTCCACCATGGCTCCACAGACGACTCCATCGCTCTGCTCCACTGCTCCTCTGGCGATCTCGAACTCTGGATCTCCCGGCGGTTGAAATAAAATGATGTCTCCACGACAGTCTATACTAGCATGGTGCCTACTCAACCAATCCATCCCGGGTATAATGTCATAACTCGTAAGTAGAATTAAGTAAGCATGCACTCAATTCTCGGTCTCCCAAAGTAACTCTTCGATCCTTGTAAACATTACTGACCAGGTGTAGAAGCATGGAAAATATGCTGGAACAATCTGCGCAGCATCTTGATACAGAGTAGCGTAAATAGAGGCCTTGGAAGCCATCCAACGTAAAACAGGGTTCTGCATCGCCTCCATGGCGTAAAACCCAGCCGCTCTCAAAGTAGCGTTAAAAGCGTACGAGGAACGCTTCGTCTTCCCCGAAATGAACCTGTCAAGTCACGCGGTGAACCTGGCCTCTGACTCTTGACAAAAAGTACTGTACGGCTACCCAGACGACAGCTGGAAACGATGGCAGACCCCTCGGGACGCACCCCGCAGTATGATGGCGGATCTCTGCATTTAATGCAGAGGATTTGGTTAAATATCACCAAACCGTCGCCTACCAAAATCCCCCCCAGCGTAAACTGCTCTTTCGCGTGCAAGGGAATACACTGCCTTGTTTACACAGGCAAACATGAGCTGTTTCGCGCTCCGCAGTAAGGCAAACCGCTGCCACGTCAAAAGCTGCACTTCGTACGGGGCTCGAGGCACGTCTCTACGTCTAATTGCATAGAGCAGTGACAGTTTCCCTCAAGGCACGTCTCCGCGACGGATGCACAGAAGGGCTGCAGACCTCCAAAAACACGTCTCCGCATTTAATGCACAAGATGATGACAAATCTCTGTAGAAGATTTGATTACATCTTCGAAAGCCGTAATTTCGGCTAAGACGTCCGCATCAGCACTTCGACTCGGTACGTAGTGGCTTCTACGCCCGCTCAGGATCAGTGCTCCCTCGGCTTCCAATGCCCTCTCGGTCTCTACGACCATTCGGCTTCTATGCCCATTCGGCTTCTATGCCTGCTCGGCTTCTATGCCCATTCGGCTTCTATGCCTGTTCGGCTTCTATGCCTGCTCGGCTTCTATGCCTATTTTGGCTTCTACGCCAAGGTGACAGTCGCTTGGCTTTTACGCCAACCTCTGCTACACAAGGGATACCTACCTACGTGGCTTCTACGCCGTGATCTTCGTAGCAGATATACGCATTTTGTCCCCTTAGTTGGACACGCGTCACATGCTCACTCAAAAGGTCATTCACACGAAGGCATTGGTTATTTTAAACCGTTGTGTAAAAGGGTGCTGTACTGTCCACTCCTCGGTTGTTACACCAACGGAGTGGTCACTGTCACCAAAACTCTATAAATAGAGACCCCTATCAATGGGGAAAAAGGTCGGAAAATTGGTCAAGAAAACCAGTACAAGATCTAAGGTCGAAAAATTAGAAACTCGAAGTTCGGACAAGGTCATCGAACCAGAGATCAAGGAGGAGAGATATAGAGAGAGAGAGGAGAACCCAGAGCTCGGGCAAGGAACAGGGAGCGACGACCTTCAGCATCGCGCATCCACCCTCCTTTGCAACCTCCGAAGCTGCATCCTGTCTTCCACGGCACTTCTTCAACATCGTGTAGTCCAAGGGCTAATGTGATCGACCGCAGATCAGACACCTATAGCAATTTATACCCAGATTAAATAAATTATACTCCCACATCCTCGTATAGGATTACATTATACAAGTTTGTTTGTAAACCAAAGGGCGCGGGTCTCTTATAACCCCGTCATTGAAATACACTTTCATTCTTTCGTTTAATACCACAAACAAGATGGCGACTCTGCTGGGGACGTCTTTCTCTTCTGACGAGAAAGTAATTGCTCAACACGATGCGGTATCTGTAGGAACCGTGAAGAAGACACTGGTCGTTCAGTTCGACCAGTCTGCCTACGAAGACATGCTTCGGACTGGGGGTAGCTCTCACTCTCTTTCCGTCCAAGACAGCAGGAAGCTACGCAAAGTGTGGATGCCCAAGACATCCTCCGCCGTTCCTGTGGACTCTCCGATCTCTCCGACCAATGAGGTGGTAGCATCGCTTCCTCCGTGCCCCGCACGTAAAATTTAGTCTCCCGCTACGCGCGGTACAGACAAAACTTCTGGCAAAGCCTCAGCGCTAACCCAGGAGTATCATCTGCGTTATACGCGCAAAAATCAGTCTCCCGCTACGCGCGGTACAGACAAAGCTTCTGGCAAAGCCTCAGCGCTGACCCAGGAGTATCCTCTGCGCTATACGCGTAGAAATCAGTCTCCCGCTACGCGTGGTACAGACAAAGCTTCTGGCAAAGCCTCAGCGCTAACCCAGGAGTATCCACTGTGTTCTACGCGCAGAAATCAGTCTTCCGCTACGCGCGGTACAGACAAGACCTCTGATGGCGCCTCAACACCAAATCAGAAGTACAGATCACGCTCTACGCGCAAAATGACATCTGACCTTTACGGTGAACCAGACGAGCGCGGCGATCTCCGCAAAGGAAAGCAGGCGGGTGAATATTCAACTACTGGGCCTTTACGCCAGCAAAAGAATGATCTGCCTACTCTCCGGATTACGTGAGAAGCTAATGGCCAACTGAGGGCCTCTTTAGCCTCACGCCAGACTGAGCGAACCTCTAGATTACGCCAGGCACGGTCCCTCGGCGTAAAACAAACTCAAGCGACGGAAAGGAACCTTCCTGACCTACGCAAATATCTAACTAGGAGGCGTAAAGAAAGAGGACCTTCCAATATGACTATCTCACCTCCTGGCGAACGCTATTGTAATAGTCATAAAGTTGTGATTAATTGCTGCTGCTCCAAGGCGAAACAATCGGTCTTCGACCGGTTGAGCTACTCGCTGTCTTTTCCGGAAGGGGAACCCGCGCATGCGTCTGTGAACATGGCTTCACACATACCTAGAGGAGGGTCGAGCTCAAGACGTCAGCCTGCCAGACCTCCGAGCCGAAGGAGGTTTAGCAAGACCCTCAAAGACATTGAAGCCGGGGTGTTCCAAAACACTCGTGCTAGGTCACAACAACCAGCGTCATCCTCTTCTGATTCCGACGCCGAAGGTCGCCAAGTTCCCGAATCAGAGGCAGAAAGTATGGAGTCGACTTCTATAACGACCTATACTAATCCCTCAATGACCCCCAGGAAAATGGGAGCTTACGCCATTGAAGATGAGCGCGAGGAAGCTTCACCATCAGGGAACGCAGAATGCATCACTATGCTGGAGACGTCTCTGAAACAAATGTAATCCGTAATGGAAAACATGCACCAGATGATGCTCGCTCAGCACACAACTACCATGGCTCAGACGTCGGTCCCACCAACTCAGATACGCGCGGGGGTGGACTCACCACCATCCAACCCAAGCCAAGAGCCTACGCTGGATCAAGAGTCAATAGTTCCTCTGCCGCCTCACCTAGAAAATGCCCTACCTCCTGCTGGAGCTACAATACAACTGACTCCGCACCACTCAGTAGCCCCGCTTCCAACTGAGAATCCGATGCAGGCAGTGCGAGAGTTAAAAGCCCAGTTCGACGCCTTGAAGCACAAAGATCAACTCAAGAAACTGGGAATCAACCAGCCCTACCCAGCTACCTGGGAGGAGGTCCCCTTCCCTCCAAAATACAAACCTCAGACTATGGCTCTGTTCGAGGGAAAAACATCACCAAGTCAGTACATGAACTATTTCAGTATGATGACGGTGTTGCTACAAGGGAACGATGCCCTCCTCACTCGGGTGTTCAAAGGCTGTCTCTCAGGAGTAGCCTACCAGTGGTACCGTAGCTTGGCGGACAACTGCATTACTTCCTTCGAGGACTTTAAAGCTCTGTTCTTCACACGATTCTACGAGGGAGGAATGGACATGTCTATGTCCTCCCTCATCGAAGTCAAACAGAAGGAAAAGGAAGACGTCCGCATCTTCATCGAACGCTTTCGTCAGGCCACCTTACAAATGCCCCCAGGAGTTCCAGACTCTGCATTGGTGGACATTTGCAGAAAAAATCTCCTGCCCGTGGTCTCGGTGTTCACATGACCATATCAGTTCCATGATTGGCCCTCGTTCATCATCTCGGCAGTAGCCGCCGAAGACAACAGTCGCAAGGCGCGCGACAATGGCATCATGATCTCCGCCTCTGACAGAGGCAAGAGGTCATCTCCTAGCAGTGACCACCCTCGCGGTCCCAAAGGGAAAGAAGCCTTGGCAATCAACACGGCCAGACCAAAGATTGCAGCGACCACGCAAGCAAAACCCGGGACTTCCAGGCCCGTCGAAGTCTACTCTTTCGACGACGACGATATCCCAAGTATCTTTGAGTGTCTCGTCAAAAGCGGCAAGATCACCCTCCCGGAGCTAAGGCGGCCCCAGGAGGTTGGCAATACCGACGACCCCAAATACTGCGTCTTCCACAGATACGTACACCACCCGACAAAGGCGTGCTATGTACTAAAACAGAAGATCCAGGGATTAATTGATGCTAAAGCCATCACTCTGCACAGCACCGAGAAGACGGTCGCGGCCAACATGATCTCTCTGCAGTTTGGCAATCTACCTCCCCAAAGGGTCCCTAATGGTGTTGCACCTATATCCCGGGCGACGATGAACATCGTTAACCTCCCCCCGGCTAGGGGTCAAAATCACAACCTGGTGCCCCTAACTACCCGGCAGGGCGAGATAATGTGGGTTCACCCAGATTTAGTGCCAGAGCTCGAGAGGGAGACCAAGGCGGCCAGGCCTACCTCCGAGAAGAGCCCCAAATACAGATCATGCCACACGATCACAACTTCTTCTGCATCAGACGAAGACGAGGTACTTGTCGCAACCCGTTCAGGGAGGGCCTACCTCGACGACAATGGAGCAAACCAGGAAGGCGCGCCAGCTGATGCTCCAGCTACCAAACCTCCAAAGCAAGGTCCCGTCGTGCCAAACGTCAGACCTGCGAAACCTACTCCGGCGGAAAAGGGAAAGCAGAAAGTGTCACGCCCCAGTCCCAAAAATACGTAGGACTAGGACACGTAAGCATGCCAGCCGCATGGATATGGCAACTCCAATATATGGAAACCAAATCCATACGTACGCTATAATATGAATATAAAATCCACAAGTGGTATAAAATGTAATATAAGTCACAGGGTAAAATCTAAATCTCATCCACCAAAATCATATAGAAATAAATAACCAGTATCTATGAAACTAGATCTCAATAAGAAGTATCTAAGGATGATAGTTGGATGGAAACAAATCCACTACCAACTCGAATATAAGAGCAAATACAATATGAGTACAACACCACAACACAATATAAGAATACCAACTATCCATCACAGCTCGAAGAGAAGACATCCTCGGATCACATGTAACCATCCAAATCTGCGCTCCTGCAAATACTCAAGAAAAGATACACCTGGCAGCGGACCAGGTCCTCAGAGGGACGTAACAAGATACAGAAAATATGAGCCAATTTGAATACAGTAAACATGCATATGGTTTGAAAATAAATAAGTACGCTGTACAAGACAATCTATATGAATGCAAATGAGGACAACTTTTCGACGTATGGGCAAGGGTAGTCTACTCGATCTAAGCCTCACAACTTATGCACTCGTCCATGAACATCATCAGCCGTCATACCTCGGGGGTAGCGACCCTCGGACTCCATCAATCGACATACCTCGGGGGTATAGCGACCATCGGACACGACCCACCATAGTGCATGCTAGTGACTACGGTGTTACCAGAGTTATTAAAGTCCATACGCCTAATGATTGTCCTCTATGATACTAGGTGCCATGTGTGTGTCAACATATCTAATACATAGTAATGATTGGAGAAAAAACTACACATGCAAGAACTATACAGAAATGAAATAAATAAACAAAAATATAAATAGCATGCAAAGTACTGTAAACAATTTGGCAAGGTATCTTGCCTGGGGTCCTGCTGCTGGTATGAATCAGAGTCCAAGTCACAGTCCAAATAACCTATGTATTACAAATTTATCACGTCAAAAGATAATTTATTTTAATTTATTTAATTCTGGAATAATTACTCTAAAATCCTATTTTAATCTTATTATTCTTATTTTTATGTTAATTCCTAAATTTTGTTCAAAGAAACTGAATTTTATCAACTCGAGTCTCATGGCACGCAAATCGAGGCGATCTGTTGACCAAAAAGTCAACCGACACAAACTCAACTTTCATGCATGATTTCCTGTAGATTTCAGCGTCAAAAATATGCTAGAATTTACGGCTCATCCGAATTCAAATTCGTTTGGGAATTATGGAACATACAAATTTTGTATTGTGCACCGATGGTTAAATTCTAACCTAGAAGTTCTATAGAATTAACAGTATGTAAATAATTCGAATTAAATTCTGGGAAAAATTTATGTCGATGATCTCGACATTAGCTTTCCGAAACTTTAAACGGTTCGTGATTCTGACTCCTGGTTCTCCCGGAATCACGAAAATATCGAAACACGTCTATTTTCGGACATGCTGTGCTCTACGAATTTTACAGAATTTAATACTCATAATTTAGAAAAACAATTTATATAATCAGAAATCTAACCTCATTATTGTTCTAACAAAAAAATTGAAGCGTGTTTGGAGTTCGGAGCTAGGAGATATCATCTTTTTAATTCGTCATAACTAGTGGAAAATGAGGCTGAATTTATGACGAATTTTGACTATTTTTTTTGGACGAAAAAGAGAGGAATTTGGGGAAGAAAAATATGAAGGATGAGGTATTTATAATGGTGGACACTACTTAATTAAATAGGACTAGGATTGGTTAATTTGGATAGGATTATGATGAATTTAAATAAGGATAGGATATGCATGAAGTTGATTTCCTAGTAGGTTCAGGATTTGAATTAATTTAAAATAGAGTTTGAATTTATCTCAATAATTTATAATCTTAAATATAATTAAAGATAATACAAATAATTTATAAAATCTTATTAATATCTATTAACACTAAATTAGCATCTATCTAATATTAAGACTATATATATCCAAATAAATCCTAAATAATTTTAAAATCTAAATAAATTTCTTAAAATTCTAAATAAATTACAAAAAAATATAATTAAATATTTTAAACTAAAATAAATATTTGGTACGAACGACATGCAAGTATGGTCGTATAGTAAATCATAGAAGTCCTAGAAATTTATGTTTTCTAAGTTTTAATTACCAAAAATTCTAGAAAAATCTCCAAAAATCTAAAATAACCTAAAATAATTCTAAATGAATATTTATATAAGTAAATATACTAAAGAAAAAATTATTTTCTAATTAACTAAGAGAATACTCTAAATAAATTCAACATCTATAATAAATATAATAATATAAAATATACACAAATACCTATTTTGGGTGAGGGAGTTTACAATCTACCCAACTTAAAATAATTTCGTCCTCGAAATTAAAATAAGACATAATTTGTTAAATTCTTCACATTCATACATAAGGTACGTCAATCGCAATCTCTTCCAAAAATTTAAATAACAAAATCTATTCAAATCTATCGCGATCATTTCAAATTAAGATAATCATTGTTTAAATCAAAATTCAACCTATTGTAATCTCTTCTCACTTTTCTAACTCATTAATATCCAAATTTAAATTGAATCCATATAATATCTTCAAGATTTAAATAACCCATATCAAATTTTACCTCACGATCTCCAAGTATCATAATCTCCTCTAGAAGTAATTCGAGTCCAATATTATTCCTATTTTCACTTATAAATTTTTTTTTTGTATTCTTCAACTTTTTAAATTCCATTCACATCCTCAATATTTCAAATAGGTAGTCCAACCATCAAATTTTAATTCTTAATTTAAATCATCAAATTGAAAAATAATTTAATTGCAATCCACCAATGTTCAAGTCTGAAATTATATATTTATCCTTCAAATTCAAATTGATGATTTTACCTTCAATACTCAAAAATTTAAATTATGTACTTAAGGTATAAATATTGGGTCCTCAATATCAAGATTTTTAAAATTCATTAATCCTCATCATCTTAGTCATTCTTCTAAAATTCTCAAAATTGAATGGCTTGAACCTCTCCCAATCTAATCTTACTCGATCACAATCTAAAAGAAATTCCTCTCGAGTTGCCAATGCACTGCTACCCAACTTAGAATTTACCAATCTATCACAGAAGGCTATATACTTTAAGAAAAATATTCCTTAATTTATTTACTCATGTCATTCAATCCTCAAAACTTCAACGCCGATTATATCATTTATGATATGTCCTTAATTACGAAAGAATAATCCTCAAGTATGTGATCGGCCTATGGGGTATATATAGTACTCTCTGTGTATCAAACTTATACCAAGCATGAGGTTTCGTCTTTCCGAAATAAGGGAAGACGGAGATCAATAATAAAAAGTTCAAGGGCGAGGTAATAGAATAGAAGTATCGGGATCAAGACGTTTAAAGAATTCAAATAGGAATTGTCAAAGCAGTTGTGGATTGAAGTCCTATTTTGGTAATGCCTATCCACATGCTCGCATCGGTACAGTTATGTAACGGATACGATATGCTTAGACATATCTAGAGGGCAAGTTCGTTCATCTACTAATTACTAGATATCTCAATCCACGTAAAGTAGTTATACGAAGGGCGAACCACGCACACTATGGTTGATCAGACCGTAGTACACTGATTCTGAAATGTATTAATGTATGCATCCACTAATACATATATAGTGAACAAGCTTGATGAAAGAATAATCTTGCAAAACTAGGCTATAATAGCGGCATAAGTCAAGGTGGTACAATAATTATAGGTACGCTAGATGATGATGAAAGGAGGTACAAGTCAATTCAAGTTCACAAAAAAAAAAGAAAAAGAATAAGCAATAATAATAAAGACTCTACAAATCTCTATAGTTATAATACAACCTCCTTGTCTGTGTCGCTAGTCGACCAAATGGGGGCAAGGACCTCTAAATTCTATTGTCTGAATAAACACTGTCTCCTAAGCTAGCATACAATTAATGTTGTTCAATCACACTCCATTAATAGGTCAAAAGACTAGGTGATACTAGGTGTCAAACATTATGGTAAAACTTCTAACTACTCTAGTAGTGTCTATACTACCCTCCAGTCTTCATAATATATCAGGGGTAATGGTAAACCAATCTATAGCTAAGGAATTCTAGGGTTCACTAGATATTCTAAACTTAGTGGTGTCTATATTCTCGTTGTATTCTTAATAGGTGTGCTACTCTAATTATCATCCTAATAACATGGGTTCCTATATTCTAGCAGAAGGCTATATATACTCAAGGAACTTATTAGGAAAGTACAGGAATCAAGCAGTATACAATTGTTCGAATAGAACAGAGAGGAGGAAGATGAATCATAGTCAATTGTGGATGAGATCCTATACTCTACTCCTAGGTGCAGGCTTGTTCGGTACAGTAACGTAACCGAGATAATATGCTCTCGACCTGCATGGGCCACCATAAAAATATGTCATGCCCCAGTCCCAAAAATACGTAGGACTAGGACACGTAAGCATGCCAGCCGCATGGATATGGCAACTCCAATATATGGAAACCAAATCCATACGTACGCTGTAATATGAATATAAAATCCACAAGTGGTATAAAATGTAATACAAGTCACAGGATAAAATCTAAATCTCATCCACCAAAATCATATAGAAATAAATAACCAGTATCTATGAAACTAGATCTCAATAAGAAGTATCTAAGGATGATAGTTGGATGGAAACAAATCCACTACCAACTCGAATATAAGAGCAAATACAATATGAATACAACACCACAACACAATATAAGAATACCAACTATCCATCACAGCTCGAAGAGAAGACATCCTCGGATCACATGTAACCATCCAAATCTGCGCTCCTATAAATACTCAAGAAAAGATACACCTGGCAGCGGACCAGGTCCTCAGAGGGACGTAACAAGATACAGAAAATACGAGCCAATTTGAATACAGTAAACATGCATATGGTTTGAAAATAAATAAGTACGCTGTACAAGACAATCTATATGAATGCAAATGAGGACAACTTTTTGACGTATGGGCAAGGGTAGTCTACTCGATCTAAGCCTCACAACTCATGCACTCGTCCATGAACATCATCAGCCGTCATACCTCGGGGGTAGCGACCCTCGGACTCCATCAATCGACATACCTCGGGGGTAGCGACCATCGGACACGACCCACCATAGTGCGTGCTAGTGACTACGGTGTTACCAGAGTGGTTAAAGCCCATACGCCTAATGATTGTCCTCTATGATACTAGGTGCCATGTGTGTGTCAACATATCTAATACATAGTAATGACTGGAGAAAAAAACTACACATGCAAGAACTATACAGAAATGAAATAAATAAACATAAATATAAATAGCATGCAAAGTACTGTAAACAATTTGGCAAGGTATCTTGCCTGGGGTCCTGCTGCTGGTATGAATCAGAGTCCAAGTCACAGTCCAAATAGCCTATGTATTACAAATTTATTACGTCAAAAGATAATTTATTTTAATTTATTTAATTCTGGAATAATTACTCTAAAATCCTATTTTAATCTTATTATTCTTATTTTTATGTTAATTCCTAAATTTTGTCCAAAGAAACTGAATTTTATCAACTCGAGTCTCATGGCACGCAAATCGAGGCGATCTGTTGACCAAAAAGTCAACCGACACAAACTCAACTTTCATGCATGATTTCCTGTAGATTTCAGCGTCAAAAATATGCTGGAATTTACGGCTCGTCCGAATTCAAATTCGTTTGGGAATTATGGCACATACAAATTTTGTATTGTGCACCGATGGTTAAATTCTAACCTAGAAGTTCTACAGAATTAACAGTATGTAAATAATTCGAATTAAATTCTGGGAAAAATTTATGTCGATGATCTCGACATTAGCTTTCCGAAACTTTAAACGGTTCGTGATTCTGACTCCTGGTTCTCCCGGAATCACGAAAACATCGAAACACGTCTATTTTCGGACATGCTGTGCTCTACGAATTTTACAGAATTTAATACTCATAATTTAGAAAAACAATTTATATAATCAGAAATCTAACCTCATTATTGTTCTAACAAAAAAATTGGAGCGTGTTTGGAGTTCGGAGCTAGGAGATATCATCTTTTTAATTCGTCATAACTAGTGGAAAATGAGGCTGAATTTATGACGAATTTTGACTATTTTTTTTGGACGAAAAAGAGAGGAATTTGGGGAATAAAAATATGAAGGATGAGGTATTTATAATGGTGGACACTACTTAATTAAATAGGACTAGGATTGGTTAATTTGGATAGGATTATGATGAATTTAAATAAGGATAGGATATGCATGAAGTTGATTTCCTAGTAGGTTCAGGATTTGAATTAATTTAAAATAGAGTTTGAATTTATCTCAATAATTTATAATCTTAAATATAATTAAAGATAATACAAATAATTTATAAAATCTTATTAATATCTATTAACACTAAATTAGCATCTATCTAATATTAAGACTATATATATCCAAATAAATCCTAAATAATTTTAAAATCTAAATAAATTTCTTAAAATTCTAAATAAATTACAAAAAAATATAATTAAATATTTTAAACTAAAATAAATATTTGGTACGAACGACATGCAAGTATGGTCGTATAGTAAATCATAGAAGTCCTAGAAATTTATGTTTTCTAAGTTTTAATTACCAAAAATTCTAGAAAAATCTCCAAAAATATAAAATAACCTAAAATAATTCTAAATGAATATTTATATAAGTAAATATACTAAAGAAAAAATTATTTTCTAATTAACTAAGAGAATACTCTAAATAAATTCAACATCTATAATAAATATAATAATATAAAATATACACAAATACCTATTTTGGGTGAGGGAGTTTACAGAAAGAAATACGCTTCGACAAACCTGTGAAAAATATTCCAAGCAAAGGTTTAGAGAAGCCATACAAATTTGACATCCTGGCCCAACTAGCCAATACGCCAGCCAGGTTGTCCATCTTTGAGTTACTCAGGCTCTCCCCAGACACTCGTCTAGCCCTGAGTGAAGCGCTGATGCAGGCAGAGGCGTACTTGACCCAACTCAAGTCCCCCGACGAGGAGCCAGTGGCATGTCCTCAGTGCCACAGCGTAATGGAGGTGGTCCCAAACATCACCTTCACTCAAGACGATATGCTGTTAAAACATAACAGACATGACAGGCCCCTCTATTATACCGGGTACGTCGATTCCATGGAGGTCGACCGGATTCACATAGATTCGGGATCATCGATCAGCATCATCCCGCACAGTCTGCTAAGGCCACTGAGAATCTCTACCAGCGAACTGGCTTACACTACCACTACAATCATGGGTTTCAACGCCGGAAAAAGTAAGCCACTGGGGAAAATTCGCTTGAGAATCCAGATCGGCAACCTTAGGTCGGTGGCCACATGTTATGTCATCGACTCAGAGGTGTCTTACAACATCCTGCTAGGAAGACCGTAGATTCACGACCACAACATCGTTCCTTCAACCCTACATCAATGCCTTAAGTATGTAGACACACAAGGAATGGTGCAAACGGAGGTAGCTGACCTAAACCCGTTCAAAGGAATAGAGTCGTACTATTCCGATGCCATGTTGTACTCCCAGGACCACGTGGAAGAAGGGTCGGGCGAGGCAAAGGAGGAATCCCACCGGGGGCCGGAAGGGCCCTCTGCCACACTGCCGCTGTCCATTAAAGTGAAGGGACGAACCACTCGTCCGAAAGCCATAGAACCTTTGGCTATCCACCTGGACAAGACCAAGACAGGAGAAGGGGGTGATCCTCTAGTGATCACTTTGAACCAAAAGCCTCCACCCTTGGTCATCAACCTTCGACGCAACAGGCAGTCAACTGGTGTAAAGGCGACCAGGAGTGAAGTTCCAGATGATAATAAACATCCTCTTTTCCAGTATATTTATGCTCAAATTCCAGTACAGGGACCCACTCCACATGACGAGGTAGAGACCGTAGCACAAAAATTCTTGAAAGCTATAGGCTCCTATCGCCCATATGTCTGGGAAGTAGCATCGCCATCCAACGTCGTCACGACGTATGGGCCACATGAGGATTCTATCTTCATCGTCCCGCCTACCTGCAGCAGTCAGCGCTCAATAGTCTTCGGTCGCATGCGGAATCAACCGATTGTCCAAGAAGACCCTTTCGACGACGACACCGAGAAAATACAGGTTTACCGTTATAGCCCGCAAGCGCTAAAGATCATGCAAACACATGGGCTACGACTTGAAACGGAAGCCAGGCCTCAACTACGGAAGAGGCAGACGAACGCCGCCGTGCGGCAACCCCCGTAATCAACAAACTCGTCTCGGGTTAGGGTATGCCACCTCCCTCGCGACTTCCGAGCCAAAAGAGGACCCCTTTTCCTCTTCCCAGAACAGCTCATCGCCCTCTAACTCGCCGGATGCTCTCGAACAAGCACTGTCAGTGAATATGGTGATGACGAATCCCTCAGAAGCCGAGGAGAAGGATGCGGAGCCATTCGAGGATGACCCCTGGGCTCAACAAATGGATACGCAGTGGGAATTCCGCTTCGAGCAGAGAGAACCTCCCACCAAGGACGAAGTCGTCCAGATCAACGTTGGGAGTGAGCTCTCACCAAAGCCAATATTTGTCAGTAACAATCTTCCCCCACCTGAAAAGGAAAAAGTTATACAGCTGATAAAGGAATATATTGACGTCTTCGCGTGGGATTACGAGGACATGCCGGGCCTAGACCCGAAGGTAGCTACTCATATGCTCAATATATTAACCGATTCGAAGCCAGTAAAGCAGCACCAACGACGGTTCCGCCCCGATATGATGGACGCCATCGAAGCTGAAGTCAAGAAGTTGATAACCTGCGGTTTTATCCGGGAGGAACAACACCCCGACTGGGTCGCTAACGTGGTCCCAGTCATGAAGAAAAATGGGAAGGTACGCATCTGCATCGACTACCGAGATCTGAATGCGGCCTGCCCCAAAGTAGAATTCCCTCTCCCCATCACGGACATCATGATCGACAACACCTGCGGCTTCGAACGCATGTCTTTCATGGACGGGTTCTCAGGATACAATCAGATCAAGATGCATCCTGAAGACGAGAAGCATACTGCCTTCCGGACACCACTGGGGGTATATTGCTATACGGTCATGCCCTTCGGGTTAAAGAACGCTGGGGCTACGTACCAACGGGCTATGAGTAACATATTCCGTGGACATTTACGTAAAACAGTGGAATGCTACGTAGACGACATAGCCGTCAAAAGTTGCCTCAAAGGTGATCACATCCAAGACCTAAGGACGGTATTCGAATAAATGTGCCAGCATCAACTCAAAATGAACCCTACAAAGTCCTTTCTGGGTGTATCCAGTGGCAAGTTCCTGGGGTTTGTCATTACCACCAAAGGCATCGAAGTAGACCCTGACAAAGTCCAAGCGATCACGGCAATGCGGCCGCCCCATAATCTGAGGGAACTCAGGGGGTTCCAAGGACGTCTGGCTTATATCCGGCGGTTCATATCCAACCTCTCGGGGAGATGTCAGCCCTTCTCTCATCTCATAAAGAAAGGTGTATCCTTCATATGGGACGAAACCTGTCAGCAAGCGTTCGAGGATATCAAATGCTACCTAACCAGCCCGCCAGTTCTGGTGCCTCCCGTCGTGGGAAAACCATTCTTGCTGTACGTACGGGCAATGGATCATTCGCTAGGAGCTCTCCTTGCGCAGAAAAATGATGCGGGTCATGAACAGGCTATCTACTACCTTAGCAGAATGATGGTCGGGGCCGAATACCGGTACAACCCAGTGGAGAAGGAATGCTTGGCTCTGATGTTCGCTGTCCAGAAAATGCGGCACTACGTCACCGGCCAGACTATTCATATCATCTCCAGAATCAACCCCCTCCGAGTGCTGATGAGCAAGCCAAGTGCCCTCAACTCCCGACTCGCAACGTGGGCGATGCTGCTGACACCATACGACATGGTGTACATCCCACAGAAATCCATCAAAGGCCAAGCGCTGGCCGACTTCCTAGCGGCTCATCCGATCCCGGAGACCTCCAAACTATACGAAGACATCCCCGATGAAGTTGCAGAATGTAACTTCGCAAGGAAAAGCGACGTATGGCAACTGTTCTTTGATGGCGCCTCCAGAACCGGTCCTAAAGGAAACGTCGTTTCAGGAGTGGGAGTCGTCCTAGTTACCCCGGATCAACTCGTCATCTACCGAGCATACTCTCTTAGCGAGCCCTGCTCCAACAACGTGGCGGAATACAACGCTCTACTAATTGGGCTCCAAGTTGCTACGGAACTGGGGGTAGAATCCCTGGAGGCTTTCGGTGATTCTCTGCTCATCGTCAATCAAGTCAGGGGAATATACGAAGTCCGTAATCCAGACCTCATCCCCTATCACCGGGCGACAATCGAGATAGCCATGACGTTCAAAGGGTTCTTCCTAGAGCACGTACCTCGATCTCAGAATCTAGAAGCTGACGCCCTGGCCAGCTTGGCCGCAGACTTAGCCGCTCCTATAAGAAGGCAAGATTCGGTAATCCTTCTTAACAGAGATTTGTTCTGTGTGAAGAACAGCTGTCACATAGAACGCAGCTACGTTGTAAACACCGATCCTCCTACAAGAGATTGGACAAGTCCTTTCATAGATTTCGTGGTATACGGAATCTTACCGGAGAACCCCAAGGAAGCAGTATCCGTCAAGAGACGATCGCTACGCTTCTACTTCGATGCGTCTTCACAATGCCTGTATCGCCGGACCTACGACGGACTGCTGTTGAGGTGTCTCTCTGGCACCGAAGCACAGCAGATTATCCGTGAAGCTCACGACGGCGTATGCGGAGCGCATCAACCCGGGCCTAAGCTACAGGATCGCATCAGGAGGATGGGCTATTACTGGCCGACCATGATCGCAGATGCAATATAGTATGCAAAGCATTGCAGAGCCTGTCAGGTTCATGCAGACTTCATACATCAACCATCGGAACATCTACATCCTACGGTCGCATCCTGGCCTTTCGAAGCATGGGGAATGGATATCATCGGTCCTATTCACCCGTCGTCTTCCAGGGGTCACCAATTCATATTGGCCATCACGGATTACTTTTCCAAGTGGGCCGAAGCAATCCCCCTCACTGAGGTAAAGGCATCCAACGTGGTCAGCTTCATCAAACATTACGTCATCTATCGTTTCGGGGTACCCCGGAGGATAATTCATGACAATGGGCCCCAGTTCATCAGCCAGACGTTTCATCGGTTTTGCGACAAAAACCGGATACACAATGTTGCCTCTACGGCGTACTATCCAGCTGCTAATGGTCTGGCGGAAGCTTTCAACAAAACCATTATCAAACTCTTGAAGAAGTTTGTCTCTTCAAACAAGAGAGACTGGAACGAAAAGGTGGGCGAATGCCTCTGGGCATACCGCACAACGGTGCGAACGCCGACGGGTTGTACCCCATTCTCGCTGGTCTACGGGAGCGAAGCAGTTCTTCCCATTGAAATCCAGATCCCGTCGCTCAGAATAGCCGTGGCTAATGAGCTGACTCAAGAAAAGAATGACATCTTAAGGCTTCAGGAGCTAGAAGGATTAGACGAGAAACGCCTCCAAGCTCAACAGCGCATCGCGCTCTACCAAGCACGCATTTTCAGGGCTTTTAACCATAAAGTAAAGGAAAGGGTGTTCAAAGTCGGCGAGCTGGTTCTAGCAGTAAGAAGGTCGATGATTTTAACTCACAGAAGTAAAGGCAAATTCTAGCCCAAGTGGGAAGGCCCTTATGTGATCGAGACAACGTTCTCGAACGGCGCCTACAGGATAGCCCAGCCTATCGGAGACCTATTAATGGCTCCCATCAACGGCAAGTTCCTGAAAAGATACTACGCTTAATTTCCCCCCTGCCCAGGCAGAACATAGCGAGAATCTCAATTCTGACGAAACTACCCCAAGAAGAGAAACTAGTTAGGTCATATCCTATCATGTCTATACGACCTCTGAATAGATATATCCTGCTAAAGAGGTTTATCGAGAGTATGTTAGGTCCATACTACCTCTGATATCCCCCTCACTTAAAAAAAACTGTCATTTACATTCCGAAATGACGGGTCCACCACAGTCAGAAAAGAGTCGCTTTTATTCATTCCCAGAAGGAGGCGAAATTACATAGGGAGAGATACATCAAGATGGCGGAGTAATCAGATCACGAATCTGCCGCCCCAGTGCAGCCATCCCCTCCTTCCTAAAGGCCAAGGCATCGGCGCGAGCCCGCTCCAGCTGTGCCTCGGGGGTATGCGTAAGGGTCAGGTTAGCCCTTGCCAGAAGACAGCCCGCACGGGCAGCTTCCGCACGGTCCAGATCCCGTCGCGCTTCACTCAGTCGACCAATCGCTACCTCTGAACCTGCCAACGACTGGGAGGCCCGCTCCTCTGCCAGAGCAAGTTTTTCTCTCAGCTTGGAGACCCTCGCTGCATTCCCTTCATGCTCGGATCGACACTTCATCTCGACAGCAAGAGCTTCTTCCACAACAGCCTTTCTCCTATCCATCTCCAGCTTATGCTTCTGGATAGAGTTGTCTAGACTTGCAAGCTTGGTAGCGAGCCGCTCAGCTATGAGGTCGAATCGAGCCTGGACATCAGCATCAAGGCTGGCCTCCGCCCGCTGCAAATATTCGTTAACGGGTTGCTCTAAACCATTAACCACCGCCTCCAAAGCGTCAGCTACTCCAGGATTGCCAAGCCCCCTGACAACCTCGATCGAAAGCTGAGAAGTCTTCTTCAGGAGCTCGAAGTCAAGTCTCTTCGCCAACACCATCGGTATCATCGTTTGTAAACCGGTGTAGACAAGGCTGGTATGCTGCTCGGTCAACGCAACTAGACCCGACTGAACGTCCGGAGTAACCGCGATGCTAGTAACTCCCTCTCCAGGGACAATTGCAGACGAGGTAGCCACCGCCGCCGCCTCGACGGGCGGCGCGGTCGAAAAAGGTGTGACGGCAACGATCGAGGTCATCGGCATACTCGCGAAAGGCGAGGTCGCGATAACAGGTTCGTCCCCCTCCTGAGACGACGAAACCTCTCCAGGCAAGCTGGCCCCCGAATACACCTCTGCCTCGGAATTAGGCGCCTCCACATCTTCACTAGGAGCCAACGGCATATACGACGCGTCTGCACCTGATGTGGCTAAACCACGCCTTAAGGACGCAATACGACCTGTCATGCCTGGAGAAGGAGGTGGGCCGACCGACATCGCCAAAAGTTCGGTCAAGCCTTCCCCAAGACGCGGTCGAGGTTCGTCAGCCGGAGTCTCGCCAAGCGCGCTCGCTGACACAAAAGCAACTTCCCCTACTGCTGACCTCGGGAAAGATTCTCCCATCTGCAGCGGCCACGTGGGCAATCCCGCTCCGCTGCTTGAAGCAGCCACAGCGACAGCAACCTCTAGCGAGGACTCCCCGCCACCACCAGCTGGAGCTGTAGAAGGTCCCTTTCTAAAAGGCGAGGAACCTCCAGCCAAAGATTCATCCCTGATATAGGGAGGTGCCGACTCACTCACGGGAGCCTCAATACCAGGAATACGGTGACGACGAGCCACCGTCTCCTTCCTCCTCTTACGAAGGGAAGCTTCCTTCGGAGCAGAAGCCCGTCGCTTCCCAGAGGAGACTATCAAAGCCCCCGCCGGCGCAGGCACTGCACACCTCGGCAACGACACCAGGAGCTCATCCGGAGTACCAGACTCCTCGCCCTCGTCAGAAGAAACAGAGGGGACTTCGATTCTTCCCCCAGGCTTGGCAGAAGGCACTCTAAAGCTTCCCCGCATGTCGAAATCGCGATGGAAGGTGTTAATCGCCACATAAAACTGGGCGTAAGAGTGAAGGATGCGCAGCTCCGTGGAGGTTGTAACGACCGGCACGATAAAAATTGCCCCCGTACAACCCATGATAAAATATCGTCACCCTTTAGCTCCATCATTGAGTCCGCCCCGGGGCCTGAAGCTGGTGACGGCGTTACCCACGAGCAATTGATCGTACCCGAACTGCCTGGCAAATCGACTAGGCAAGTAGGGCTCGAAGATGCAATAGTCTTCGCTCCTATACAGCAGATGGGATGGTCTGATACAGACCAACCAATTAAAAGCCTCCGGAGAAAGAACGGTCTTCTCTCCACCTGAATCCTCAAGCCACACCCCGGATTGGTTGCGATGTACCGGAGGGGGAGTACAGAGGATCTTCCAGCCGTGGCTGAGGTTCAACACTAACCGACAGTCTAAAACTGTATTCACATTCCAGGTAGAATCCCTGTAATTCAACAAGAATATGCCCCCTGAGCTGCTGCCGGAACCGGGAGACATCACCCGGGGGTTGTGGAGAATTAACCAACCCATCAGATACAGGTATGGCAATTCCATCCTGGGAAAACTCTCACGCCGAGCTTCATCGACGAGCAACCCATCGGTCATGGCCCTCAGGCCAGCCTGAATACGGCACACCATGGCAGGAAGCAGGCCCAGTCTTGCCCCAAACACCAGACGCACTGCGAGCCACAGGATGTTCCGGTGAATTCGATCCGCAGACGCGATACCGGGCACTACCACTCGACGCAGCCATATGGAGAGGAAACCAGCCAGCTGGGCTTCCTTAGATAGAGGCCTGCGACAGCGCCTCAAGTAACTGTGGGCCTTGGTACCTTCAGGGTATTTTCCTACCCCCTCAACGAGAATCTGATCGGGAGCCTTGGCGTCCTCCATAAGAGCCTCGACCACTTGGGCACTAAGGACGCTCAAGCAGTTTACGGGCTCATTCTTACCCTCCGAAGCTTTCTCCGACTTGGCGGCCCTAGCCCGATGGAAGAAGAGGTAAGACATCCACTTAGTGGTATGGGCCAGATCCGAGGGCTCGTCATGAAAAGCGGTGCACGCGAAGTACTAACACATCAGCTCCTGATATACTTCCACCACCCGAGGGTCCAAATCCCCCAACTCCCGGTTGGTGGGGACATACTCTTCATATGGGGTATCCCCCATCGGCAGTCTCGAGACAACTGCCATCTCATGGAGGGCCAATCCCAACTCCTCCAGTGGAGTGGCGAAGGTCCCAGTGAGCGAAATATACCGCTCTATCAGTGCCAAGAACAAATTAGCATTGGGAGGCAACCCAACACTCGTCGCGCTCACAGCGGCGTATAGTCCGATGTCCTCCAGCTCTCTTCGAAAGTGCGACAAGGCCCAATCAACTAGGCATCTCCATCGGGAGTTCGTCGGGGCGATCCACCCGTTGCACCGAGGATTCTCCTTGGGGTATACCCCACCTCGACTCATGAAGTCGTTGCAGAAGGTCGGCAACTGAACAGGCTGGATCACCGAGCTAACTTCACTCGGGACATTACCCGGGCACAGCCCCCGGAACAGCGTCACAACGCCGGAGGGGCGGCTGACAAACGACTCCTGGTCGGCTCCTTTCAGATGAAAGATCTTTCCAGGCTTCCCGTGAAGATCAGGAGTCAGCTTCCACGACATCTTCCTAGGATGCGTCGCATGGGAGAAAGCCGAGATAGGATAATCCCTCGGCATCGTCGGCAGATACAAGACTAAATTCCCGGCAGGGAAGACCCAAGGCTCCCTCTTAGGCTTCGTTTGGGACTGTTTATAGATCATGTCCCCAAAGAGGAAAGCCGGCTTTATGTACTGCTCTCCGTCTACATGTGTCAAGGGTTCGCCATTGATCATGCTCAACAACATTCGCTCACCCTGGGCCGATATCAGAAACTCCCTGCCCTCAGGGTACTGGGGTCCAGAAATAGGAAAGGCCACATGGGACAGATCCTCCAGGTAGTTCGAGTGCAGCATCCCGGCAGCGGAGCCCATCACCTCAGCCAGCGGTGACTCACCCAAATCAACTGCAAAAGTGCAAGGAAAATAGGTCATTACAAATCCTGCACAAGTGCGGACCAAAAGGAAACGACAGTCTGTGCTTTACGCCAAGATTGTGAAAATTTGGTCTCTATACGCCGGAAGTCTCCTCCGCAAGCGTAAAATTCAAAATTTACGATATACCCCGATTTTCGTTAGCCAGAGCTTTTACGCTCGGAACTACGAAAATATGGAGTTCTTACGCTGGCACATTAGAAATATGGGCGTAAAAGATGAAAACGTCTCCGTGCATCATCTTCCTCAAAAGAGGCTATCAGCACAGAAGACGACCTAGCGCGGTCACGTTCAACGTGTGCGAAAGATTTTTCGTCGTTTGTGTCATCCCAAAAGGCTCTACCACTAAAGCCGGGTGCGCTGCTCGTCGGCGGGATGCTCCTCTCGGAAGGAGGTTCACCTTGCCCAACCGAAGATTCTCTCTCCGGTACCGAAGAACGAGAAGAAGAACCTACGCTCTTTCCCTTAGTGGAGGAAGTTTGTTTCGACGCCATTTCTGAGGACTCGAAGTGCTCGGAGAAGGAACGAAGGAAAACTCGAACAGTCGAAAGCTCTCTTTCGCAGAAGACAGATAAAAAGCTTTTTCTCTCAAAAACTTGGGGTATATATACGGTCCGAGTCGACTCCTCGAATCCTCGGACGGACCCCTCGAGACCCCAACCGGATCTCGCAATTAAGAGTTGGTTATGATTGGATGCTACGTCAGCCCACTACCCTCGAAAAACGGACAGTCAGCGAATTCGAAAGGTTTTTTCGTGCAAGACGGTTCAGCGGGTTCTACGCTAAAGGAGCTTTTTCTACGCTCGACAGCAACAGATCTACGGTTTTACGCTCGCAAGTGGCAAGTCTATGGTTTTACGCCCGGATGCCTTTGTGCTCGGTAGCTTTTATGCTCGAGAGGCCACAAACCTACGACTTTACGCTCAGCAGATACCAAATCGACGATCTCACGCTCGGTGGCGCTCAGTTTACGCTCAGAAGCAACAGATCCGTAAAACCTCACGCTCGAAGAAATTTTATTTTCAGGAGTACACATCTACAGTTCTGCGCTAAAGGAGCTTTTCTACGCTCGACAGCAACAGATCTACGGCTTCATGTTCGACAGCTACAAGTCTACGGTTTATGCCCGGATGCCTTTGTGCTCGGTAGCTTTTATGCTCGAGAGGCAGCAAACCTACGACTTCACGCTCAGGAACCACAAGTCCACGATTTCACGCTCGATGGTGTTCTTACGCTCACAGGCTACAGATCTACAGTTCTGCGCTAAAGGAGCTTTTCTACGCTCGACAGCAACAGATCTACGGCTTCACGTTCGACAGCTACAAGTCTACGGTTTATGCCCGGATGCCTTTGTGCTCGGTAGCTTTTATGCTCGAGAGGCAGCAAACCTACGACTTCACGCTCAGGAACCACAAGTCTACGATTTTACGCTCGATGGTGTTCTTACGCTCATAGGCTACAGATCTATAGTTCTATGCTAAAGGAGCTTTTTTACGCTCGACAGCAACAGATCTACGGCTTCATGTTCGACAGCTACAAGTCTACGGTTTATGCCCGGATGCCTTTGTGCTCGGTAGCTTTTATGCTCGAGAGGCAACAAACCTATAACTTCACGCTCAGGAACCACAAGTCCACGATTTCACGCTCGATGGTGTTCTTACGCTCACAGGCTACAGATCTACAGTTCTGCGCTAAAGGAGCTTTTCTACGCTCGACAGCAACAAATCTACGGCTTCATGTTCGACAGCCACAAGTCTACGGTTTATGCCCGGATGCCTTTGTGCTCGGTAGCTTTTATGCTCGAGAGGCAACAAACCTATGACTTCACGCTCAGGAACCACAAGTCTACGATTTCGCGCTCGGTGGTGTTTTTACGCTCAGAGGCTACAGACTGATGATTTTGCGCTCCACGACTTTCCGCATATCCGAACAGTCCCCAAGGCTGTCAATTGCAAAGAGTTCACACAGAAGATACTCGTTCTTGACCCACAGCATCCCAAGTACCCGAAGCATACAGAGTTCAAACATTGAGAAATTACTCTTCTCGGGTCCAAAATTGGAGGTTCATCCAGACTCCAGTCTGAACATTCCGTCTATCAAGGTGGCAACTCAATTCGACGGCCAAAAACCTCGACCCTGTTCCAAGGGAGTTTCGAGAGATCATTCTTGAAGACGAAGTCTGAACAAGATCCTGCTCATCAGAGAAGCAACAGTTCAGAATTCTACGCCGTCCCTCAGTCCTACCAACATGACAGTTCTAAATGTTCAAGGACGCTCAGCAGCATTCTATGGACTATTCATGGCGTAATACTCTTTCTATCAGAGTCGGCGTAAAAATTCAGACGTGTCGAAGCTGCACATATCCAGACTTCACAGCAACGTATGGCAAAGACGATCATATGAAGGAGAAAGACGACTTTATTTAAAATCACAATTACATATGAGGGAAATCCTGTCTACAGGAGTTTTTCTTCATTTTTCGTGATTACATATGAGGGAAATCCCTTCTACAAAGGATTTCCTCATCATCGTCGGAAGATCGCCCAGAAGCTGTCCTGACAGATTCTCGCGCCGGTGCCGGTCTTCCTCTTTCTCCATTGCTGTTCATGACCACCACAGTCATGAACAAGAAGATCCTCCATTTGCCATGGCTGATCCAGTTGGGGTTTCTTCAGACCCAACCCAATCAGGATGACATATTACGGTTTGTCCGATCTCGTCCGCAGGGGTCTCAGGAAGAAATAAACAGTCTACGAGCTGTGTGGTCTAATACGACCCTTCCTCTCTCCTGGTGCAACGCCATACGAAGTTGCTGATTATCCCGAGCAAGGGAGGCTAAGATATCCTTCCATGATCCATCGCTGCAAAGGACACTTGCTCGAAGACGCCGTCTTCTTCGGCTCCTTACATGCTGGAAGAACATGATCTCCTTCTTCCTCAGATCGACCCGACGAGCTCCGGCGATCATCTCTACATGACAATGGGAATGTGGTGAAACAGGTTCACCCCCCCAGCCTTTTATAGGCGCAAGAGATCACAGCGGTCCCCAATAAATCCACCATAAAGTCAGTACCGACCGTTTCAACGCTCCATTCAGAAACGTTTCGAGTTACGAGGGGCCGTTCATGCTTCTTTCAAAGCGTTTCAAATTCCGAGGAATTTAAAAGCTTTGAAGGGGGTCTTGTAGAAGCATGGAAAATACGCTGGAACAATCTGTGCAGCATCTTGATACAGAGCAGCGTAAACAGAGGCCTTCGAAGCCATCCAACGTAAAACAGGGTTCTGCATCGCCTCCATGGCGTAAAACCCAGCCGCTCTCAAAGCAGCGTTAAAAGCGTACGAGAAACGCTTCGTCTTCCCCGAAATGAACCTGTCAAGTCATGCGGTGAACCTGGCCTCTGACTCCTGACAAAAAGTACTGCACGGCTACCCAGACGACGGCTGGAAACGATGGCAGACCCCTCGGGACGCACCCCGCAGTATGATGGCGGATCTCTGCATTTAATGCAGAGGATTTGGTTAAATATCACCAAACCGTCGCCTACCAAAATCCCCTCCCAGCGTAAACTGCTCTTTCACGTGCAAGGGAATACACTGCCTTGTTTACACAGGCAAACATGAGCTGTTTCGCGCTCCGCAGTAAGGCAAACCGCTGCCACGTCAAAAGCTGCACTTCGTACGGGGCTCGAGGCACGTCTCTACGTTTAATTGCACAGAGCAGTGACAGTTTCCCTCAAGGCACGTCTCCGCGACGGATGCACAGAAGGGCTGCAGACCTCCAAAAATACGTCTCCGCATTTAATGCACAAGATGATGACAAATCTCTGTAGAAGATTTGATTACATCTTCGAAAGCCGTAATTCCGGCTAAGACGACCGCATCAGCACTTCGACTCGGTACGCAGTGGCTTCTACGCCCGCTCAGGATCAGTGCTCCCTCGGCTTCCAACGCCCTCTCGGTCTCTACGACCATTCGGCTTCTATGCCCATTCGGCTTCTATGCCTGCTCGACTTCTATGCCCATTCGGCTTCTATGCCTGTTCGGCTTCTATGCCTGCTCGGCTTCTATGCCTATTTTGGCTTCTACGCCAAGGTGACAGTCGCTTGGCTTTTACGCCAACCTCTGCTACACAAGGGATACCTACCTACGTGGCTTCTACGCCGTGATCTTCGTAGCAGATATACGCATTTTGTCCCCTTAGTTGGACACACGTCACATGCTCACTCAAAAAGTCATTCACACGCAGGCATTGGTTATTTTAAACCGTTGTGTAAAAGGGTGCTGTATTGTCCACTCCTCGGTTGTTACACCAACGGAGTGGTCACTGTCACCAAAACTCTATAAATAGAGACCCCTATCAATGGAGAAAAAGGTCAGAAAATTGGTCAAGAAAACCAGTACAAGATCAAAGGTCGAAAAATTAGAAACTCGAAGATCGGACAAGGTCATCGAACCAGAGATCAAGGAGGAGAGATAGAGAGAGAGAGGAGAACCCAGAGCTCGGGCAAGGAACAGGGAGCGACGACCTTCAGCATCGCGCATCCACCCTCCTTTGCAACCTCCGAAGCTGCATCCTGTCTTCCACGGCACTTCTTCAACATCGTGTAGTCCAAGGGCTAAAGTGATCGACCGCAGATCAGACACCTATAGCAATTTATACCCAGATTAAATAAATTGTACTCCCACATCCTCGTATAGGATTATATTGTACAAGTTTGTTTGTAAACCAAAGGGCGCGGGTCTCTTATAACCCCGTCATTGAAATACACTTTCATTCTTTCGTTTAATACCACAAACACCAGGATAATTTCACCCCCAGTCGTGATCTTGCAAGTCCTACTCAAAGGTTCAGCCTCTAAATGATGCTTAAGAGCAAAAGACACTGATACAAATCTATGGAAAGCATCAGAATCAAATAAAGCTAATGCTAGAATAGAATATAAAAGAACTGAAACCGCGATGACGTCTCCAACTGGCTCTGTCTCCTCAATTATCATGGCGAAAGCTCGCACATGCGGTGCTCCCCTCTGCTGTTGATGCTGCACGAAATACTGCTGCTGGGTCAGGAGTGGAGGTCCCTGCTGCTATGCTGCAGGTGCTGTTGGTGCTCTAACTGGTTCTCTAACTGGTAATCTCTGAGCAGGAGCTCCACCCTGACCTGGATGAGCTAGTGCCAAATATTAGTCTCTCAGCTGGTGCCCCGCTGCTCCAC